>NRQP01000005.1:44134-47375 GCA_022114105.1 Tolypocladium guangdongense | reverse complement strand
CGGTCCGCCTCACCGCGTGCACTGGTCCGGCCGGGTCTTTCCCTCTGTGGAACCCCATGCCCTTCACTGGGTGTGGCGGGGAAACAGGACTTTTACTTTGAAAAAATTAGAGTGCTCCAGGCAGGCCTATGCTCGAATACATTAGCATGGAATAATGAAATAGGACGTGCGGTTCTATTTTGTTGGTTTCTAGGACCGCCGTAATGATTAATAGGGACAGTCGGGGGCATCAGTATTCAATTGTCAGAGGTGAAATTCTTGGATTTATTGAAGACTAACTACTGCGAAAGCATTTGCCAAGGATGTTTTCATTAATCAGGAACGAAAGTTAGGGGATCGAAGACGATCAGATACCGTCGTAGTCTTAACCATAAACTATGCCGACTAGGGATCGGACATGTTATTATTTTGACGCGTTCGGCACCTTACGAGAAATCAAAGTGCTTGGGCTCCAGGGGAGTATGGTCGCAAGGCTGAAAACTTAAAGAAATTGACGGAAGGGCACCACCAGGTGGAGCCTGCGGCTTAATTTGACTCAACACGGGGAAACTCACCAGGTTAACGGATCGGTCTGGGCCTGGAAAAGTAGGCGCGCCTCCCCCCTCCGGGAGGACGACCTGCTAGTGTCGAACTTCATCCGCGCGGGGAAGCCCCGAGGTCGGGCGCGGAGCGGCCTTCGTGTGCCGTGGTTCGATGCGACACCAGCTGGAACAGGGGACGCCCAGCTGCAGGCGACTGCAGCGGCCAACCCTGTGGCGAGCTCAGGTAGCGCTGAGCCGTCGCAACGCGCGCTAAGCGGTGGGCTCCTCAGGGGCTTAAGGGACGTGCTAATCCCACGGGGAACCGTGGCCTCGCCGAGTAGGCCCGACAGCCGAAGCGGTGAGGGCGGGCGGCCGGTCGAGGTCGCCCGTGTAGGCGTGGCCGCGGCAGCGTTCTCGCTGGGGCGAGATGCCGCCGTGGCCGGCGATGCCAGACACAATGAGGATTGACAGATTGAGAGCTCTTTCTTGATTTTGTGGGTGGTGGTGCATGGCCGTTCTTAGTTGGTGGAGTGATTTGTCTGCTTAATTGCGATAACGAACGAGACCTTGACCTGCTAAATAGCCCGTATTGCTTTGGCAGTACGCCGGCTTCTTAGAGGGACTATCGGCTCAAGCCGATGGAAGTTCGAGGCAATAACAGGTCTGTGATGCCCTTCGATGTTCTGGGCCGCACGCGCGCTACACTGACGGAGCCAGCGAGTACTCCCTTGGCCGGAAGGCCCGGGTAATCTTGTTAAACTCCGTCGTGCTGGGATAGAGCATTGCAATTATTGCTCTTCAACGAGGAATCCCTAGTAAGCGCAAGTCATCAGCTTGCGTTGATTACGTCCCTGCCCTTTGTACACACCGCCCGTCGCTACTACCGATTGAATGGCTCAGTGAGGCGTCCGGACTGGCCCAGAGAGGTGGGCAACTACCACTCAGGGCCGGAAAGCTCTCCAAACTCGGTCATTTAGAGGAAGTAAAAGTCGTAACAAGGTCTCCGTTGGTGAACCAGCGGAGGGATCATTACCGAGCCATCCAGCTCCCAAACCCCTGTGAACATACCTGAACGTTGCTTCGGCGGGAACGCCCCGGCGCCCACGGCGGCCCGGGACCAGGCGCCCGCCGGGGGACCCAAAACCCCTGATTTGATCTACTGTTGGCATCTTCTGAGTCTCGTGGGAAAATGAATCAAAACTTTCAACAACGGATCTCTTGGCTCTGGCATCGATGAAGAACGCAGCGAAATGCGATAAGTAATGTGAATTGCAGAATTCAGTGAATCATCGAATCTTTGAACGCACATTGCGCCCGCCAGCACTCTGGCGGGCATGCCTGTCCGAGCGTCATTCCAACCCTCAAGCCCCCGCCCCCCGCGGGCTTGGTGTTGGGGACCGGCCTCCCTCCGGGGGGCGCCGCCCCCTAAATGCAGTGGCGACCCCGCCGCAGCCTCCCCTGCGTAGTAGCACAACCTCGCACCGGGGCGCGGAGGCGGTCACTGCCGTGAAACGCCCAGCTCCTCGAGAGTTGACCTCGGATCAGGTAGGAATACCCGCTGAACTTAAGCATATCAATAAGCGGAGGAAAAGAAACCAACAGGGATTGCCCCAGTAACGGCGAGTGAAGCGGCAGCAGCTCAAATTTGAAATCTGGCCCCCCAGGGGCCCGAGTTGTAATTTGCAGAGGATGCTTTCGGCGCGGCGCCTTCCGAGTTCCCTGGAACGGGACGCCACAGAGGGTGAGAGCCCCGTCTGGTCGGACGCCAAGCCGGTGTAAAGCTCCTTCGACGAGTCGAGTAGTTTGGGAATGCTGCTCTAAACGGGAGGTATATGCCTTCTAAAGCTAAATACCGGCCAGAGACCGATAGCGCACAAGTAGAGTGATCGAAAGATGAAAAGCACTTTGGAAAGAGGGTTAAACAGTACGTGAAATTGTTGAAAGGGAAGCGCTCGTGACCAGACTTGGGCGCGGTGGATCACCCAGCGTTCTCGCTGGTGCACTCCGCCGGGCCCAGGCCAGCATCAGCTCGCCGCGGGGGACAAAGGCGGCGGGAACGTGGCTCCCCCAGGGAGTGTTATAGCCCGCTGCGCAATGCCCCGCGGCGGACTGAGGTTCGCGCTCCGCAAGGATGCTGGCGTAATGGTCATCAGCGACCCGTCTTGAAACACGGACCAAGGAGTCGTCTTCGTATGCGAGTGTTCGGGTGTCAAGCCCCTACGCGGAATGAAAGTGAACGCAGGTGAGAGCCTCGGCGCATCATCGACCGATCCTGATGTTCTCGGATGGATTTGAGTAAGAGCATACGGGGCCGGACCCGAAAGAAGGTGAACTATGCCTGTGTAGGGTGAAGCCAGAGGAAACTCTGGTGGAGGCTCGCAGCGGTTCTGACGTGCAAATCGATCGTCAAACATGGGCATGGGGGCGAAAGACTAATCGAACCTTCTAGTAGCTGGTTTCCGCCGAAGTTTCCCTCAGGATAGCAGTGTTGAGCTCAGTTTTATGAGGTAAAGCGAATGATTAGGGACCCGGGGGCGCTCTTCAGCCTTCATCCATTCTCAAACTTTAAATATGTAAGAAGCCCTTGTTGCTTGACTGAACGCGGGCATTCGAATGTACCAACACTAGTGGGCCATTTTTGGTAAGCAGAACTGGCGATGCGGGATGAACCGAACGCGAGGTTAAGGTGCCAGAGTAGACGCTCATCAGACACCACAAAA
>NRQP01000005.1:31634-39134 GCA_022114105.1 Tolypocladium guangdongense | reverse complement strand
GTATAGGGTAGGCTGGGTATAGGGTAGGCTGCACCCGACCTACCCTATACCTCTCCTCTGCACGCCGCCACGGGGGTCTACAGCGGTCCTGACACTACCTACAGGGCGTGACACTGCCTGTAGAGTGTGCGCGACCGTTGCAGTGCGGGGTTGTGCCCCTGGTGGTGGCGTTGAGCACAAAGTGCTCACGAGCAATTTTTATGATTTCCCATACAAAATAATTTTGCGGAAAATCGCAATCTGACCTCGAACCGCATGTGGCGTGGCCGGCCCTCCGATGGGGTCGGTGGGTATGTGAGGAGAGGGGCAAGTCGAAAAAGCGGGCGGCGCCGGCAAAGCTGCTGCGGCAGTAGACTCCAGCGTGCGCAACCACTGTAAGACAGCCCACTAGCCTCTGAGGCGGGGGAGGCGACCAGTGTACCGTGGGTTCCAGCGGGGGCAAATGCACTGGGAGCCCGACCCAAATCAACCAGGAGACAAACTGTGGCATCCTCTCAAATTGGATTGCACTGGGAGTCGACTGGGTCACACTGGGCACTGCCAGGTTCGAGTGGGAGTGCACGGCGGTTCCGGCGGCATCACGCAGCGAGTTCCAGCGACAGTGCACGGCGGTTACAGTGGGAGTGCACGCAGGTTCAGTGGGAGTGCACGCAGGTCCCGGCGGCATTGCGCAGCGGGTTCCAGCACGAGTGCACGCATTCAGTGGGAGCGCACGCAGGCTCCAGCAACAGTGCACGCATTCAGTGGGAGTGCACGCAGGTCCAGCGACAGTGCACGCATTCAGTGGGAGTGCACGCAGGTTCCGGCGGCAGTGCACGCATTCAGTGGGAGTGCACGCAGGTTCCGGCGGCATTGACTGCGCAGCAGGTCCCAGCGACAGTGCACGCATTCAGTGGGAGTGCACGCAGGTTCCGGCGGCATTGACTGCGCAGCAGGTCCCAGCGACAGTGCACGCATTCAGTGGGAGTGCACGCAGGTTCCGGCGGCATTGACTGCGCAGCAGGTCCCAGCGACAGTGCACGCATTCAGTGGGAGTGCACGCAGGTTCCGGCGGCATTGACTGCGCAGCAGGTCCCAGCGACAGTGCACGCATTCAGTGGGAGTGCACGCAGGTTCCGGCGGCATTGACTGCGCAGCAGGTCCCAGCGACAGTGCACGCATTCAGTGGGAGTGCACGCAGGCTCCAGCAACAGTGCACGCATTCAGTGGGAGTGCACGCAGGTCCAGCGACAGTGCACGCATTCAGTGGGAGTGCACGCAGGTCCCGGCGGCATTGACTGCGCAGCAGGTCCCAGCGACAGTGCACGCATTCAGTGGGAGTGCACGCAGGTCCCGGCGGCATTGACTGCGCAGCAGGTCCCAGCGACAGTGCACGCATTCAGTGGGAGTGCACGCAGGTCCCGACGGCATTGATTGCGCAGCGGGCTCCAGCGCAGAGTGCACGGCAGTCACGGGCGCATGGATGTGTGCCCCCGGTGGTGGCGTTGCGCGCAGTGTGCTCACGAGCAATTTTTATGATTTCCCATACAAAATAATTTTGCGGAAAATCGCAATCTGACCTCGAACCGCACGTGGCGTGGCCGGCCCTCCGATGGGGTCGGTGGGTACGTGAGGAGGGGGGCAAGTCGTAAAAGCGGGCGGCGCCGGCAAAGCTGCTGCGGCAGTGAACTCCAGCGCACGCAACCACCGTGAGGCAGCTCACCAGCCTCTGAGGCGGGGGAGGCGACCAGTGCGCCGCGGGTTTGAGCGGGGGCAAACGCACTGGGAGCCCGACCCAAATCGACCAGAAGACAAGCTGTGGCATCCTCTTGGGAGTCGACTGGACTGTACTGGGCGCCGCCAGGTTCGAGTGGGAGTGCACGGCGGCGGTTCCGGCGGCATTGCGCAGCGGGTTCCAGCGACAGTGCACGGCGGGCTTAGTGGGCGTCGTCAACTGACGGCACCGCCGGACCAATGACGCGACAACCAATGTTGTCTTCCTTAGCAGGGCCGTAACTTCGGTTGCGCCAGCTGTTGACCACATTGGGAGTCGCCAGGTCCGAGTGGGAATACACAGCAGGTTGCGCAGCAGGTTCCAGCGACGGTGCACGCATTCAGTGAGAGTGCACGCAAGCAGTGGGAGTGCACGAAGATCCCAGCGGCATTGCGCAGCGGGTTCCAGCACCAATGCACGCATTCAGTGGGAGTGCACAGCGGTTCCGGCGGCATTGCGCAGCGGGCTCCAGCACGAGTGCAACGCATTCAGTGGGAGTGCACGCAGGTTCCGGCGGCATTGACTGCGCAGCAGGTCCCAGCGACAGTGCACGCATTCAGTGGGAGTGCACGCAGGTCCCGACGGCATTGATTGCGCAGCGGGCTCCAGCGCAGAGTGCACGGCAGTCACGGGCGCATGGATGTGTGCCCCCGGTGGTGGCGTTGCGCGCAGTGTGCTCACGAGCAATTTTTATGATTTCCCATACAAAATAATTTTGCGGAAAATCGCAATCTGACCTCGAACCGCATGTGGCGTGGCCGGCCCTCCGATGGGGTCGGTGGGTATGTGAGGAGGGGAAGGCGACCAGTGGGCACAGCAGGTTCGAGCGGGGCGCAGTGCACTGGGAGCCCAACCCAAATCGACCATGACAACCATTCGTTTCCTCTTTGGCAGGCTTGTAGGCTTCGGTTTCGCTAGCGAGAGGATTGCACTGGGGGTCGACAGGAGACAAGCTGTGGCATCCTCTCAATTGGATTGCACTGGGAGTCGACTGTGTCACACTGGGCGCCGCCAGGTTCGAGTGGGAGTGCACGCAGGTCCCGGCGGCATCGCGCAGCTGGTTCCAGCAGCAGTGCACGGCGGCTCCAGTGGGAGTGCACGCAGGTCCCGGCGGCATTGCGCAGCGGGCTCCAGCACGAGTGCACGGCGGTCGCGGGCGCATGGATGTGTGCCCCCGGTGGTGGCGTTGCGCGCAGTGTGCTCACGAGCAATTTTTATGATTTCCCATACAAAATAATTTTGCGGAAAATCGCAATCTGACCTCGAACCGCATGTGGCGTGGCCGGCCCTCCGATGGGGTCGGTGGGTATGTGAGGAGGGGAAGGCGACCAGTGGCACAGCAGGTTCGAGTGGGCGCAGTGCACTGGGAGCCGGACCCAAATCAACCATGAGACAACCATTCGTTTCCTCTTTGGCAGGCTTGTAGGCTTCGGTTTCGCTAGCGAGAGGATTGCACTGGGAGTCGACTGGGCTATACTGGGCGTCGTCAGGATCGAGTGGGAGTGCACGGCGGTTCCGGCGGCATCGCGCAGCGGGTTCCAGCACCAGTGCACGGCGGGCTCAGTGGGCGTCGACCAATGACGCGACAACCAATGTTGTCTTCCTTAGCAGGGCCGTAACTTCGGTTGCGCCAGCTGTTGACAAGCATCGGGAGTCGCCAGGTCCGAGTCGGGAGTGCACTGGGAGCACTACCCACGGACGTATCGTATCATTCATGAGACAACCATTCGTATCCCTTCGAGCAGGCTCACTGGCTTCGGTCTCGCCGGCGATCGGATTTACACTGGGAGTCGTCCACCACGAAACCGGTCGCTCAGGCTTCGCGGCGTACTGGTGTTGCCCGGCAGCAGTGGGAGGCGCCGCCTCTGACAGCCGCCGGACGGGCTCTGTGGGCAGCTGGCCGATGGCGAGCCCGCCTACGGAGCGACAGGGGGCAACCGTGCGCTGCGGACACCGTCATGGTCGAAGCAGCGCGACGAGTCCTCCTCCTGGGGCGCCCATGCCGCACGAGCTACAGCGGGCTTTCAGTGGGAGCTCTAGTGCGGCGGACGGATGCCCTGGGGAACAGAAGAGGGGGGAAGCGGATTGCCGCCCGCGGCGCCGACGGCCACCCGCCGAACGCGCTACGGGCGGCGCGCCCTCAGCGGCGCCCACCAGTAACTTGGAAATCTCTCCGGCGCCCCCAGCGGCGCCGGCAGGCCAACCCCGGCGAACGATAGTTACCTGGTTGATTCTGCCAGTAGTCATATGCTTGTCTCAAAGATTAAGCCATGCATGTCTAAGTATAAGCAATTATACGGCGAAACTGCGAATGGCTCATTATATAAGTTATCGTTTATTTGATAGCACCTTACTACTTGGATAACCGTGGTAATTCTAGAGCTAATACATGCTAAAAATCCCGACTCCGGAAGGGATGTATTTATTAGATTAAAAACCAATGCCCTCTGGGCTCTTTGGTGATTCATGATAACTTTGCGGATCGCACGGCCTTGCGCCGGCGATGGTTCATTCAAATTTCTTCCCTATCAACTTTCGATGTTTGGGTAGTGGCCAAACATGGTGGCAACGGGTAACGGAGGGTTAGGGCTCGGCCCCGGAGAAGGAGCCTGAGAAACGGCTACTACATCCAAGGAAGGCAGCAGGCGCGCAAATTACCCAATCCCGACACGGGGAGGTAGTGACAATAAATACTGATACAGGGCTCTTTTGGGTCTTGTAATTGGAATGAGTACAATTTAAATCCCTTAACGAGGAACAATTGGAGGGCAAGTCTGGTGAACGTCGCTGGTGCCAGAGAGAGCCGCCCTCGGTAAACAAGCGGCTAGTCGAGCGCTCGTTGCGTGACGGGTGAGCGCCGGCGAGACAACCTGGATCGGGGAAGGCTAAGGGCCCCCGGGGGCCTATGCTGATCCCGAGCAGAGCCAGCCCACTGGCCTGTGTAGAGCGCGCCAAGGTGTCGGTCCCGAGGTCCTCCTCGGGGCTTAAGGTACGTGCCAACCCCCTGCGAAAGCAGGGCCCTGCGGAGCAGCACCCGTCGTGCGAAGCCGCAGGGAGCTCCCCCTCCCCCCGAGGGGCGTGCGCTGTAACATGCGCTGTAACATGGCCAGCAGCCGCGGTAATTCCAGCTCCAATAGCGTATATTAAAGTTGTTGTGGTTAAAAAGCTCGTAGTTGAACCTTGGGCCTGGCTGGCCGGTCCGCCTCACCGCGTGCACTGGTCCGGCCGGGTCTTTCCCTCTGTGGAACCCCATGCCCTTCACTGGGTGTGGCGGGGAAACAGGACTTTTACTTTGAAAAAATTAGAGTGCTCCAGGCAGGCCTATGCTCGAATACATTAGCATGGAATAATGAAATAGGACGTGCGGTTCTATTTTGTTGGTTTCTAGGACCGCCGTAATGATTAATAGGGACAGTCGGGGGCATCAGTATTCAATTGTCAGAGGTGAAATTCTTGGATTTATTGAAGACTAACTACTGCGAAAGCATTTGCCAAGGATGTTTTCATTAATCAGGAACGAAAGTTAGGGGATCGAAGACGATCAGATACCGTCGTAGTCTTAACCATAAACTATGCCGACTAGGGATCGGACGATGTTATATTTTGACGCGTTCGGCACCTTACGAGAAATCAAAGTGCTTGGGCTCCAGGGGGAGTATGGTCGCAAGGCTGAAACTTAAAGAAATTGACGGAAGGGCACCACCAGGGGTGGAGCCTGCGGCTTAATTTGACTCAACACGGGGAAACTCACCAGGTTAACGGATCGGTCTGGGCCTGGAAAAGTAGGCGCGCCTCCCCCCCTCCGGGAGGACGACCTGCTAGTGTCGAACTTCATCCGCGCGGGGAAGCCCCCGAGGTCGGGCGCGGAGCGGCCTTCGTGTGCCGTGGTTCGATGCGACACCAGCTGGAACAGGGGACGCCCAGCTGCAGGCGACTGCAGCGGCCAACCCTGTGGCGAGCTCAGGTAGCGCTGAGCCGTCGCAACGCGCGCTAAGCGGTGGGCTCCTCAGGGGGCTTAAGGGACGTGCTAATCCCACGGGGGAACCGTGGCCTCGCCGAGTAGGCCCGACAGCCGAAGCGGTGAGGGCGGGCGGCCGGTCGAGGTCGCCCGTGTAGGCGTGGCCGCGGCAGCGTTCTCGCTGGGGCGAGATGCCGCCGTGGCCGGCGATGCCAGACACAATGAGGATTGACAGATTGAGAGCTCTTTCTTGATTTTGTGGGTGGTGGTGCATGGCCGTTCTTAGTTGGTGGAGTGATTTGTCTGCTTAATTGCGATAACGAACGAGACCTTGACCTGCTAAATAGCCCGTATTGCTTTGGCAGTACGCCGGCTTCTTAGAGGGACTATCGGCTCAAGCCGATGGAAGTTCGAGGCAATAACAGGTCTGTGATGCCCTTCGATGTTCTGGGCCGCACGCGCGCTACACTGACGGAGCCAGCGAGTACTCCCTTGGCCGGAAGGCCCGGGTAATCTTGTTAAACTCCGTCGTGCTGGGGATAGAGCATTGCAATTATTGCTCTTCAACGAGGAATCCCTAGTAAGCGCAAGTCATCAGCTTGCGTTGATTACGTCCCTGCCCTTTGTACACACCGCCCGTCGCTACTACCGATTGAATGGCTCAGTGAGGCGTCCGGACTGGCCCAGAGAGGTGGGCAACTACCACTCAGGGCCGGAAAGCTCTCCAAACTCGGTCATTTAGAGGAAGTAAAAGTCGTAACAAGGTCTCCGTTGGTGAACCAGCGGAGGGATCATTACCGAGCCATCCAGCTCCCAAACCCCTGTGAACATACCTGAACGTTGCTTCGGCGGGAACGCCCCGGCGCCCACGGCGGCCCGGGACCAGGCGCCCGCCGGGGGACCCAAAACCCCTGATTTGATCTACTGTTGGCATCTTCTGAGTCTCGTGGGAAAATGAATCAAAACTTTCAACAACGGATCTCTTGGCTCTGGCATCGATGAAGAACGCAGCGAAATGCGATAAGTAATGTGAATTGCAGAATTCAGTGAATCATCGAATCTTTGAACGCACATTGCGCCCGCCAGCACTCTGGCGGGCATGCCTGTCCGAGCGTCATTCCAACCCTCAAGCCCCCCGCCCCCCGCGGGCTTGGTGTTGGGGACCGGCCTCCCTCCGGGGGGCGCCGCCCCCTAAATGCAGTGGCGACCCCGCCGCAGCCTCCCCTGCGTAGTAGCACAACCTCGCACCGGGGCGCGGAGGCGGTCACTGCCGTGAAACGCCCAGCTCCTCGAGAGTTGACCTCGGATCAGGTAGGAATACCCGCTGAACTTAAGCATATCAATAAGCGGAGGAAAAGAAACCAACAGGGATTGCCCCAGTAACGGCGAGTGAAGCGGCAGCAGCTCAAATTTGAAATCTGGCCCCCCAGGGGCCCGAGTTGTAATTTGCAGAGGATGCTTTCGGCGCGGCGCCTTCCGAGTTCCCTGGAACGGGACGCCACAGAGGGTGAGAGCCCCGTCTGGTCGGACGCCAAGCCGGTGTAAAGCTCCTTCGACGAGTCGAGTAGTTTGGGAATGCTGCTCTAAACGGGAGGTATATGCCTTCTAAAGCTAAATACCGGCCAGAGACCGATAGCGCACAAGTAGAGTGATCGAAAGATGAAAAGCACTTTGGAAAGAGGGTTAAACAGTACGTGAAATTGTTGAAAGGGAAGCGCTCGTGACCAGACTTGGGCGCGGTGGATCACCCAGCGTTCTCGCTGGTGCACTCCGCCGGGCCCAGGCCAGC
>NRQP01000005.1:20000-26302 GCA_022114105.1 Tolypocladium guangdongense | reverse complement strand
TAGGCACCGGCTGGAACGTAGTCGATGTATAGGGTAGGTATAGGGTGGCTGGTGTATAGGGTAGGCTGCACCCGACCTACCCTATACCTCTCTCTGCACGCCGCCACGGGGGATCTACAGCGTCCTGGACACACCTACAGGCGTGACACTGGCCTGTAGAGTTGCGCGTACCGTTGCAGTGCGGGGTGTGCCCCTGGTGGTGGCGTTGAGCCACAAAAGTGCTCACGAGCAATTTTTATGATTTCCCATTACAAAATAATTTGCGGAAAATCGCAATCTGACCTCGAACCGCATGTGGGCGTGGCGCCCCTCCGATGGGGTCGGTGGGTATGTTGAGGAGAGGGGCCAAGTTCGAAAAAAACGGGCGTTCCCGGCAAAACTGCTTGCGCGCAGTAGACTTCCAGCGTCGCCAACCACTGTAAGACAGCCCACTAGCCTCTGAGCGGGGTTAGAGCGAACCAGTTACCGTGGGTTCCAGCGGGGCAAATGCACTGGGGATGCGCCGACCCCAAATCCAACCAGAGACAAAACTGTGGCATCCTCTCAAATTGGATTGCACTGGGAGTCGACTGGGGTCACACTGCACTGCCAGGTCGAGGGGAGTGCACGGCGGTTTCCGGCGGCGATCACGCAGCGAGTTTCCAGCGACAGTGGCACGGCGTGTTACCAGTGGGAGTGCACGCAGGTTCATGGTGGTGCCGCAGGTCCGGCGCATTGCGCAGCGGGTTCCAGCACGAGTGCACGCATTCAGTGGGAGCGCACGCAGGCTCCAGCAAACCAGTGCACGCAATTCAGTGAGTGCACGCAAGGTCCAGTCGACAGTGCACGCATTCAAGTGGGAGTGCACGCAGGTTCCGCCGGCAGTGCAACGCATTCAGTGGGATGCACCCAGGTTCCGGCGGCATTGACTGCGCAGCAGGTCCCAGCGACAGTGCACGCATTCAGTGGAGTGCACGCAGGTTCCGGCGGCAATTGACTGCCGCAGCAGGTCCCAGCGACAGTGCACGCATTCAGTGGGAGTTGCACGCAGGTTCCGGCGGACATTGAACTGCCGCAGCAGGTCCCAGCGACAGTGCACGCATTCAGTTGGGAGTGCACGCACGGTGTCGGGCGGCTTGACTGCGCAGCAGGTGCAGCGCATCAGCATGCACGGGGGAGTGCTGCGGAATTGCGGCATTGAGTGCGTCAGGTAGACTTGCATGCAAGTTCAGGCTGTCACGTACGCTTACGCGCGCTCCAGCAGGACAGTGCACGACATCAAGTGGGAGTGCAACGCAGGCTCCAGCAGACAGTGGCACGCATGTCAGTGGGAGTGCGAGCGGACCCGGCACGGCATGACTCCAAGATCAGTCCACGCATTCAGTGGACGCCACGAGGTCGGCTGGGCATTAGCTCCGGCAGTGCCTCGCAGTACATTCGTCGACTGCCGCAGGATCGGGCGGCTCGCGCAGAGTCCAGCGACAGTGCAACAGCACTTGCTAGTGGCAGAGTGCACGCAGGTTCCCGACGCATTGATTGCGCAGGGGCTCACAGCGCAGGAGTTGCAACGGCGAGTACGTGGCGCGATGTGATGGTGTGCTCGCCCGTGGTGCGTTGGCGTCAGTGTGCTACAGCGAGCAATTTTTGGATGCAGTTTCCCTATACAAATCAATGGATTGAGTGGGCAGGAAAATCGCGAATCTAGCACCCTCGCAACGCACGTGGCGTGGCCGGAACTCCTCCGATACGGCAAGTCGTGAATCGGGACGTGAGCTATGAGGGCAATGTCGTAAAAGTTCCGGGCGACGCCCGCAATCAGCTGCTGCGGCAGTGAACTGCCAGCGCATCGCGAACCACCGGTGAAGGGCATGCTGCACCAGCCTGAGCGGGGGAGGACGACCAGCTGCGCCGCGGGACGTTTGAGAAGCGGCGGCATAACGCATGGGAGCACCGACCAATATCGAACCAGAAAGTCACAAGGCTGGGGTAGCAATCGTCCTTGGGAGTCGACTGGACTGCTACATAGGGCGCCGCAGTTTCGAGTGGCTGAGTGCACGGCGGCGGTTCGCGGCGATTTGCGCACGGGTTGCGAGCGAAGGGCCGGCAGGCGGGCTTAGTGGGGCGTCCGTCAACTTGACGGCACCGCCCCGACCAAGTGACGCGACAACCAATGGTTGTTTCCTTAGAGGGCCGTATAACTTCACCCGGTGCGCCAGTGTTGCTGACACATTGGGAGTCGCCAGGTTCGAGTGGGAATGACATCAGCAGGTTGCGCCAGCAGTTCCAGCGACGGTACGCAGCATCAGTGAGGAGGCACGTCAAGCAGTTGCGGAGTGCCCGAAGGATACCCAGGCGGCATTGCGCAGCGGTTCCAGCGACCAATGCACCGCAATTCAGTAGGGAGATAAGTGCACAGCGGTGTCGGCGCGATGTGAACGCAGCGGGCTCCTATGCACGAGTGACAACGGGTCATTTCAGTGGGTAGTGCACGCAGGTTCGGCGGCATTGACTGCCGCAGCAGGTCCACGAAGTGCACGCAATCGAGTCCGGATGTCAACGCAGGTCCCACATGGCATTGCGATTTGCCGCAGCGGGCTCCAGCGCAGAGTGCACGGCAGTCACGGCTGCCATGGATGTGTGCACCCCAGGTGGTGGCGTTGCGCGCCAGTGTGTGCTCACGAAGCGATTTTATGATTTCCCATACAAAATAATTTTGCGGAAAATCGCCAATCTGACTCGTCGAACCTGGCATGTGGGGCGTGGCCGGCCTCCCGAGTGGTGTCGGTGGGTATGTGAGGGAGGGAGGGCGACCAGTGGGCACAGCAGATGTTCGAGCGGGGCGCAGTGCCAACTGGGAGCCCAACCCAAATCGACCATGACAACCATTCGTTCCTCTTTGGCAGGCTTGTAGGCTTCGGTTTCGCTAGCCGAGAGGATTGCACTGGGGGTCGACAGGAGACAAGCTGTGCATTCCTCTCAATTGGATTGCACTGGGCGAGTCGGCCTTGTGTCACACTGGCGCCGCCAGGTTCGAGTGGGAGCTGCACGCAAGGTCCCGGCCGGCATCGGCAGCTGGTTTCCAGCAAGGCAGTGCACGGCGGCTCCAGTGGGAGTGCACGCAGGTCCCGGCGCATTGCGCAGCGGGCTCCAGCACGACGTGCACGGGCGGTCGCGGGCCATGGATGTGTCCCCCGGTGGTGCGTTGCGCGCAGTGTTGCTCACGAGCAATTTTTATGGATTTCCCATACAAAATAATTTTGCGGAAATCGCAATCTGACCTCGAACCGCATGTGGCGTGGCCGGCCTCCGATGGGTCGGTGGGTTGGTTGAGTGGGGAGCGACCGTGGCGCAGGTTACGAGTGGGCGCAGTGACTGGAGCCGACCAAATCAACCATGAGACAACCATTCGTTCTTTTGAGGCTTGTAGGCTTCGTTTCGCTTAGCGAGGATTGCACGTGGGAGTCGGACTGGGGCTTTTACTGGGTCTGTCGGATGCGATTGGAGGCCGGCGGTGTCGCGCGCATCGCGAGCGGTTCCGCACCAGTGACGGCGGGCTCGTGGGCTCCAATGACGCTGAACCAATGTTGTCTTCCTTAGCAGGGCGTACTTCGGATTTGCGCCAGTGGTTGACAAGCATCGGGAGTCGCCAGCTCCGAGTCGGGAGTGCATGGGCTGCACCCCACGGACGTATTCGTTCATTCATGAACAACCATTCGTTCCTCGAGCGGCTCACTGGCTTCGGTCTCGCCGCGATCGGATTTTTACACTGGGAGTCGTCCCACGAAACCGGTCGCTCGCTTCCGGCGTACTGGTGTTTGACCGGGCGGGTGGAGGCGCCGCCTCTGACAGCCGCCGGACGGGCTTCTGTGGCAGCTGGCCGATGGCGAGCCCGCCACGGAGCGACAGGGGGCAACGTGCGCTGCGGACACCTCATGGCGAAGCAGCGCGACGAGTCCTCCTCCTGGGGCGCCCATGCCGCACGAGCTACAGCGGGCTTCAGTGGAGTCTAGTGCGGCGACGGATGCCCTGGGAACAGAAGAGGGGGGAAGCGGATTGCCGCCCGCGCCGCCGACGGCCACCCGCCGAACGCCGCTACGGGCGGCGCGCCTCAGCGGCGCCCACCAGTAACTTGGAAAATCTCTCCGGCGCCCCCAGCGGCGCCGGCAGGCCAACCCCGGCGAACGATAGTTACTGGTTGATTCTGCAGTAGTCATATGCTTGTCTCAAAGATTAAGCCATGCATGTCTAAGTATAAGCAATTATACGGCGAAACTGCGCAATTGGCCTCATTATATAATTATCGTTTATTTGATAGCCACTTACTACTTGGATAACCGTGTAATTCTAGACTAATACATGCTAAAAATCTCCGACTCCGGAAGGGATGATTATAGATTAAAACCAATGCCCTCTGGCTCTTTGTGATTCATGATAACTTTGCGGATGCACGCCTTGCGCGGCAGGTTCATTCAAATTTCTTCCCTATAACTTTCGATGTTTGTAGTGGCCAAACATGTGGCAACGGTAACGGAGGTTAGGCTCGCCCCGGAGAAGGAGCCTGAGAAACGGCTACTACATCAAGGAAGGCAGCAGGCGCGCAAATACCAATCCCGACACGGGAGGTAGTGACAATAAATACTGATACAGGCTCTTTTGGTCTTGTAATTGAGATGAGTACAATTTAAACCCTTAACGAGAACAATTGGAGGGCAAGTCTGTGAACGTCGCTGTGCCAGAGAGGCCGCCCTCGGTAAACAAGCGGCTAGTCGAGCGCTCGTTGCGTGACGGGTGAGCGCCGGCGAGACAACCTGGATCGGGAAGGCTAAGGCCCCCGGGGGCCTATGCTGATCCCGAGCAGAGCCAGCCCACTGCCTGTGTAGAGCGCGCCAAGGTGTCGTCCCGAGTCCTCCTCGGGCTTAAGGTACGTGCCAACCCCCTGCGAAAGCAGGGCCCTGCGGAGCAGCACCCGTCTGCGAAGCCGCAGGGAGCTCCCCCCCTCCCCCGAGGGCGTGCGCTGTAACATGCGCTGTAACATGGCCAGCAGCCGCGGTAATTCCAGCTCCAATAGCGTATATTAAAGTTGTTGTGGTTAAAAAGCTCGTAGTTGAACCTTGGCCTGGCTGGCCGGTCCGCCTCACCGCGTGCACTGGTCCGCCGGGTCTTTCCCTCTGTGAACCCCATGCCCTTCACTGGGTGTGCGGGGAAACAGGACTTTTACTTTGAAAAAATTAGAGTGCTCCAGGCAGCCTATGCTCGAATACATTAGCATGGAATAATGAAATAGGACGTGCGGTTCTATTTTGTTGGTTTCTAGGACCGCCGTAATGATTAATAGGACAGTCGGGGGCATCAGTATTCAATTGTCAGAGTGAAATTCTTGATTTATTGAAGACTAACTACTGCGAAAGCATTTGCCAAGGATGTTTTCATTAATCAGGAACGAAATTAGGGATCGAAACGATCAGATACCGTCGTAGTCTTAACCATAAACTATGCCGACTAGGGATCGGACGATGTTATATTTTGACGCGTTCGGCACCTTACGAGAAATCAAAGTGCTTGGCTCCAGGGGAGTATGTCGCAAGGCTGAAACTTAAAGAAATTGACGGAAGGCACCACCAGGGGTGAGCCTGCGGCTTAATTTGACTCAACACGGGAAACTCACCAGGTTAACGGATCGGTCTGGCCTGGAAAAGTAGGCGCGCCTCCCCCCCTCCGGGAGGACGACCTGCTAGTGTCGAACTTCATCCGCGCGGGGAAGCCCCCGAGTCGGGCGCGGAGCGGCTTCGTGTGCCGTGGTTCGATGCGACACCAGCTGGAACAGGGGACGCCCAGCTGCAGCGACTGCAGCGGCCAACCCTGTGGCGAGCTCAGGTAGCGCTGAGCCGTCGCAACGCGCGCTAAGCGTGGGCTCCTCAGGGCTTAAGGACGTGCTAATCCCACGGGAACCGTGGCCTCGCCGAGTAGGCCCGACAGCCGAAGCGTGAGGGCGGCGCCGGTCGAGTCGCCCGTGTAGGCGTGCCGCGGCAGCTTCTCGCTGGCGAGATGCCGCCGTGCCGGCGATGCCAGACACAATGAGGATTGACAGATTGAGAGCTCTTTCTTGATTTTGTGGTGTGTGCATGCCGTTCTAGTTGTGGAGTGATTTGTCTGCTTAATTGCGATAACGAACGAGACCTTGACCTGCTAAATAGCCCGTATTGCTTTGCAGTACGCCGGCTTCTTAGAGGACTATCGCTCAAGCCGATGAAGTTCGAGGCAATAACAGTCTGTGATGCCCTTCGATGTTCTGGCCGCACGCGCGCTACACTGACGGAGCCAGC
>NRQP01000005.1:0-12500 GCA_022114105.1 Tolypocladium guangdongense | reverse complement strand
AAACTGTAACTTTGCGGTTAAAATGGGCTAGGGTTAGTTTCGACGCAATAATACGTTAAGAGAGTAAGGAGGGAGCTAGTAGCTATAGCTGCTCGGTCTGCTTATATTAGCCCGTTGCGGGAGCCTAGTGCCTTATTAATTACTTTTTCTATTACTTTAGTAAGGTCGTTCTTTATAATTGCAGTTGCGGGTTTAATTTAGGTTTTATTTAACTGCCCGTTAATATAGGCGCGGGTATAAGTTTAAACGAGGCTCTAAACGCTCTAGAAGTTCTTGCCTAATATAAGGCTAGAGAGTTTTTTGTAGGCAGTACGATAAATATTCTTAAGGTCCTCTTAACCCGTCTTCGGGTCGGCTTTAATTAGTATAATAGGGTTTATCGCCCTAATGCCTGCATTAGGGTAGTAGTGGCTCTATTCGAACTCCTTTTTACTTCTATCGACGACTATTAGTATTATGTCTACTGCGCTTACGCTATGCGACCGGGTCGCTATTATAGGGTAGGCAAACTAATACTATAAAATAAATTGCCGTTATTAACGAAGATTTTTAAAGTAGTCTTAGACTTAGAAACGGATGTTAAGATCGATCCGAGGCTCTCATACGAAATATAATTTACTTACTTTATATTTACATATTAGAGTTAACCGGGAGGTCTTACTTACTTATAATTTATTAATTATAATATAATTCGGGTATAAGTGCTTATAGACTATAAATTTTAAAGAGCGTATCCTCTTTACTTAATAGCGGAAAAAAAGCTTTTCTTATATATGTGCTTATAATACTTTATACTCCTATCCTTCTTATAGTATAGCCTCTAATGTAGGTATGTCTATCTTCTCTATTAAAATATTTATATATAAGAGTTAATTATAAAGTCTTACTTATATATTACTCTTAAATTTTAATGTAATTAATAGACTTAAAGTATTTATAGACTATTAATTTTAAAGAGTATGCCCTTATGTGACGGTTCGTGATTCCCAAGGGATAAACCGTAGGGTTTATATTGGCAGATGACACGAGGCGTCGGTCTGAGCAATGTAACGAGAAGAGATGTCACGTTGGTGATGGATCGTAGATTGTAACCAAGTAGTCAAAGGTGACTTGAGTTGAGAACTGGCTAGGTACCTATACTAAGATGGGGAATTTGGGGGTCACTATATACTTTCCCGATCACCATGTGGTTTTGACAATCACTAGTGATTTCCTGCGATCACTTCCGATTACGACTCGATCACTGGTGATTCTTCACAATCACCACTGATCCAAGTACGTACCGTAGTGATCCGTTTCCCATTGGTCTATCGCCCCGACCAATATTCCGAGGCACGTGTCGCCGTGCCCCACAGCCGACCCGTCCTCGCGGCCTTCCTGCCTTGGGTCGTAACACCTTATTACTTAATAGTAAAAGAGGGTTTCTCTTATTGTAAGAGGGTAGTCACCGAATACCTTCGGTTAGGTATCAAAGATGCGGGCGAGGAAGGGCTCGGTATTCAGTGCTGTCTAACCTCTTCATATAGAGACTGAATTTTGCAGGAGGAGAGTTTCCTCCTGAGCTGGGGCGAAGGGGGACTACCCTAAGAACGAGGCGCTCCCCAACCGATCTACTGTTGAGACATGGGCGACCCACTAGTACGTGGTACCTGGGACCCCTCTTGCACTTGTGCCCCTTCGCCTTGCTCCTTACACTTATATTTTAACGGAAAAGATAAACACACTCTATAATAGGGGCTATACTAAGTTAAGAGGGTACAAGTGCTTGCATATATATATAAGAGAAGCCTCTCTCCTCCTATTAAGCAAAGAGGGCACGCTCCTTTAGCCTACGGGCGCCGTATGTTCCTAATTACGTTAGAATTTGCGAGTGATATATAAGTAAGACCACTCGGTTAACTCTTGCACGTAAATATAAAGTAAGTGATCTACGCCTAACACGAGACTACAGACTACTGCAAAGTTGTCTAGCCTTATTTTAGATGCTCTAAGTAAGTGAAACTCCTCTGCGAGTGAGTGATTGACATTCGGAGACTTGTGTGTGCATTTGGCGCAGAGCGCAACCGCTTGTCCTTTGGACCGCACGTTTGACGCCATCTGTAACACGGCGGCTGTTGGCAGCCGTACGGATTCGTATCACGTGATGCGAGGCGCGCCCCCTTTCGGGGCCGCGCGGCACGGAAGCTTGAGTCCCTCAAGCTTCAGTCTTGCTTGCAATATAGTGGCTACCCTCGCTTTTACTTGACTGCAGACCCTTTTGTGATCTTTCCGTTACACCATCAAATATACACACACGCGCTCCTATGCCCCCCTGTTTCAGTACGGCCCCTGTTGTGGGGTGTGTTTGTCTTCCCCGTTAAAGTAGCTGCCAAACACGTGGGCCTCAAGGTCCTGTTTAAAAATGCCGACCTTCTTAGAGCTATAGCGGAAGTAAATTCGCTTCGCCCACTTCCACACCTCTATTCCGAGGAAGAAGATAACGGTTTCAGTAAAGACGATGCCCCACTCCCAGTTGATAGGCGCGTGCTTAAATACAACCGTATTGAGCCCAGGGATATAGATAATGGGAAACATGGTGATGAAGCCGGCGACAATGGCCCAGAACAGGAACTTGTTGCGCCAGGCGTCAATCATCCACTGGGTAAAGTACTTCTTGCTCTTGGGCTGCATGCGGAATAACGATCGGCGCATGTTGACCATTTCCCAGGCCAGGAAGAGAGCGAACCAGGTAAGGCAGGCAAAGGTGGTGGCGCGGGCGCGGAAGACAACCTCGCAGTCGGCCGAGTACTCGTTGTTGCAGTTGTCACCAATGTCAGCGGTTCCGTTTCCGAAGCCGTAGAGCACTATGACAAAGGATGCTAGGCAGAGCGCTGATGTCCACAGACCGTAGACAACCATATCGATGAGGAGCTCAGGGGTAAAGACACCTTGCTTCAACTGCGCAAATTGTTAGTGTGGGTGCCTATTGACACACAAACCGCCGGCGAGCAAGACAGGAATGCAAGCAAGGCTTACGTTTTGGGAGGTCGCTGCATGATATCCGGGGCAGCAATCTCGAAACCGAGACTCATATCGGGCATATCAGAAGTAATCATGATGATCCACAGAATCTCGACTGGCGCTAGTGGGAAGACGGAGATGCCTCGGATGTCCTTGAAGGCGAGACCGATTAAGAGCGTGCATGCCTGGGCAATGTTCTCGGCCAAGACGTGCAGGAGGAACTTTTGGATGTTGTCAAACATGCGGCGGCCCTCCTCGACGGCGTTGAGAATCGACGCAAAATTATCATCGGTGAGGACGATATCAGAGGCCTCCTTGGCAACATCAGAGCCGGCCTGGCCCATGGAAATGCCCACGTCGGCGCGCTTCAGGCTGGGCGAGTCGTTGACGCCGTCACCAGTCATGGCGACGAAGCACTTGCGGCGGTGGAGAGCTTCAATCATGCGAACCTTGGTCTGAGGAGCGCAGCGGGCGACGACGAGCGGAAGAAGGGGAAGTCCGTCGACTTCCTGATCTGTTAGTTTGTCAAAATCGGACGCGCCATGACCATGGTCTTGGCCATGTCGGCAGCAATCTCACTCATTTTCTTTGGCAGGATGCCGACTTCGAGGGCAACCGCACGGGCAGTCTCGGGTGGTCACCAGTCAACATGTGGACACCGATACCGGCCTCGTGGCACTTCTTGACGGAGGGAGCAGACTCGGGACGGGTGGATCGTAGAGCCCAATGAGGCCCCGAAAGTCGAGGTCCTGCTCAAACCCCCCGCGGTCAAGCTCAGCCTCGTCCTCCTTGACATGAGAGATGTCCGTCCGGCCGGCGAGTGCAAGCACACGCAGGCCGAGACGGGCCATTGCTTCCATGCTCCGGAGCACATCGACCTTGGCCCCGTCACCGAACCCCTTGATATCGTCGCCGATGGCGTACTGGGGCCACGAGAGAAGGACTCGCTCGACGGCTCCCTTGGTGAAGAGCCACTGCTTGCTGGTCTCCTTGTTCTCGAAAACAACGGACATTTTCTTCACATCAGAGTCAAAGGGAACTCGGCAATCTGGCGCCACTAAGCGTTCTCGCCCGTTGAGAGGCGGAGTCGGTTCCAGTTGAAGCGGGACGCGAACACTTGGATAGCAATCTCAGTCGGGTCACCTCGTCCGTGCCATTCACCGTTCATTTGGTTCACCGAAGCAAGGTTGGCAAGCGAGGCGACGTTGAGATACTCCCTCAGAGCGGCGTCCTCGCCGGCGAGCTCTTCGCCGTTGATGGCGTCGCCGTCTCCAACATCGCACGGAAGGTGATGTCCTTGGGCCGTGCCTTGTTGAGGACGAGCTCTCCAACGGTGGGGTTGAAGGACTCGCTTGTGGTACCGACGGAGTAGGTGCCGCGGCCCGGGATCCAGGCCTTCTTGACAATCATGGTGCCCTGGGTAAGGTGCCAGTCTTGTCCGAGCAAATGTCTACAAGCAAGTTAAGCGATTGGTGGGACGCAGGGCTGTGCGACGCTTACTAGACACCGCACCGAGAGCCTCGAGACTCTTGAGGCTGCGAACAATTACGTGACGCTGCACCATGCGCTTCGTGCCAGCGGCCATCGTGATGGTCAACACGACAATGAGGGAGGCGGGGATCATGGACAGTCCCGTGGCAACGGCGTAGATGATGACGTCTTGCTTGGTCTCGAACTTGTTCGCGCCGAGCACGATGATGGCGCAAACGATGGCGGCGCCGAGGAGCAGGAGGCCAGCTTCGAGAGCTTCTTCTGTAGGGCGTGCCCACGTTGACGCCGAGGAAACGACAGAGAGCGTCAGAACAGGTCAGGGTCCACGCCTGGAAACCAGCGGCTAAAGGTGGTGGTGCCGTCCTCGCGTCGCTTGGGCTGGCGACGGCGAGAGGCTTTGCCGTGGAGGGCCGCGGCGACCTGGCCAATCTCGGTATGCAGACCCGTGGCGAAAACAACACCGCGGCGCGGCCCTTGGTGACGGTGGAGGAGCTGTAGGCGACGTTGAGGCGGTCGCCTGGGCCGGTGTCGCTTCATGGGTAGGGACAGTCTCCTTGCGGACCGGAGAGATTCGCCTGTGAGGAGGGCCTCGTTAGTTTCAAGTTGACGGCCTCGACGAGCCGCACATCAGCGGGGACAGTGTCGCCAGCCTTGAGTTCGACCACGTCTCCAGGCACAATCTCGGCCGTGACGACGGTCTCGTTGTTGCCATTGCGGATGGCCTGAGCGGTGGGAGAGCTGAGCGATCTCAACGAGTCCATGATCTTTGCCGCCTTGAACTCCTGGAAGAAGCCCACGACGATGTTGAGGGTGATGACGGCAGCAATGACGCCGCCCTCAATCCACGACTGGATTCCAAACGAGGCAGCCATGGCTAGAATCAGAACCTAGGATTGGTGTTCAGTCATGGGATGGATGGGTGCGGCGAGGCTCGGGCATCAACTGTCGCCGTCCTTCCGAGGACGAGACTTTGGTCGTATGCGAGAGATGCACTTACCAGAGTCAGGGCATTATCGACCTGGACGGTGACGATCTTGCCGGCTGCACGCCCTTTTGATCGCCAAAATCGTTGCGGCCACTATCCTCCAGGCGCCGCTTGGCCTCTTCGGTGGAGAGTCCGATCTCGACGTCGGCCTTGAGCTGCTCGACGACCTGCTCGATCTCGAGAACGTGAGCCGGAGCCGACATGGGCATGTTGGACTGCCCGGAGACATGCTCCGGAGCCGCGTGCTTCTGCTTGCCGCCCATTGCGAACAAACAGATCGATGAGAGTGTCGGACGGCGAGTCCTGCTCTTCGACGCAACCGAGCTTGGGAGAGGCGCGGCTCAAGAGGTGTGGGCGAGATGAAAACCGGCCGCGACAATGAAAAGCGAGAAGAGGAGATAGGGGGAGAGATGGAGATAGGAAGAGGAAGAGGAGAAATATCGCTGGGGAACCAAGAGAAAGCGGTTGGTACTCTGCGGCCCCAGGACATCCAAGTGCGGGCGCCCCGGCCATAGACGAGCGAATCGACTCTCAGAAATAGAGTTTGGCGTGTCGGCGCATGCTAGCACGGCCAGGATGACTTTATCCAGCTCACCAACGCCAAGGCTTTGCTAGAGAGCCAAGAGGGGCCAGAGAGTGCGCACAAGCACGATCGAGGGGATCGTTGAGAAACTCGAATCCGCTAACCCAAACCCCGAGATGGGGCAAACGGTCCGATGGAGTCGATGGCCTCTTTACTACGCGCACCGGCGCGCGGGTCGGAAACGGCCTCGGCTCAGGCATCGTGAGGGATGTCCTGCGTGAATGCGAGGCCACCCGGCCTAAGAGAGGGTCGCACAGAGAAACAATATGTCGCGGGGACGTTGTACCACCACATGATGGGCGTCCAGCTGCGCTTCCAGGTTCCCCTGCGTAAACCATGGACGGAGGTTGTGCCGCGGAAGAGGCACTTCTCGTCACGATCCATCCTGGTCTCGTTCGTAGTGTTGAGTGTCAGCGGCGTATCACGACGCATGGGTATCCGCCTTAGGGGAAGAGACCCATCAAGGCACCCGATGCAGCTATCCCCAGCCGTCTGATCGCCGTTATTGGGGAGTTTTTGCGATGTCTGCACGGGGCGAGGAGCTACATGTAATGTCTGTATGTGCGTAACGGCCATTCTTCTATACCGTACGCGCCACGAGCCGCGCTATGCCGGGTCCCCGCTATGGAGAATTCCGACAGATTAAAGATCTTGGCAGTTAGACTAGCTACGGGTTTGGGTGTGTAGGTAAGTGGTCCCGACCCGGACGCTCCAGTCTGCTATTGCATACATGTAGCTGCGAGCCTGAGGCATGCCCGCCTCGTGCTCTTCTTCCTTCTTTTCTCGATAGCTTAGAATAGATAATACGAAGCACCTGCCTATTGAATAAAACAGTGCAGGCGGGCTGCAAGAACAGTTGTTGTCAGGTGGGAGGATAGTTAGGACATATCATGCCTAGGGTTCTGTCTCTTCCCTCTCCTCTTTATTAACTACCACTACCACCATCATATCTGCTGCCCCCCGCTAATATGTCAGTGTTAAAATGCACCCCACCACAGTTCGCCTCTGCTTAGAGACCGCCGCCATCCTCTCCGGAGGCTCCGTCCTCACCCATTGCCGATGATCACCCAGACCCCGACAATGGCGCCCATGGAGAGCCAGAAGGCCGCCTCCCCGAACCATCGGCGAGCACATAGGACAGACGCTTTCCGTCTGTTCGGCGCTCTGCCGGATGATCACCCAATCTTCGGGAGCCTGCGAGGAACCTGGTTCGACTTCCAAAGGAAACCGTGGGTCGTGCGAACGGCCAGTCGTGGAAACGCTGTGCTTAAAGCTGGGAATGTCTGTGGAGGAAACGGGTGACCGTGTCCTCAGCCGGAAGACGGTCGTTGATATCACAATCCCCCGAGGACCGCATCATAATACGGTTCTCCGGAAAATCACGACCGTTCGCCTTCTGGCGTTCCTCAAGGACCCCACGGACGACAACTGGACGAGGCTGACCGCGCTACGTACCGACCCAGAAGGTTTCAGGCCGATCGATTCACCCTTCTCCCACGCGTGCCAGAACGGTTCCCCGTCGCACGGCGAAGTTGGGTGTATCAACGGACTGGAACATGGACGATTCGCGACCCAAGAGGAGAACGAGTCGCATAAGGACTGCAGGAACGGGTGTAGGTACTTCTGCCTGGGACACGGGAGTCCCACCGTCTGGTGCACCTCCGTGCATACAGATGGCCTCCCCAAGCCCTGCCGGAGTAATCCGGATAGGCTACCTGAATGCCGATGCGCCCGATCCTGCCGACTTGCGAACTAGAATGGATAACCGTCGATGGCGTATTACCCCACGGATGTTGTTGTCTACGTGGGTTACGCCTATGACAGCAGTCTTCTGTTGGCATCGGGTATTTTATTCCTGGGCTGTATCGCCTCACTGTAACCCCACGTTTGACCTTTGTGGCCTCATGTTTTCTACCCGTGGGGGATCATGTGCGTGACTTCGTTCCAAAAACCCGTGGCCTGCAGTGTGATTTGACCCAACATGCATAAACGCAGGTACGTGGGATGTATTAGCAGCACTCCGGATACGGTACTCGGTTGTAATAGCAAGTTCGCGTTGTGCGTACGTAAACATTCTGTGCGATTGACAGCGGGCTGCTTTATGTGACATGCCTATTTCTAGTCGAAGGGTGTTTCCGTATCGTGGCAGACATGCTAGGGAAATGCCGCTGGCAGACTGGGAAACCGCGGCCTGGTCCCGGCGCTCGTATAGATTCGTACACGGACAAACGGGGGGGTTGCAAAAGGATAGCAACAAAATATGTGGAGGTGGTTGTGGACAAGGTCACGCGAGAGACGTAATACACGACAATGGAACAGGGTTTGACCGATGACAGATGTCATTGCAAACTTGCGTTTGACGTGCTGCTTCGTACTATTCACTTGCGTAGGGCGCCAAGTCAGTCGCAATCCCAGAGGATCGAGATTCGAGATTGCTTCCCGGCGTCAGATCCTTCACCTGGCCGCTGCTTGTCGGGCACGCCGCGCAGATAAGATTTATGGTGACATGGTGATGTTGCTTGCTAGAACTGAAGCGTAGGCATGGGCGAGGGCGAACAAAAAAGGCGTGAGAGCGAGAAACCCAAGGTTTGAAGATCATTCACGAAGATTGTTAGCACTCGGAAAATTGCTCCAAGGAGTTTGGCGCACCGCGAGTGGTTGGCTCGCCGGCGTCCATCCTAACATGTTGAATTTGGTGCTCGCTCCCATGCCGTTGGTTCACCAACAGGATCCCGGGTGCCGGTCGAGCGGAGCGGCCTGTGCATCCGAACGCTGTTGTTTGACGTCTTGTATGAAAGATGTTGCGCCGCTTGAGACTGCTGTACGCTTAGGCCACAGTAACCTCTCGATATCGCGCGAATCGTCTGTTGTCGTCGTCGCCGGCGTCACGGCTTGCCTCCCATACCGGTGTTTTCCGCGGCGTGGTGTGATGCCGCTGCAGCCCGCAGCTTGTTTCCTGGTCGTCCAGCCGAAGGACGAGAGTCGCATGAAGCAAAAGACGCACCGTGGGCTGATTTTGCTTTGTTTGTGAGAGGAGAAGTGCTCAGCTATACAGTGCAACTGCGTTGGCTGCAGAAGAATCGAGCCCCATCGTCGTCTGACTGCCACCGCTCTCGGCCCCCGACCAACTGCCACTCTTTCCATCCCGTCTTTTAGACATCGAGTCACGACTCCAATCCCGACCACATCAATCCATCGTCACCAGGCTTGCTCCCGCTGCACCTCGACACGATACGACGTGCCTTCGGGCATTTCTCAAACGGGCGCATGCCCCCAAGGCGTGGCTGGCCAGACAAGACAAGGACAAGCATGTGTGCAACCCTGCGCAGCGAGCGCCAGGTGCCCACTCCCAATGCCACCCCGAGCAGCCACCATCTTTGGCCTCGTCTTTCGCAGGCCCAACCACGGCCAGCGGCGACCCTCCTCGACGGCCTCCCCACATCGCGTCTGCTCGTAAGCACGCGCAACGGAGCACTCCGTACGGAGTTCATACTCCGCAGGCGGCTTTGGATCACGATCCCATGCTGTCTTGGTCACGGAAGCTCCAATCCATGTCCCGCCTCTCCGCAGTCCTCCACGCCCAATCCACATCCCACGCTCGTTGGCCGTTTCCACCTGTCTCCCGATGGAGGGCACCAGAGCAACTCCAACATTTGACTGCCGTTGCTCCACGCTGGTGCTTCCGTACCGTCGTTTTATGCACCGACAGAAGCGTAATGCATGCCCTGTGCGTCTAGTAGACCTCTCAGGCAGCATCGCCTACGGAAAAGCCGCCGGGGCTAACGGCGTCTATTGTCGTGTTCGAGGCTCGCTATCGAGGATAAAGAAACGGCGAATGCCGCCGCCATGCTGTCAGAATTCGGCGACCCGAGTGTCTCAGTCTCGTTAATCTCACCCGGCGAGTTGAGCGAGCGCATCAATTGCGACATCAGCAGCTGGAGCCGGAGCCGAGCAGAGCAGAACCATCAACCAGGGCACAAGACAATCAAGCCCGGGCCAGCAAGAAAACAAATCGAGCCCTCCTGGCTTGGCTTCAGCCCGACCCAGAGGGGAAGCTCCATAATACGAGGGCCATCCTGCTCACTTCTCCTTCTGCCGCTCTCCGCGCCTTGGTTCTGTGGCTTCCTGGTGGCTGGCGGTCCCTTTGTTGCTCTAACTCTCAACGCCCCAGCCATCTTGAGCGCCAGTATGCCCAGAATCCTTGCCCAGTCCTGTCCCGCAGTTAAATACCGTCTCCTGCCGCGTTCTCTCAATCTGGCTTGGTCATCCACGCCCCTCCCCTCCCATTCAAGCCCCTCTCCAGTTGGCTCCTCTTTGACCACCCCTGGCTGGGCAAGCATCCGAGCCACGGACCTCGATGCAATCCGTGTCCGGCCTCGAACAAGCGCCGCTGGACCTGGTCTTCCGCACGCCATAAGCCAGTGCGGCATGTTCCAATAGTCCAGAACAAGAGCTACGGCCGGGACTCGTTGCACCCCGGCCGGGACTCGTTGCCCCCCCCCCCCCCCCCCCCCGCCCCCAAAATCCCCGCGCCTCCCATCAGTGCTGGCGAAAACAGGTGCGTCTCTTTGGCTGGCGCCATCTTCGGCCAACTAAAAGAGCCAGCCCAGCCAGCCCAGCCAGTTTCCCAATCCTTCGCCGCAGAGGCCCTGCGTTGCTGCGGTACGGCGACTCGCCCATTTATCAGCCGTGAGTCGTCTTGTCGTCTCGCTTATGGCAGACCTCATCCTTCACCTTCTTGCTCCATAAAGCCCCTCCTGCTCCCGTCGAGTTCGGTTCGGTATTCGCCTGCCGCTCATTACGTTTCGCTGAGACGTTTGCCGCGGCTGTTGCGGGGACTGAGCGAACACAGACGAAGCCATCAAAGGAACCACAGCGAAACGGGTGGCTTGCGTTTATTCCTGCCGACACAACCAACAGCGCCAGCGACGACCGATAGTCCTGCGCATACCGCGTGCTAGGTACGGCCGGCCCATCCCATCCATCCATCCATCCTTACGAGACCGAAGACCTGCGACCAACGACGCTCGCTACGGGGCTTCAGGTGTGTGTTTGATTGAAAACCGGGCACGAGCCGCATCGCCTGTCCCCTCCCGAGACGCACGCAGGTGCCCAGCGCAAGGACCGAACCAACTGCCAACAACCAACAGCCAGTCCTGTCCGAATACCCACGCCCTCCCGCGAGCTCCAGACGCATCCTCAGCCCTACCGGCTCTTCGAAGAGGCGAGACTGGTTCCATCCTCGCATACCATCGCGCGCGCGGCTGGGTTCAGTTAGGCGGCTGGTACGTAGCGCAACACCATCGCCTGTTGGGCAGCACCAGCAGCCAGCTTCCCTCTCCGCCTCGTCGCCGTTGACATCGACGGCGCCGGTAGCTTTGCCTCGTCCCGGCATGCCCCATATGCGCGAGGTCAAGACGTGCGACCGCTGTCGCCACTTCAAGCGACGATGTGATCTCCTCAAGCCGTCGTGCACCCGCTGCGTCCAGGCCGGCGTCCGCTGCAGCTTCGACGTCGCGGAAACCGCAGTTCCTGGCGGAGCGTCGGCGGGAACCGCATCGTCGTCGGCTATCCCCGCGCAGCAGCGGTATCAGCATGCGCTCGCTCCCACAGGCGCGCAGCTGCCGCCGATGCAGATGGGGCCAACAATGCAATCGTCTCCGCCGTTGTCGTCGTCGTCGTCGTCGTCGTCAGGAGCCGGTGTTCCCCTTGCAGCAGCCCCCCTCGTGCCACCCCATGGCTCGGCCGTTGGGCCATCGGCTCCAAGAGCTGCAAACGCCGCCGCGCCAGCAGCCCCATCATCGCAGCCTCGCCGGGCCAGGAGGATCTCGCCGGCACGCCCACCAACGGCCTCATTTCGCCCATGACGTCCACGGAAAGCCCCGAGCCGAATCCCGCGAGCACTGCGGACACGGCGACGCCCCACGATGCGCCTGCGACGAGTGGCGCGTCTGCCAAAGGCGCGCGCATCGTGCGCAAGCGCAAGCGCAATTGCCTTAGCTGCCTCCGGTGCCATCGCCTCAAGGTAAAATGTGACAAGGAGCTGCCGTGTGGGCGTTGCAAGGCGAGCGGCAACGGCAGGGAATGCTACTACAGCTACAACAAAGGCCCCAACGGCGGCAAGTTTCCCTGCCCCACGGCGCCGGTGCCGTCGAGCAAGGACGAGAAGAAGCCGCAGATGGCCACCTGGCAGGTCCAGCACCGGGTCCGCGGGTCCAGCCACTGGAGAGAGCTCATGACCAAGGTGCGTTGAGAGTCTTCCCCGCCCATCTGTCCGTCAGAGAGTGCGGGCCAACCCCGTTGAATGGCGGGCATTCCTGCTCATATCAATTGCGAGGGGGTGAACGCTTTGTTCTCTGTACTCCGTAATACCTGCCGATATACTGGGATGAGAAGAAACTAATAATTCTGCTCAGATCGGTGCCCTGGCTTCTTCAGCGA
>NRQP01000004.1:4200000-4508454 GCA_022114105.1 Tolypocladium guangdongense | reverse complement strand
TATATCTTATAGTAATAAAAATACTATTTCGAATATAAGGAGTTATTATAGGACTTAGTATAATAAATTTCGGCTTATAGTAAGAGCCTATAATTATAAAGGTAGTTAATAACTTTAAGCCCGTTAATAATAAGGATAATTATTAACTTTAAGTCGGCTAAGCTATAATTATATTAAGTAATATATTAAATAACTTATAATTTATTAACTTATTTAATCTCTTTTATAATCGTATTAGTATTACTATATTTAAGGGCTTTAATAAGGACTTCTTTAACAATTAAGGTATAGTTATTATAAATTATTATTACTTTCGGGCTAAAGGCAGTATAGAGTTAAGTAAGGTCTACTTTATAGGGCTATATTTCGATTAAAAGATAATTATTACGTTACTACTATAAAGTTAGCATGAGGTAATAGCAGCTTTAGTTTTATAGTTCAGTTAATCGCTTAAATAGTCTTTTCTATATTCGAGTGCTATATTCGGGTTCGATGCCTTTATACTAAACTGTAACTTTGCGGTTAAAATGGGCTAGGGTTAGTTTCGACGCAATAATACGTTAAGAGAGTAAGGAGGGAGCTAGTAGCTATAGCTGCTCGGTCTGCTTATATTAGCCCGTTGCGGGAGCCTAGTGCCTTATTAATTACTTTTTCTATTACTTTAGTAAGGTCGTTCTTATAATTGCAGTTGCGGGTTTAATTTAGGTTTTATTTAACTGCCCGTTAATATAGGCGCGGGTATAAGTTTAAACGAGGCTCTAAACGCTCTAGAAGTTCTTGCCTAATATAAGGCTAGAGAGTTTTTGTAGGCAGTACGATAAATATTCTTAAGGTCCTCTTAACCCGTCTTCGGGTCGGCTTTAATTAGTATAATAGGGTTTATCGCCCTAATGCCTGCATTAGGGTAGTAGTGGCTCTATTCGAACTCCTTTTTACTTCTATCGACGACTATTAGTATTGTCTACTGCGCTTACGCTATGCGACCGGGTCGCTATTATAGGGTAGGCAAACTAATACTATAAAATAAATTGCCGTTATTAACGAAGATTTTTAATAGTCTTAGACTTAGAAACGGATGTTAAGATCGATCCGAGCTCTCATACGAAATATAATTTACTTACTTTATATTTACATATTAGAGTTAACCGGGAGGTCTTACTTACTTATAATTTATTAATTATAATATAATTCGGGGTATAAGTGCTTATAGACTATAAATTTTAAAGAGCGTATCCTCTTTACTTAATAGCGGAAAAAAAGCTTTTCTTATATATGTGCTTATAATACTTTATACTCCTATCCTTCTTATAGTATAGCCTCTAATGTAGGTATGTCTATCTTCTCTATTAAAATATTTATATATAAGAGTTAATTATAAAGTCTTACTTATATATTACTCTTAAATTTTAATGTAATTAATAGACTTAAAGTATTTATAGACTATTAATTTTAAAGAGTATGCCCTTATGTGACGGTTCGTGATTCCCAAGGGATAAACCGTAGGGTTTTATATTGGCAGATGACACGAGGCGTCGGTCTGAGCAATGTAACGAGAAGAGATGTCACGTTGGTGATGGATCGTAGATTGTAACCAAGTAGTCAAAGGTGACTTGAGTTGAGAACTGGCTAGGTACCTATACTAAGATGGGGAATTTGGGGGTCACTATATACTTTCCCGATCACCATGTGGTTTTGACAATCACTAGTGATTTCCTGCGATCACTTCCGATTACGACTCGATCACTGGTGATTCTTCACAATCACCACTGATCCAAGTACGTAACCCGTAGTGATCCGTTTCCCATTGGTCTATCGCCCCGACCAATATTCCGAGGCACGTGTCGCCGTGCCCCACAGCCGACCCGTCCTCGCGGCCTTCCTGCCTTGGGTCGTAACACCTTATTACTTAATAGTAAAAGAGGGTTTCTCTTATTGTAAGAGGGTAGTCACCGAATACCTTCGGTTAGGTATCAAAGATGCGGGCGAGGAAGGGCTCGGTATTCAGTGCTGTCTAACCTCTTCATATAGAGACTGAATTTTGCAGGAGGAGAGTTTCCTCCTGAGCTGGGGCGAAGGGGGACTACCCTAAGAACGAGGCGCTCCCCAACCGATCTACTGTTGAGACATGGGCGACCCACTAGTACGTGGTACCTGGGACCCCTCTTGCACTTGTGCCCCTTCGCCTTGCTCCTTTACACTTATATTTTAACGGAAAAGATAAACACACTCTATAATAGGGGCTATACTAAGTTAAGAGGGTACAAGTGCTTGCATATATATATAAGAGAAGCCTCTCTCCTCCTATTAAGCAAAGAGGGCACGCTCCTTTAGCCTACGGGCGCCGTATGTTCCTAATTACGTTAGAATTTGCGAGTGATATATAAGTAAGACCACTCGGTTAACTCTTGCACGTAAATATAAAGTAAGTGATCTACGCCTAACACGAGACTACAGACTACTGCAAAGTTGTCTAGCCTTATTTTAGATGCTCTAAGTAAGTGAAACTCCTCTGCGAGTGAGTGATTGACATTCGGAGACTTGTGTGTGCATTTGGCGCAGAGCGCACCGCTTGTCCTTTGGACCGCACGTTTGACGCCATCTGTAACACGGCGGCTGTTGGCAGCCGTACGGATTCGTATCACGTGATGCGAGGCGCGCCCCCTTTCGGGGGCCGCGCGGCACGGAAGCTTGAGTTCCCTCAAGCTTCAGTCTTGCTTGCAATATAGTGGCTACCCTCGCTTTTACTTGACTGCAGACCCTTTTGTGATCTTTCCGTTACACCATCAAATATACACACACGCGCTCCTATGCCCCCTGTTTCAGTACGGCCCCTGTTGTGGGGTGTGTTTGTCTTCCCGTTAAAGTAGCTGCCAAACACGTGGGCCTCAAGGTCCTGTTTAAAAATGCCGACCTTCTTAGAGCTATAGCGGAAGTAAATTCGCTTCGCCCACTTCCACACCTCTATTCCGAGGAAGAAGATAACGGTTTCAGTAAAGACGATGCCCCACTCCCAGTTGATAGGCGCGTGCTTAAATACAACCGTATTGAGCCCAGGGATATAGATAATGGGAAACATGGTGATGAAGCCGGCGACAATGGCCCAGAACAGGAACTTGTTGCGCCAGGCGTCAATCATCCACTGGGTAAAGTACTTCTTGCTCTTGGGCTGCATGCGGAATAACGATCGGCGCATGTTGACCATTTCCCAGGCCAGGAAGAGAGCGAACCAGGTAAGGCAGGCAAAGGTGGTGGCGCGGGCGCGGAAGACAACCTCGCAGTCGGCCGAGTACTCGTTGTTGCAGTTGTCACCAATGTCAGCGGTTCCGTTTCCGAAGCCGTAGAGCACTATGACAAAGGATGCTAGGCAGAGCGCTGATGTCCACAGACCGTAGACAACCATATCGATGAGGAGCTCAGGGGTAAAGACACCTTGCTTCAACTGCGCAAATTGTTAGTGTGGGTGCCTATTGACACACAAACCGCCGGCGAGCAAGACAGGAATGCAAGCAAGGCTTACGTTTTGGGGAGGTCGCTGCATGATATCCGGGGCAGCAATCTCGAAACCGAGACTCATATCGGGCATATCAGAAGTAATCATGATGATCCACAGAATCTCGACTGGCGCTAGTGGGAAGACGGAGATGCCTCGGATGTCCTTGAAGGCGAGACCGATTAAGAGCGTGCATGCCTGGGCAATGTTCTCGGCCAAGACGTGCAGGAGGAACTTTTGGATGTTGTCAAACATGCGGCGGCCCTCCTCGACGGCGTTGAGAATCGACGCAAAATTATCATCGGTGAGGACGATATCAGAGGCCTCCTTGGCAACATCAGAGCCGGCCTGGCCCATGGAAATGCCCACGTCGGCGCGCTTCAGGCTGGCGAGTCGTTGACGCCGTCACCAGTCATGGCGACGAAGCACTTGCGGCGGTGGAGAGCTTCAATCATGCGAACCTTGGTCTGAGGAGCGCAGCGGGCGACGACGAGCGGAAGAAGGGGAAGTCCGTCGACTTCCTGATCTGTTAGTTTGTCAAAATCGGACGCGGCCATGACCATGGTCTTGGCCATGTCGGCAGCAATCTCACTCATTTTCTTTGGCAGGATGCCGACTTCGAGGGCAACCGCACGGGCAGTCTCGGGGTGGTCACCAGTCAACATGTGGACACCGATACCGGCCTCGTGGCACTTCTTGACGGAGGGAGCAGACTCGGGACGGGGTGGATCGTAGAGCCCAATGAGGCCCCGAAAGTCGAGGTCCTGCTCAAACCCCCCGCGGTCAAGCTCAGCCTCGTCCTCCTTGACATGAGAGATGTCCGTCCGGCCGGCGAGTGCAAGCACACGCAGGCCGAGACGGGCCATTGCTTCCATGCTCCGGAGCACATCGACCTTGGCCCCGTCACCGAACCCCTTGATATCGTCGCCGATGGCGTACTGGGGCCACGAGAGAAGGACTCGCTCGACGGCTCCCTTGGTGAAGAGCCACTGCTTGCTGGTCTCCTTGTTCTCGAAAACAACGGACATTTTCTTCACATCAGAGTCAAAGGGGAACTCGGCAATCTGGCGCCACTAAGCGTTCTCGCCCGTTGAGAGGCGGAGTCGGTTCCAGTTGAAGCGGGACGCGAACACTTGGATAGCAATCTCAGTCGGGTCACCTCGTCCGTGCCATTCACCGTTCATTTGGTTCACCGAAGCAAGGTTGGCAAGCGAGGCGACGTTGAGATACTCCCTCAGAGCGGCGTCCTCGCCGGCGAGCTCTTCGCCGTTGATGGCGTCGCCGTCTCCAACATCGCACGGAAGGTGATGTCCTTGGGCCGTGCCTTGTTGAGGACGAGCTCTCCAACGGTGGGGTTGAAGGACTCGCTTGTGGTACCGACGGAGTAGGTGCCGCGGCCCGGGATCCAGGCCTTCTTGACAATCATGGTGCCCTGGGTAAGGGTGCCAGTCTTGTCCGAGCAAATGTCTACAAGCAAGTTAAGCGATTGGTGGGACGCAGGGCTGTGCGACGCTTACTAGACACCGCACCGAGAGCCTCGAGACTCTTGAGGCTGCGAACAATTACGTGACGCTGCACCATGCGCTTCGTGCCAGCGGCCATCGTGATGGTCAACACGACAATGAGGGAGGCGGGGATCATGGACAGTCCCGTGGCAACGGCGTAGATGATGACGTCTTGCTTGGTCTCGAACTTGTTCGCGCCGAGCACGATGATGGCGCAAACGATGGCGGCGCCGAGGAGCAGGAGGGCCAGCTTCGAGAGCTTCTTCTGTAGGGGCGTGCCCACGTTGACGCCGAGGAAACGACAGAGAGCGTCAGAACAGGTCAGGGTCCACGCCTGGAACCAGCGGCTAAAGGTGGTGGTGCCGTCCTCGCGTCGCTTGGGCTGGCGACGGCGAGAGGCTTTGCCGTGGAGGGCCGCGGCGACCTGGCCAATCTCGGTATGCAGACCCGTGGCGAAAACAACACCGCGGGCGCGGCCCTTGGTGACGGTGGAGGAGCTGTAGGCGACGTTGAGGCGGTCGCCTGGGCCGGTGTCGGCTTCATGGGTAGGGACAGTCTCCTTGCGGACCGGGAGAGATTCGCCTGTGAGGAGGGCCTCGTTAGTTTCAAAGTTGACGGCCTCGACGAGCCGCACATCAGCGGGGACAGTGTCGCCAGCCTTGAGTTCGACCACGTCTCCAGGCACAATCTCGGCCGTGACGACGGTCTCGTTGTTGCCATTGCGGATGGCCTGAGCGGTGGGAGAGCTGAGCGATCTCAACGAGTCCATGATCTTTGCCGCCTTGAACTCCTGGAAGAAGCCCACGACGATGTTGAGGGTGATGACGGCAGCAATGACGCCGCCCTCAATCCACGACTGGATTCCAAACGAGGCAGCCATGGCTAGAATCAGAACCTAGGATTGGTGTTCAGTCATGGGATGGATGGGTGCGGCGAGGCTCGGGCATCAACTGTCGCCGTCCTTCCGAGGACGAGACTTTGGTCGTATGCGAGAGATGCACTTACCAGAGTCAGGGCATTATCGACCTGGACGGTGACGATCTTGGCCGGCTGCACGCCCTTTTGATCGCCAAAATCGTTGCGGCCACTATCCTCCAGGCGCCGCTTGGCCTCTTCGGTGGAGAGTCCGATCTCGACGTCGGCCTTGAGCTGCTCGACGACCTGCTCGATCTCGAGAACGTGAGCCGGAGCCGACATGGGCATGTTGGACTGCCCGGAGACATGCTCCGGAGCCGCGTGCTTCTGCTTGCCGCCCATTGCGAACAAACAGATCGATGAGAGTGTCGGACGGCGAGTCCTGCTCTTCGACGCAACCGAGCTTGGGAGAGGCGCGGCTCAAGAGGTGTGGGCGAGATGAAAACCGGCCGCGACAATGAAAAAGCGAGAAGAGGAGATAGGGGGAGAGATGGAGATAGGAAGAGGAAGAGGAGAAATATCGCTGGGGAACCAAGAGAAAGCGGTTGGTACTCTGCGGCCCCAGGACATCCAAGTGCGGGCGCCCCGGCCATAGACGAGCGAATCGACTCTCAGAAATAGAGTTTGGCGTGTCGGCGCATGCTAGCACGGCCAGGATGACTTTATCCAGCTCACCAACGCCAAGGCTTTGCTAGAGAGCCAAGAGGGGCCAGAGAGTGCGCACAAGCACGATCGAGGGGATCGTTGAGAAACTCGAATCCGCTAACCCAAACCCCGAGATGGGGCAAACGGTCCGATGGAGTCGATGGCCTCTTTACTACGCGCACCGGCGCGCGGGTCGGAAACGGCCTCGGCTCAGCATCGTGAGGGATGTCCTGCGTGAATGCGAGGCCACCCGGCCTAAGAGAGGGTCGCACAGAGAAACAATATGTCGCGGGGACGTTGTACCACCACATGATGGGCGTCCAGCTGCGCTTCCAGGTTCCCCTGCGTAAACCATGGACGGAGGTTGTGCCGCGGAAGAGGCACTTCTCGTCACGATCCATCCTGGTCTCGTTCGTAGTGTTGAGTGTCAGCGGCGTATCACGACGCATGGGTATCCGCCTTAGGGGAAGAGACCCATCAAGGCACCCGATGCAGCTATCCCCAGCCGTCTGATCGCCGTTATTGGGGAGTTTTTGCGATGTCTGCACGGGGCGAGGAGCTACATGTAATGTCTGTATGTGCGTAACGGCCATTCTTCTATACCGTACGCGCCACGAGCCGCGCTATGCCGGGTCCCCGCTATGGAGAATTCCGACAGATTAAAGATCTTGGCAGTTAGACTAGCTACGGGTTTGGGTGTGTAGGTAAGTGGTCCCGACCCGGACGCTCCAGTCTGCTATTGCATACATGTAGCTGCGAGCCTGAGGCATGCCCGCCTCGTGCTCTTCTTCCTTCTTTTCTCGATAGCTTAGAATAGATAATACGAAGCACCTGCCTATTGAATAAAACAGTGCAGGCGGGCTGGCAAGAACAGTTGTTGTCAGGTGGGAGGATAGTTAGGACATATCATGCCTAGGGTTCTGTCTCTTCCCTCTCCTCTTTATTAACTACCACTACCACCATCATATCTGCTGCCCCCCGCTAATATGTCAGTGTTAAAATGCACCCCACCACAGTTCGCCTCTGCTTAGAGACCGCCGCCATCCTCTCCGGAGGCTCCGTCCTCACCCATTGCCGATGATCACCCAGACCCCGACAATGGCGCCCATGGAGAGCCAGAAGGCCCGCCTCCCCGAACCATCGGCGAGCACATAGGACAGACGCTTTCCGGTCTGTTCGGCGCTCTGCCGGATGATCACCCAATCTTCGGGGAGCCTGCGAGGAACCTGGTTCGACTTCCAAAGGAAACCGTGGGTCGTGCGAACGGCCAGTCGTGGAAACGCTGGTGCTTAAAGCTGGGAATGTCTGTGGAGGAAACGGGTGACCGTGTCCCTCAGCCGGAAGACGGTCGTTGATATCACAATCCCCCGAGGACCGCATCATAATACGGTTCTCCGGAAAATCACGACCGTTCGCCTTCTGGCGTTCCTCAAGGACCCCACGGACGACAACTGGACGAGGCTGACCGCGCTACGTACCGACCCAGAAGGTTTCAGGCCGATCGATTCACCCTTCTCCCACGCGTGCCAGAACGGTTCCCCGTCGCACGGCGAAGTTGGGTGTATCAACGGACTGGAACATGGACGATTCGCGACCCAAGAGGAGAACGAGTCGCATAAGGACTGCAGGAACGGGTGTAGGTACTTCTGCCTGGGACACGGGAGTCCCACCGTCTGGTGCACCTCCGTGCATACAGATGGCCTCCCCAAGCCCTGCCGGAGTAATCCGGATAGGCTACCTGAATGCCGATGCGCCCGATCCTGCCGACTTGCGAACTAGAATGGATAACCGTCGATGGCGTATTACCCCACGGATGTTGTTGTCTACGTGGGTTACGCCTATGACAGCAGTCTTCTGTTGGCATCGGGTATTTTATTCCTGGGCTGTATCGCCTCACTGTAACCCCACGTTTGACCTTTGTGGCCTCATGTTTTCTACCCGTGGGGGATCATGTGCGTGACTTCGTTCCAAAAACCCGTGGCCTGCAGTGTGATTTGACCCAACATGCATAAACGCAGGTACGTGGGATGTATTAGCAGCACTCCGGATACGGTACTCGGTTGTAATAGCAAGTTCGCGTTGTGCGTACGTAAACATTCTGTGCGATTGACAGCGGGCTGCTTTATGTGACATGCCTATTTCTAGTCGAAGGGTGTTTCCGTATCGTGGCAGACATGCTAGGGAAATGCCGCTGGCAGACTGGGAAACCGCGGCCTGGTCCCGGCGCTCGTATAGATTCGTACACGGACAAACGGGGGGTTGCAAAAGGATAGCAACAAAATATGTGGAGGTGGTTGTGGACAAGGTCACGCGAGAGACGTAATACACGACAATGGAACAGGGTTTGACCGATGACAGATGTCATTGCAAACTTGCGTTTGACGTGCTGCTTCGTACTATTCACTTGCGTAGGGCGCCAAGTCAGTCGCAATCCCAGAGGATCGAGATTCGAGATTGCTTCCCGGCGTCAGATCCTTCACCTGGCCGCTGCTTGTCGGGCACGCCGCGCAGATAAGATTTATGGTGACATGGTGATGTTGCTTGCTAGAACTGAAGCGTAGGCATGGGCGAGGGCGAACAAAAAAGGCGTGAGAGCGAGAAACCCAAGGTTTGAAGATCATTCACGAAGATTGTTAGCACTCGGAAAATTGCTCCAAGGAGTTTGGCGCACCGCGAGTGGTTGGCTCGCCGGCGTCCATCCTAACATGTTGAATTTGGTGCTCGCTCCCATGCCGTTGGTTCACCAACAGGATCCCGGGTGCCGGTCGAGCGGAGCGGCCTGTGCATCCGAACGCTGTTGTTTGACGTCTTGTATGAAAGATGTTGCGCCGCTTGAGACTGCTGTACGCTTAGGCCACAGTAACCTCTCGATATCGCGCGAATCGTCTGTTGTCGTCGTCGCCGGCGTCACGGCTTGCCTCCCATACCGGTGTTTTCCGCGGCGTGGTGTGATGCCGCTGCAGCCCGCAGCTTGTTTCCTGGTCGTCCAGCCGAAGGACGAGAGTCGCATGAAGCAAAAGACGCACCGTGGGCTGATTTTGCTTTGTTTGTGAGAGGGAGAAGTGCTCAGCTATACAGTGCAACTGCGTTGGCTGCAGAAGAATCGAGCCCCATCGTCGTCTGACTGCCACCGCTCTCGGCCCCCGACCAACTGCCACTCTTTCCATCCCGTCTTTTAGACATCGAGTCACGACTCCAATCCCGACCACATCAATCCATCGTCACCAGGCTTGCTCCCGCTGCACCTCGACACGATACGACGTGCCTTCGGGCATTTCTCAAACGGGCGCATGCCCCCAAGGCGTGGCTGGCCAGACAAGACAAGGACAAGCATGTGTGCAACCCTGCGCAGCGAGCGCCAGGTGCCCACTCCCAATGCCACCCCGAGCAGCCACCATCTTTGGCCTCGTCTTTCGCAGGCCCAACCACGGCCAGCGGCGACCCTCCTCGACGGCCTCCCCACATCGCGTCTGCTCGTAAGCACGCGCAACGGAGCACTCCGTACGGAGTTCATACTCCGCAGGCGGCTTTGGATCACGATCCCATGCTGTCTTGGTCACGGAAGCTCCAATCCATGTCCCGCCTCTCCGCAGTCCTCCACGCCCAATCCACATCCCACGCTCGTTGGCCGTTTCCACCTGTCTCCCGATGGAGGGCACCAGAGCAACTCCAACATTTGACTGCCGTTGCTCCACGCTGGTGCTTCCGTACCGTCGTTTTATGCACCGACAGAAGCGTAATGCATGCCCTGTGCGTCTAGTAGACCTCTCAGGCAGCATCGCCTACGGAAAAGCCGCCGGGGCTAACGGCGTCTATTGTCGTGTTCGAGGCTCGCTATCGAGGATAAAGAAACGGCGAATGCCGCCGCCATGCTGTCAGAATTCGGCGACCCGAGTGTCTCAGTCTCGTTAATCTCACCCGGCGAGTTGAGCGAGCGCATCAATTGCGACATCAGCAGCTGGAGCCGGAGCCGAGCAGAGCAGAACCATCAACCAGGGCACAAGACAATCAAGCCCGGGCCAGCAAGAAAACAAATCGAGCCCTCCTGGCTTGGCTTCAGCCCGACCCAGAGGGGAAGCTCCATAATACGAGGGCCATCCTGCTCACTTCTCCTTCTGCCGCTCTCCGCGCCTTGGTTCTGTGGCTTCCTGGTGGCTGGCGGTCCCTTTGTTGCTCTAACTCTCAACGCCCCAGCCATCTTGAGCGCCAGTATGCCCAGAATCCTTGCCCAGTCCTGTCCCGCAGTTAATACCGTCTCCTGCCGCGTTCTCTCAATCTGGCTTGGTCATCCACGCCCCTCCCCTCCCATTCAAGCCCCTCTCCAGTTGGCTCCTCTTTGACCACCCCTGGCTGGGCAAGCATCCGAGCCACGGACCTCGATGCAATCCGTGTCCGGCCTCGAACAAGCGCCGCTGGACCTGGTCTTCCGCACGCCATAAGCCAGTGCGGCATGTTCCAATAGTCCAGAACAAGAGCTACGGCCGGGACTCGTTGCACCCCGGCCGGGACTCGTTGCACCCCCCCCCCCCCCCCCCCCCCCCGCCCCCAAAATCCCGCGCCTCCCATCAGTGCTGGCGAAAACAGGTGCGTCTCTTTGGCTGGCGCCATCTTCGGCCAACTAAAAGAGCCAGCCCAGCCAGCCCAGCCAGTTTCCCAATCCTTCGCCGCAGAGGCCCTGCGTTGCTGCGGTACGGCGACTCGCCCATTTATCAGCCGTGAGTCGTCTTGTCGTCTCGCTTATGGCAGACCTCATCCTTCACCTTCTTGCTCCATAAAGCCCCTCCTGCTCCCGTCGAGTTCGGTTCGGTATTCGCCTGCCGCTCATTACGTTTCGCTGAGACGTTTGCCGCGGCTGTTGCGGGGACTGAGCGAACACAGACGAAGCCATCAAAGGAACCACAGCGAAACGGGTGGCTTGCGTTTATTCCTGCCGACACAACCAACAGCGCCAGCGACGACCGATAGTCCTGCGCATACCGCGTGCTAGGTACGGCCGGCCCATCCCATCCATCCATCCATCCTTACGAGACCGAAGACCTGCGACCAACGACGCTCGCTACGGGGCTTCAGGTGTGTGTTTGATTGAAAACCGGGCACGAGCCGCATCGCCTGTCCCCTCCCGAGACGCACGCAGGTGCCCAGCGCAAGGACCGAACCAACTGCCAACAACCAACAGCCAGTCCTGTCCGAATACCCACGCCCTCCCGCGAGCTCCAGACGCATCCTCAGCCCTACCGGCTCTTCGAAGAGGCGAGACTGGTTCCATCCTCGCATACCATCGCGCGCGCGGCTGGGTTCAGTTAGGCGGCTGGTACGTAGCGCAACACCATCGCCTGTTGGGCAGCACCAGCAGCCAGCTTCCCTCTCCGCCTCGTCGCCGTTGACATCGACGGCGCCGGTAGCTTTGCCTCGTCCCGGCATGCCCCATATGCGCGAGGTCAAGACGTGCGACCGCTGTCGCCACTTCAAGCGACGATGTGATCTCCTCAAGCCGTCGTGCACCCGCTGCGTCCAGGCCGGCGTCCGCTGCAGCTTCGACGTCGCGGAAACCGCAGTTCCTGGCGGAGCGTCGGCGGGAACCGCATCGTCGTCGGCTATCCCCGCGCAGCAGCGGTATCAGCATGCGCTCGCTCCCACAGGCGCGCAGCTGCCGCCGATGCAGATGGGGCCAACAATGCAATCGTCTCCGCCGTTGTCGTCGTCGTCGTCGTCGTCGTCAGGAGCCGGTGTTCCCCTTGCAGCAGCCCCCCTCGTGCCACCCCATGGCTCGGCCGTTGGGCCATCGGCTCCAAGAGCTGCAAACGCCGCCGCGCCAGCAGCCCCATCATCGGCAGCCTCGCCGGGCCAGGAGGATCTCGCCGGCACGCCCACCAACGGCCTCATTTCGCCCATGACGTCCACGGAAAGCCCCGAGCCGAATCCCGCGAGCACTGCGGACACGGCGACGCCCCACGATGCGCCTGCGACGAGTGGCGCGTCTGCCAAAGGCGCGCGCATCGTGCGCAAGCGCAAGCGCAATTGCCTTAGCTGCCTCCGGTGCCATCGCCTCAAGGTAAAATGTGACAAGGAGCTGCCGTGTGGGCGTTGCAAGGCGAGCGGCAACGGCAGGGAATGCTACTACAGCTACAACAAAGGCCCCAACGGCGGCAAGTTTCCCTGCCCCACGGCGCCGGTGCCGTCGAGCAAGGACGAGAAGAAGCCGCAGATGGCCACCTGGCAGGTCCAGCACCGGGTCCGCGGGTCCAGCCACTGGAGAGAGCTCATGACCAAGGTGCGTTGAGAGTCTTCCCCGCCCATCTGTCCGTCAGAGAGTGCGGGCCAACCCCGTTGAATGGCGGGCATTCCTGCTCATATCAATTGCGAGGGGGTGGAACGCTTTGTTCTCTGTACTCCGTAATACCTGCCGATATACTGGGGATGAGAAGAAACTAATAATTCTGCTCAGATCGGTGCCCTGGCTTCTTCAGCGACCGGGGAGTCGTCTCCCCTAGCCAATGCGCTCGAAGGCGTCGGCACCAACGCTTGTTTGGCCAACTTCTGCCTTCCCGGTAACTTCCCTTTTGGAACGCCCGGCGCAACCAAGTACTATGCTCGTGATGCCGTGACGAGGCTGTTGGCCAGCGAGAGGGCCAGAGCCGACGAGTACCTCGAGCGATACCTCGAGCTTCTAGACGTCGTCAACCCCATCCTGGACATGCGCACTTTCCGCGAGGAGATTGACCGCTACTGGCAGGACCCCAACGCCGTCAGCCTTTGCTGGCTGTCGCAACTCCTCATGGCCCTGGGCCTTGGATGCTTCACCTCGGCCGACGAGCCCCCAGCGGCCACGGAGCTGATGATGGCTGCCGAGGCCTGTCTCATGCAGACACCCTTCATGTTCCGCCCGACGCTCATGACCCTTAGGGCGCTGTCGCTCATGTCGGTGGCAAAGCTGGTCTGCAACGCAACCTGCTGGTCGGTGGACTCGTGTTGGACGCTTCTGGGGCTGCTCGTAAGAGTCGCCTTCATCTTCGGCCTGCCGCAGGAGAAGAACGACAACGACGAGGAACTGCGAGACCCGGTCGAGAAGGACGCCCGAAAGAAGCTGTGGCTCACCATCCTGTACCTCGACGTCAAGGTGTCCATGTGCACGGGCATGCCGCCCCTGACGAGGCCGGACGAGCTGGGCGGAATGCCCTCGATTCCCGAATTCGGTGCGCCAGACAGCCTGCAAATGGTGCTCTTCCAATCCCTCCCAACCGTCCTCGCGGTCCTGGCGCAGATCAACTCCAAGAAAGACCAGATCTCATACCCGGACGTTTTGCGATACAACGCACAGCTCCGCGAGCTCATGGGGCACGCCCAGCGCGTCTGCACGGCGAATCTGCAGCGAATCACGGTCGACATTTTCCTCCGAAGATGCCTCATGGTCTTGCACCGACCCTTTGCGCTCCATCCCGAGGGCCCAGTCATGTTCCCCGAGTCGTACTGGTCATCGCTGGAGTGCTCCCTGGCGCTGCTCGTGCATTACCGCGAGCTGTGGTGTACTGACACGAACCTTCGGCTGGACCTCGTGGGCCGCGCCTTTGTGCTCGACTTCTTCTCCGCCACGCTGACGACTTGCGTTCACATGCTGCGCGAGGACGCACCGCTGAGCGGGGCGGCGGCGACGGGCTGCCTGATCCCGCCGAGGCAACTTATTCTGGACACGCTGCGGAGCTGCGTCGATATCTGGAGCGGCGAGCAGGAGAAGAGTGTATGCTGGCGCACGGGATACCACCTGCTCAAAGCCGTGCTTGCGCTACTCCCCGGTGCGCCGCGTGGGCCACAGCCGCAGCCGCAGCCGCAGCCGATGGTGATGGGCCCTTGAATTGCCTCACATGCAAACGAGATTACGTGTGCAGATGTGATATTTTGATGAGGTATCTTTATTGAGATGGTTCGTGGGCGTCAGGGACGAAACACCATGCTCGTGCGAGCTGCGAGGGACATAAGTTGCGATATCTGCCTAGTTACTTGATTCGAGATATATACATCGGGCGTATACCACTCTGTCTTTTCCTAGCTGGCCTCTTTCTGTTTCTCTTTCGGGATTTATAGGAGTGTTGCGAGAGATACCGCGGCGGCTTTTTGTGTCCATATCTTTTCTTCTCGTGCCTGGGATGCTTGTGGAAAGCCATCGCTTCTTTTCGAATAGTGTACAAGCGGCGGAAACAGACGAGATAATGGAACGATGGAAAAGGAGGAAGGCAGTGGCCGGATTGCCCGAGACGAGCTTGTCATGTTGCTACCGGAATACCACAGAACACACTTTGGAGCGCCTGCGAAGAGAGCTTCTTGCCATAGTCGGCACATCCATGATACATGTCGTTTACACCCAGGCAATGCTACGCATAGTTGTTTATAACATGACGAAGTTCTCAACGGCGACTTTATGCACGAGCCTGGTCCCTGCCGCAAGCCACCTGGCGTGGTCCCCTCGAAGCCACGAGGCCGGTGGATCCAGACGCATTATTTCAGCTGCTTCGGAGGCCGGGTACATGGGTTCGTGACGCATGGCAGACTGTGCATGCGCCGCAGCCCGTCTCTCCTTGAACGTCACCTGTTCGGAGAGGGACGTGCGGCTCGGTGCGGGGTGATAAAGGCCCATGATCTTGAGTTGGGGTATCGTTGCCGTTACGGTTCATGACTTCATGGCAGTGAATGAGGGTGATGTTGAGAGGATGGATGTGGGCACGTGGTGATGCGATGGCGTCGTGGGTGAACAGGAGACCCTGATCCCCCTGATCCTACCCCTGATGATGACAGCGATCCGTGGTACCAGCCGGGAGTGATGCAAGTTCGCCTTCGATACCTTCCGTTGCAGAGAAATGGCCAGCAAAGCATAAGTCACTTGGCCCCGCAAGATGCGCGACGATGAAAGTACCCGTGCCCGGTGCGTCATCTGCCCCCGCCTCCTCCATTCTTCTCAACGCAACGACATCCGCAGACGACCATAGGTACCACATCGCAGGCAAGGCAGTTTGTCTCGCCAGCATCACGGGTTCAGTGGCATCATATCCTTGTCGACGACGGCGACTGCGTCTCGAGACCTGCGAGGCTGCTGAGCCACCACCGACCACCCTGTGTACCAGCACGCAGCGCCTGACGGCCTGAAGGTGTCAGCTGTTGGAGCTCAGTTCGCGGCCCGACGGACGCTACGACGCAGACTTGCGGACGCTTGCCTCTTTCCGCGCCTTTTCTCTCTGAAGAGTCCTTCAACACTTCGAACCATCCACCCGCCAAAATCGCAGGCGACGCCTTAAAGAAGACCATCATGGCATCCGCAGTCGAGACATCGCCGGTGCACTCCCCTCCTGGCCCGGATGCCAAACGGCCAAAGGGTGCGTCCTCTCCCACATTTTCTTCACGGCAGCTATGACGCGGCCAAAGGAGTCTCTGCTGACGTGTATGGTCTCCCTAGGCATCCTGAAAAACCCTTCCCACAAGTCGCCGCCCGCTCTTCCCCTCCAACAACGGGCGCGCTCCATGTCCGGCAAGGAAATCACCCTCGCAAACACCCAGATCAACGCCGGCGACCGTCGCTCCTCGTCCTCGGCCGGCCGACCCCCCGGCTCCCGGCGCCAATCGAGCACTGCCGACGGCCTCGCTGAGTCGTCGCACCGGCTCAAGTGGGACGAGGCGAACCTGTACCTCACCGAGCAGGAGCGCACCTCGACCATGAAGATCACCGAGCCCAAGACTCCCTATGCGAAGCACTACGACCCCGCCGAGGACCCGTCGGACGACGAGGACGGCCACGTGGATCCTCTGGAGGGCGGCGGTGCTGTCAGCAAGGCTCAACGCCCGCGTGCTGAGGACGACATTCCGGGTCTGTCTCTGGGTGAACCAGAGGAGGAGATCCCGGAAAAGGCGGCGCCGGGAGCGCAAGCGGGAGCGCAAGCTGGAGCGCAGGCGCAAGCTGAAGGCGAAGCAATCCCACGCAGCTCCAGCGAGAAGAGCGTTCACGTGGAAGAAAACAGCGTCGCCCCCAGCGCCGAAGACGAGGTTCTGGGGCTTTCGCCGGAAGAGCGGGAAAAGCACCGCAAGTTTGAGCAGATGCGCAAGAAGCATTACGAGATGAAGAACGTGGCGCAGCTGCTGGGCCACCCGGAGGCGATACCAGATGACGAGGACGACGATGGGGACGTGCCGCCGGTGCCGCTGGTGCCCAATGGGTCGGCCATATAGTTGGGGCGGGAGAGTGGCGAAGGGCTCGGCGATTTATTCTTTGGGATTAGCATACGTATCATGCCATGGCTGACGGATGGGCGATGGGACGCTCGATGATTTTGAGATGAGGGTTTATATGCTTTCCTGGCGTTCGCGCGGGAACGTTGCGAGAATACATCTTCCCCATAGGTTGGTGAGGCCAGCTGGACCAACTTGATTCAGTCTTCGGGAGGTTGCGGTAAACACGACAGTGCTACTCTCGCGGGTTCAGGCGAGTTACGCCCAGGCTGTACTTTATTTGCTCGTCACTTCAATATGCAAAATAGTCTATATATCATCACGCCGCCAATTGCGAAACGCCATATCGTAGTCATTCTCTTTCCATTACACTGATGGCCCTCGTGTCCTCCGTCTTATATATGCCTGTCCCTCACAGCAGCCCCTTGCGCGCAAGCTCGACCTTGCGCGCGGCCTCGCCCGCCTTGAAGCCGCCCCTGGAGGCACATATGCGGCAGCCCTCGGCGAGCTCAAACTTCTCCTCGCTAGCGTCCCAGGCACAGGGGCAGTGATGCGGGAAGTGGACGCAGGCGAGGGAGTCGGGGCAGAGGTAGTTGTCGCAGACCGCTGATGTCTGTTAGCAAACTGTCCTCCCGCGCTACGTCCTCCCACTTGAAGTTTGCAGGGCAGCGGCGGCTTATGGTTGGTGAAAGGAGACGTACACTGCAGATAGCGGTTCTGGTAGAGGGATGCGTCGCTGGGGTTGTTCTGTGGATGGTGGTGCTGGTGGTGCAAGTGGTGCTCGTGGCCCGAGTCGCCGCCGCCGAACATTTGGTCGAAGAAGCCGAACTGGGCGGCGGCGAGGGAGAGGAGGGAGAAGGAGGCGAGGAGGAGGCGCATTTCGGTTACACTCTGAGCCGCAAATGAGACATCGAATGTAGGAATACCAGGTACAGTGGTTGAAGAGCTGCGATCTTCTAGCGTTGGTCGCGGGATGCTTGTAAGCTTGCTGGCCACTCTAGGGTGTGTCATCGATACCGCCGCCAGGTGGCCTGACTAAGCGCAAAAAAAACTAGCGTGAGCCATCGCCAGCACGCACAGGAGAGCTCCAAACAAGCACCTCACGGTCATGACAAGCGAGATAACCCGCCAGCGTGATGCGGTTCCTCACGATGCACCGGCCGTTGTTGGCTGCGGCGGCGGCGGCGGCGGCGGCGTGGCTACCTCGAGCTGCCCGGAACGCAGCGGCACCGCGGGGCGCGCAATTGATGGGCAGCATGCTGGCGCTGGGGCGGCGGCATGCGTCGGTCAAGGCGCAGGGAGCGTACAAGAAGAAGAGCAAGAGGGGGATCCCGAAGAAGCTGGGAGCCAAGCGGACCGGAGGTAGGCAATCCTCTATTCCCCTGAGCTACCCAATCGAAGTGGTGTTAGGGTCCTCTGAGCCGGACGGACGACTGACCTGCAAAACAACAGACCAGTTCGTCATCCCCGGCAACATCCTCTACAAGCAGCGCGGCACGCACTGGTGGCCCGGTGAGAACTGCATAATGGGCCGTGACCACACGATCCACGCCATGGCGACGGGCTACGTCAAGTACTACCGCGACGCGGCGCGGCACCCGGACCGCAAGTACATCGGCGTGGTGTTCGACAAGGCGGACACGCTGCCGTACCCGCAGCACGCGGAGCGCAAGCGCCGGCTCAACATGACGCCGCACACGGTGCGCCCGGCCGAGCCGCAGCCTGCGACGTCGCCGTCGGGGGTCCCCTTCGAGGTGACGCGCGTCGAGCCGGGCGAGCCGGACCGGCTGCTGCGACTAAGAGCCGACTACGGCTATCGCGAGGACAACTGGCGGATCGGGCGGCTGGTGCAGACGACGGGCCTAAGGACCAGGCGCTTCCGCACGAGGAAGCAGTTCTTCCGGCACAGGCGGTGGAGGAGGGAGAGGGAGCTTGAGGGGCAGCGGAAGGCGGAGCGGACGAGGGCGGAGAGTGGTGCTGGGGAGAGGGCGGGTAAGAAACTGGTGAGTAAGAAGGCAGCGAAGAAGGCGGCGAGGAAGGCGGGTAGGAAGAAGTAGGATGGATGCATGAAGATGGGACTGCGATGGGGATGGGGGTCTCGTTATACGATGGCTGGCGTGTATAAACTAGGTATGAAGTACTACTGTAGGGATGAGAATAGATGGACATACCCCACGCAACGCTTCGGCTGCACCAACACTATGAAAAGGAAGGGCACGGCCTTGTGGAATCTAGTGAAAAGGGCATGGAGGAATCTAGTACTCGAATTGGGTGTGTACTGTCAATGTGATTCTCCGTACTCCGTACCTGTTAGTACTGGCCAGGCACAGAACAGGATGGTCCGTGTGGGGCGCAAACGCGCTCTGGCGCGTCTCACTCGACCCTCCCTCCGAGCCGTCGCATCGAGACGACGTGCGACTCACTAACGGCGCTCGCTGTCGACGAAATTTTCCGATACACGGGCATAGCACAAGTCTGCGATTTCTTCCTCAACTGTGGGCGCTCCTCCACCCAGGGAGAGTTGTGTCGGCCGTCAGCGTTGCACGTGCCTTGCGCGCTCATCCATCCATCTCTGACCTTGGTTTTATCTTATTCCCACTCGGGGACGGCTATCTGGGCCGCGGTACGGCACGTTTCCTCTCTCGGGGCCTTTCCACGCTCTTGTGCCCCAAACAACGGCGGCCTAGCGGGCTCAGGGGCCATGGCCGCGCTCCAGGGTGTGGCCGTGGCATCGCCTGCGATTGGGGCCACGAACACGCCGCCGGCTGAGGGACAGGCGGCCCGTGTCGTGAGCGACGTTTTGCCCCCGAAAGTTCCCTCGCCTCTCACCGCGGGGCAACAGCGTCAGTCTCCCCGTCCGGTCAACGGCGGCGATGCGAGCAAGGGCGGTGGCATAGCGGCACACCACCGCATCCTGGCGTTGAACCGCGCGTGGGAGGAGAGGCGTGAGAAGGAGCGCAAAGGCGGGTTCGGGGGGAAGGACAGTGATAGCTCGGATACGGATTCGGAGTCTGACGGTGGTGATATCATCATTCCGCCCCGGAAGAAGTTGGAGCCGCTGAGGCCTCACGCAAGTGAGTTGCCCTTTTAATCTGATCTCGATGCCGGTGGTTACACACCGCATGGCGGAATCACTAACTCCAGAGCAGCACAAGCCGCGCCTTCGACGCCAACGGCGCCCTCGCCGCTCCCGCAGCAGCCGTTGAAGCTCCCTGCCAACGTGCCGGCGAACCCAGTGATCCCTTCCAGCTACAACAAGACTCCCGTACCGCTACCAGAGTACTTGAGGAGGCCGCTGCCGGATTCCAGCAAGCCGAAGCAAAAGACTAGCCATCCCTCCATTGCCTCGCGCGCGAGCGTGGCGCACAAACAACCCGCTGCCGATGTGTTACGGGCTCAAGCACGGCGCTTTACGGAAGAGTCGGTGTTGAGGAAGTTCTCACAGGCGACGCGCGGGAGCGTCACGCCTCAGCAGACATCTACGGGTCAAGCTCCAGCCACCGCCTCTACGGGGACGCCTCCGGTGAAGGGCTCTGCAGGTCCTTTGCCACCACCGACCGGCGAAATGCGCTTCCCGACGGGCAGCGAGCTGCTCGCCAGGGTACGGCTGGGCGCTCCTCCATTTCAAACTTCTCCAGCTTCGGCACTCCCTCCGCCAGCACTGGCTCCGCCGCAACTGCCCAACGTCGACCACGGCAAAGGCGATGTCGAGTCTGCTTGGGCAGGTTCGGGTCCTTCAGAAAGCGATGACACGGATGACGAAGAGGATTTCATGATGCTTGAAGAAGCGCCACCTGGATTTCTTAACAAGCCCACCAAACTCTTGTCCTTCCAACCGGCCACCACCAGGGATAAAAACGGTGGCCTAGAGAAGACGGTCGATGGGCGGCCCTATGGCATGCTTTACCGTAAGCAACGTCCTTGTTATAAACGAGACGGGCTGCTAACCCCCCGACTCAGTCTCCGATGGCCCTCCAGAGGCCGGCAGAGGCACAGTCATCCCGACAAATTACAAGCTCTACGATCCCCCGTTGCGGTACATTTGCCCTGTCCGTGACTGTCGCCGGCTCCTCAAGAACATGACTGCGCTGGGCGGTCACTTCACCGCCGCGCACAAGGGCGCCAAGTTCAACGACAATTGCGACGGGACCCTGACTCTGGTTGACACCTACCAGAACCCCGTCGGTTACTCGCCTGGCATCGTCATATCGCAGAACCCTCTTCCGTTTGGCGCTCCGCCTCCTGCCGAACCGAGCGTCCCGCCGTGGAGTAGCTCGCTCAAGCGAAGGGGGAACCCGGGAGGCAGGACACCCAGAGACGTGTTGGGACCGAGTGGCATTGCAGCCACCCCTACTCACACGCCGTCTCCTGCTCTCAAGGAAACGTCAGTTCCGTTGCCCGACGTGTCGAGGCCTGTTCAGGGAACCGACGACGTCATTGGATATTTGCATAGCTTCCTATCAAAGACTCAGACTGTCCCCAATCGGCCGGACATCCGCTTCATGGAGAGGCTACCTCGGTTACGAAGCCTCCCAACTGGCTGGATCAAGCGTCACCGGAGCTCGTATCTTCCCGTCGTCTTTTACGCAGCCGCGCTGGCGTACCTGACCGGTGACGAGATTACGGGCGCAGGCGCTTGCACGCAGAGAATGGGCAACACGTCGCATCTGTCCGACGTCTGCATAGCCCTGCCGAGCAGCCTGCCGGCATACGCTAGGAAGGAGTTCGCCAAGCACTCGACCTGCGTCGGATGCCACTACTATTCCAACCTCCAGCGACAGCGAAATGCCTGCGACTGGGGTGGCAATGAGCGGTCGTCGAGCGGTTCCGCGGAGAAGGACAAAGCCGCGTCTCCTGCGGTCGTGTCGTCGAACGCGGCCGCTCCGATGACTGCCGGTACGTGGGAGGACGCGGTAATGGGAGAGGCGACGCCGCCCGCAGATGCGGTTGTGCGGCCGCGAACTTTGGCTGGCATGCGAGAACCACGAAACAAGCGGGCGGCCACGTCTGGTCTCGGCCCGGCGCCCAAGGCGGCGAAAGTCTCGGCTGGCTCGACGGGCCAGCGAGAGGATGCATGCTTCGATGAGATGGAGCCTTGGGAATTTGCGCCGGGGCGGCTGACGGACGATACTGGGTCCGAAAGTAAGCACATGCCATGGGGCCTTGCCCTGCAGGTCGTCGGCTAATGTACGTCTCCAGATGTTGCCTTTTCCGGCGCCTACTTGACCAACGCACAGCCCGTCACGGTGTTCCAGGACATCGGCATCAACGTCATGGTCGTGAAGCCCGGGAGCAGCAACCGCTGGGCGATGGAGACGGATAAGCTGCGAACATGCACGGTGGCGGCGGGCAAGATCAAGGTCAAGGTGGCGGAGAAGGCGTTCCAGGTCGGCCCTAACGGCGCCTTTATCATCCAGCCGGGGCAGACATGCCTGGTGGAAAACAGGTGCTACTTTGACGCGACGATTCACTGCGTCACGGTCAACGACTACGAACTAAGCTGAGCTGAAGAGGCATTTGGGCTACGGCGTTTTGAACATATAGCGTCTACTTCGTAGGCGCGGTATAATGTGCGGGAGGGTTGGGGGGGGAGGGGCTGGAGGCTACCTAGGTATGATTCCAGATTGCTGGGCTGGCGACGTGCAAGTGCCCGTGACACTACGATACGATAATTAGCTCTCTCTGGAGAAGGCGCGAATGGAAATAGCATGACTCGGTTCGGGCCCGCTCGGGAGTGCAACAATTACTACGAGCCATGTGCCACGATCACGCGTGGCGTCGACGTCTCACATGAGCACTTGATGCGAGCGAGGCATCAGCCGGCTCGCAAGGTCGACGCTGCCTCGCCTCGACGGTAGGAGAAGATGACGGAGAAATGACGATGGAAATCACGAGCAGAGCGCGCGGCGTAGCAAATGTTACACGCCGGGTTTCCTGCAGAGTCGTGATCCCCACCGAGGATGGCGGGTCGTGACCTAGGGTGGGAGAGAGAGCCTCATCCTTTGCATGTGCAAGGCAGGTGATGCGGGCGATGACGGCAGTTGGCCCTGGCCCGTGAAGATGGGGGGCCGTTATTATTTATCTCAACTTGTCGAATCTGTCTTGATCCTAGCTCCTTCTTACGTGGACGTCGAAATCATCGTCGCCAGCCGCTACCCTATACCTGCGTGTAGACCAACGCTTGTCGCTAGCTGTAGGTAATACCTCACCCAAAATCCAGGCGGCTGCCATGGCTCTACCGTCCCCTGTGCTCGCCGCCGCGGAGCCAGCCAACGACGCAGACTCGCTGCGCGTCAACCCTGGAAGCCCCCGCTGCCCTCCCCCTCTGAACAGCGAGCACCACGGCACATCACCACAGCCTTCGTCGCCGCCGTCGCACAGCTCTGGGACCGACGAGACGGACCTCAAGGCGGACGTGGTTCGCGATGAAGCAGCGACTGAAAAGGCCGCCATCACCCGCCTTACCATCGACCCTGCGGGGGACCTCACCTTCGATGAGACGACCGTCGACGTAGTCACGGTGCCGTGCCCCGGAGGCCACCCGCTCCGGAGCTGGCACCGGGACGGGCTGATGAGCCGCTACTTTGGCGCGCCGTCGATGCGCGATGCCGAAGTGAAGGACGAGACCGAGAGACCGAGCCCGTCGTGGGTGCGGCAGGGCATCCGGCGCGAGGCGGACAGGGCCCGGATCCTGCTGTACGAGCACCCCCCGGCCGTCGAGGGCACGACGCTGAGCAGGCTGGCGGACGCGCTGCTCGAGGAGCTGCAGGCGCTGAGGGCCGCCGAGGGCCGGGAGAGGCCGCTGGTTTTTATTGGGCATAGCATCGGCGGGCTGGTGGTTAAGATGGCCTTGACCAAGGCCAGTCGCGGGGGCAACAATGACAACATCGTGCGCGAGTGCTACGGCGTTGCGTTCTTTGGTGGGTACAAGTCGCGCCTTGGCCACTCGTCGCCACGACTGTACTGACCATCTCGCAGGCACGCCGCATCAGGGATCCAGCTACTTTGCCATGCCCAGCCTGGCCCCAAGCATCCAGTCCCTCCTGCAGCTCTCCGCGCCGCTGCCCACCTCCATCACCGACGACCTGCGCGTGGGCAACAGCCTGCTACTGCATGTTGACGAGGACTTCAAGTCGGTATCCAACGACGTGCGTGTCTGGACCTTTTACGAGACCATCGACTCGCGCCTCTCCGGCGGCAGCAACGGCGGACCCGCGGCCGAGTCGAGGGACGTGTACTTTACGGCGCCATTGACGTCCATCAAGTCGGCGATCCTGGGTATGCGGCTGGAGAGGATATTTCCCATGCAGAGCGACCATGCGAATATCGCATCGTTTGGGCGGAATAACGTGCACACGCTGCGTATGTTTCTGAAGCAGCTTGCGGCGCAGATTCAGCGTGCAGACATGAGCTTGCGGGATGCGGATGGCGATAGGCATTGGACGCTGGGGCTGGGGCAAAAGGTCAACGTCGAGGTCCACGGCTTCTTTGACGATCCTCCTCTCGGAGGGCATTCCGACGAGGGATTGATTGTTCGGGCGTGGTCGACGAGGCTGCCGCTCAAGGAGTTTCTCAACAAGGGGCCCGAGGAGTGTTTGAGCGAGAGGCTAAACGAGGTGGAGGGCGCCCCCGAAGAGACTCGGTTTCTAAGAGCAAGGGGAAGGACGTCTCTGATTGAGAGAGGTGGCTCCGTCTTTACGGCTCCCGCACCGCTGACGATGAAGAACGCGTTGGGCATCCAAGACAGGCCAGCGGCTGCGACTCAGACCGTGACCCCTGCATCGCCCGTCATCAGACCCGTCGACTACCCCCACGACCGGACCCGGTCTGCGCCGGTGACGGCCCCGAGAGGCCTGGCGGCGCCTCCGTCGAGGGCCATCTCGCCTCCCGCGCGGCAGTCGAGCCCCCTGACGCGGCCCTCGCCCCTGGTCCGCGCCGACTTTGAGCAGGACCTCGCTATCGACCGCCTCTCCCCGCTGCTGCGCCCGCAGGTCGGCCGCTCCATTAGCCGGTCCTTGAGCCTTGGCAGCGACCGCTCGCGCGTCGAGTACCGCGACTTCCCGCCGTTCTCGCAGCGCAGCCGCAGCACGATCAACGAGGCTGCGCTCGGCAGCGACGCGGAGGCAGACGACGTTGACGCGTCGCCGCGGCTGCCCGAAGCTGTGGTGGCGATGCGCAAGGCGGCGCGGGAGGGTGAGCAGCGCGCGAGCGAGACGGTGATTGTGGATGAGGCGCCGGTGGCGTTTGTCAGGCCGGATGTGAGGGCGCGGAGGTTTGTGTGGGTGCATGTGCCGTTTAACAACCCGACCTGGGTCAAGGTAACCCTACCGCTCTCCCGCTTTCGGGTTCTGGTTGCTGATGTCGCGACAGAATGTGCTCCAGACCCTGGAGGTCTGTTACAAGAGGGACCTCTCGATGCTGTATAGCCACGACTTTTGGGCGACGAGGCACACGCGTGGGAGGCATGCGCAGCATTATGCGTATTTTGCGAAGCCGGGTTGCTACTTTACCGGCCCGCGGACGAGTACGTGCTTCGGCTTCTGTTATAACTAGACTACAGGCGCTGACATGCGCAGTGTCGCCTCGTCACTCGCTCACAAGCCCGGCAATGTCGTCGGCGTCGGCGGCGGCGGACGAGGCCATGTACACGTGCCTCTTCCTGCCCTATCTCCATTTCGACTCGTACAAGCGGCTGATCCGGCGGCGGGACCTCATCCTCAAACGGCTGAGTCACGGCCGCGCACGACCTGTGCCGGAGTTTGTGGCCAAGTCGGACTCGCTGGAGCTGCAGGTTGTGTGGGAATTTCTCGGACACGACCCGCCGATCAACTGTCGTCGCACGCTGGACCAGTACGGATACCCTTCTCTGCGGGACACGAGGTCGAGGGACGACGACCAGATGCTGTACAAACTCACCAAGGAGCAGGGCTGCTGCGTGTCGGAGCAGGCGAGAGATACGTGCAGCCAGGGGTCGAGCACTGGCGCCGGCTCGCAAAAGGATGGTAGGGTGTCTAGTAGCGCGTCTCCGAGCTGGCGAGAGAGGCTGATGGGCAGGGATGGAGGCGACGACTCGGACAACATGCCCGAGGAGGAGATTGTGCTGAATGGTAATGTGCTGATGGTGGACCAGCTGTGGCTCTGGGTCATCGACTCTCGTGGGTTCGACCTTGACGGCCCCGTGGTGGCAGAGACTAACGTGGAGCCAGACACGGTGCTCTCATTCTTCCCAAAGCGGGAGAGCGACCCCATCGAGGGCCCACTGTACCAGCAGGCGGATCTGCGGGACAGCATCTTCAACGAGGTCAACGTCGACCTCACGCGGCAGTGCGAGAACGCCCTGGACCTGGCGGCCCTGGCGGCCCTGCACGCCGTGGACGCGCTGCTGGACAGGTCGTCGCACCCTGACCTGGAGGTATTTCGAATCTTTGAAGAGGCCATCAGCGTACTGGTAGGTTGTCGGCTTGCACGAAGGCACGGCGTGAGGCTACCTGCTGACTGGTGCTCCCAGACGGAGAAACTCACGTCGTCACTCAAGGAGTTCCGCACGGTGGGCTTCCGCGACAAGGCCTTCGACTACGAGCCCGTCGAGGACAAGACGCGCTCCATCCGCGCGCGGCACAAGCAGGAGGGCCTCCGCGCGGAGCAGGAGAACCGCGACAACACGTCGGCGGTGCTGGAGCTGCGCGACGTCGAGGACGAGCTGCTGACGCTGCTGCACCTGTTCGAGCGGCAGTCCAAGGTCATTGCGTCCATGAACGCTATCTACGCGCGGCCCGGGCTGCGGGACCTGACGGCGGGCGGGCGCGTGTTCCTCGGCGAGGCGCTCAAGAGGCTCCGCGAGTACGCGCACCAGGCCGACGAGATGATCCAGCGGGTGCGCGCGACGCGCGACGACTACGATAAGCTGCTGCAGATGGTGCAGCGCCAGGCGCAGGTGGACGAGGTGCGCCTGAGCCGGCTGCACGCGGACCTGGCGAGCGCGCAGAGCCGCAGCGTCATGATCTTCACGACCTTCACCGTCATATTCCTACCGCTGACCTTCTTCACGGGGCTGTTTGGCATGAACACGCGCGAATGGGGCGGCGGGGACAACCTCGAGCTACGGACTATTGGCGCCGTTGCGCTGCCGTCGAGCTTCCTGCTCGTGGCGGCGTCGCTGGTCATCGCGTTCAGCACAAGGGTGCGCAGGTCCCTGCGCTGGCTGGGCCGCGGATACGGGCGCACGATGCGCTGGGCGTACTCGACGCTGTGGAGGCCGGTGCTCGTGCGGGCGCTGCACCTGTGCCGGCGCCGGGGCGGCCGGAGGGCCGGGGAGGAGAGGGGGGCGGCGCGGCGGCGGAGGAAGCTGGACCGCGAGGTGAGCGACTTTTGGGAGAGGCACCGGCTGGAGCGTGAGAAGGGGTATCGCATCCCCGAGGTGAACCGGAAGAAGGCTGCGGCAGTTGCGTCTGGTGGGAGCGGGAGCGGGAGCGGGAGCGGGAGCGGGAGCGCGAATGGGACGTTTGGGGCGAGGATGAGGGGCATGGGGACGAGGATGAAGGGGGACAGGTGGTGATTATGCTGCTGCTTCTGCATTTCCGTGGCGTTGAGATGAGGAGATGCGAGTAGTTTGCTCTGTTTGTGTTTCCGGCATGGTTGGCATCCTCGAGCCGCACACAGCATGGCCCCCCGGGCCATCCATCTCTGCAGAATCGGAGCCTGCTTTGCTCGCCCACCCCGGATCCAGCATCTCATTGCTGCCCTCGGGCCTCTCGCCCACCAGCAGCCGTGCACGCTCCGGCCCCGCCACCGGCAGCCTCAGCACGCGTCCGCCTCCGTCCGGCGCCGGCACGTGCGTGGGCAGGACGCCGGCCTGGCGCAGGGCCGTGGCCTGGTGGAAGCGGTCGCCGCGGACGTTGACGACGGCGACCATAGGGATCTGTAACCCGCGGCGGGGGCGGGGATGCCGGGGAGGAGCCAGGGGATGGGGAGGGTGTGGGTGCAGGTGAAGATGAATTCGTCTGCACGCGTCAGCTCCGAGGATGAGGGTCTTTGGGAACGTGAGAGGGACACACCCACGATGCGGTCGGAGCCGATGGTGCGAGAGAGAGGCTGGAGGGCCGTGTCGGGTGGGTTGCTGTACATGTCAGTCGTGTGCCGTGAGAGTCGAGGACCACGAGGGCGAGGCGAGGTATTACCAGAAGATGAAGTGGTTGCGGTAAAAGGCCGTGAGTAGCTCGCGGCCCATGCCGCCGGCCATCTGTCCAGCGGCGTCAGCATGCTATATCCAGAGAGCAAATGGGGCTTAACCGTACCGTCGGGACGTGGTTGACGTACGGCTCGGCCTGCAGTTATCCATCAGATGTCACGTTTCCACAGCGCCGCCGAGTGATCCAGTGGGCAGATACCACCATGGTCGCCATCGTCTGTGCCACGCTCCGCCGCTCCAACTCCCAGTACGTGTGCTCCTCCCAGACGGCCTTGATGTCGAAACTCGGGCCGCCGTGTGCCGCCGCAGAAAGACGAGGCTGCGCTTGTGGGCGAGGCTGGCGGCGGGGGCGTCGTAGGAGGGATGGCCTGGGAGGATGAAGCCGGGGGAGCAGGAGGGGTATGTAACGGTGGTTATGGTCCCAGAGGAGGAGGGTTGTGCTGATGGAGAGGAGGCGAGGGGGATGTGGGCGTAGATGGGGGGATGGAGGGGTGGTGCATATGATGCTGCAGATGAGCTTCTTTGGGAGCTTGTTTGTTGACGCGAGGAGCGTCTCGGCCGCCGCGTGGCCATACACAATCACCCCGAAACGGCCCTCGATCTCAATACCCGAACACCCCCCCAACGCCTCCACCGCCCTCTCCAACTCACCAGCCCAGTCCTCAGCCCGCCACGCCACGCCCGCGACCGCGAAGCCCTCCTCCGCCCACTTCCGCATCGGCGGCGGATACAGACACCCCCCGCCGGGCCCGCCGTCGAGTGCGCCCCCCGGGAGGACGAGGACGAGGCCCGGGCCGGCGCCGCGGCGGGACAGCGGCGGCTGGAGGACCGACGTCGGGCTGGTGCGGCTGGAGGACCGACGTCGGGCTGGTGCGGAGGAGGGGGCGCGGAGGGGAGGGCGGGGGCGTGTTCGTTGGTGGAGGTGGGATTGTAGGACACGTGGGGGCTTCCATGTGGAAACTGGTGGGAGAATTGCGTCTTTGCTTGGATGATATAGAATGAGCGAGGGATGAAGACTGTAGTGAGTGAGAGTGCGTGTTGAAATTGGCCCCGCCCGGCTTCGGCCCTCAGCGGCCCCACTTTCCCGCCGGCGGATCCGACGGGCGGCTAGTTCTCGGCAACACCCACGAGTACTTGGAATCCCTCGGTTCGTGTAGAACAAGCATCTGCGCCCCCTTAGCTACGGTCACGTGCAGGCGGCGGTCCCCTATTAATTTGGTGGCCTCAATCTGACACTTCCTCACCTCCCACGACTGCATCCTCCATCCGACACTCTGAGCGCGAGCACCATGCCGTCAGCATCAGCCTGGCTCTGCCCCCCGGTCCAGCACCTCCCCCTCGTCCCTCACCTCGCCCTCGTCCCCGCGCTCCTCGCCATCGCCACGGCCCTCGCCCTCTTCGCGCACTCCGACGTCAACGCCGCGCTGCTCTGGTCGCAGTGCCACGCGCACGCGCGCCTCCCCGTCCTCAGCGGCGGGCTGCCCCTGCTCGGCACGCCGCTGTGCTACCTCGTCAGCTTCTTCGAGGCCGCGCTCGACGCGCTGCGCAGCCGCGCCGTCCTGGCCGTCGTGCTGGCGTACGTCGGCGCGCTGCTGAGCGCGTGCATGCTTGAGGCCGCGCGGCGGTGCAATCGCAGGAATGTGGTGATTGCGCGGCCGACGGGGTGGTGGCTGCTGTTTAACCTGGCTGGGGGCGCGCTGGTGTGGCAGCTGGTGATTGTGCCGGCGTATATTCACCACGCGAGGAGCTGGTATGTCTCTGCCAAGGGGACTCGTGATGCGGCGCGGGAGGAGGATTGTGGAGATCACGACAGGAGGCTCACGGACGCAGAGGTGGTTGCCATCCCCGTCGCCGTCGCGCTCGGCTACTACCTCCCGTCGATCCTCATGCTCGTCCTCAACGCGCCCGTCGTCATCGGCATCTGGCTCTTCTTTCCCGTCTACGTCGCCCTCATCCGGCTGGCCGTGCGCTGGGCGATTCAGAAGCTGCGCCGCTCCGGGCCCGCGCTCGTGCACCTCGAGAGCAGCCGCTGGCGCGTCGTCGCCATGTATGCCCTCCCCGTCGTGTGCTCCGTCCTGGCGCACGCCTTCGTCATGTTTGCGATGACCCTGCGCGACGACCGCAAGGAGATGACGCGCTCAACGGTCAAGTTCATCGAGATCGACATGCAGTTCATCGCCCTGACGGTGCTGTACTGGGTGTTTGCCGAGGTTGGCTGGCGGGCGCCGCTCGTCATGGTGGCGGCGTCTGTGCTGCTGGGGCCGGGGACGGGTTTGTGCGTGGGATGGATCTATCGGGAGGGGCTGATGCAGGAGGCATTGAATCAGCGGGTTGCGGCTGGGCCGGATGCTGCGGAGAGCGCTGCTGGCGAGGGCCAAGTCAACGAGCAGACGCCGCTGGTTCGATGAGACGGATACTAAATTCGACCTGCGCGGGAGCTTTGGCAAGCATATGCTTGTGGGGACACCCTGTTGATAATACTTGAGCGTAATTCTTGAGCGTATAATCGAGCATATCCTCAAACGACACGGCCTTGTGTTTAAGGTTCTGTGTTCAGGTTCTTGACCTTGATGTTTATATAAGTCTACCTTCGTCGGTGTAAGTAGTAATACATGGGATGAATACACTCCGCCCTCGCCCACTACTCATCCTTGGGCAGCCTCGCCAGTATCCGCTCCCTCACAATCTTTGACGCCACGATGGACCCGTGCTGCAGCGTAATGGCCCCGATGATGGCCAGGATCGCACCGTTCAGGATGACCTCGACGCCGGATGCTTCTAATCTTTGGGGCTGCCGGATATGTTAGCACGTACACGAGTGGATCGTGAATGGCGCATGGGACGTACCAATCGAGGCTTCCACCGCACCACGTCCAGCATGCCCACATTCGTCGCCAGCGCGTACAGCTTCTCCTTGCCGACCACGTCCTTGGGGCCCTTGACGGTGAGGTTGTCGACCGACGCTAGCTGTTCGTGCTCAAAAGGCTCTCTGCAAAACTCGTCCGCTATCCGCGAGCCCTTTTGCGGGCGCTTGCTGACAATCTCCTTGGTCGCCTCCATCACCAGCGTCAATCGGCCTGCCATGCGTTAGTCGCACTCCACTCCGCATCTCGCCACGAAGCTCAAACGCACCCATCAGCGCCAGCCGGTCGTTGAAGCCCCTCCGCCCCTGGTCGAAGCTCTTGTGCGTCACGGCCAGCCACTTGAGCTCCTCGGGCAGCATCCTGCTGCCGCCCTGGCCAAGCAGGCGGTTGTACATGTCGTCGAGGCGCTCGGTGCTGTTGTTGACGGTCCAGATCTTGTTGCGCGGGCTCTTTGCAAAGTCCATCTGCAGCGGCGCCTTCATCGCCGGCGGCGTCTGGCTCCATCGCGGCGTGGGGTATGCGTCGCCGGCCTCGGGCATCTTGAAGGACTCGGGTGTCGTCGTCGTCGATTCGGAGGTGTAGGCGCGCAGGCACGACGCAAAGGTGCGTGCAGCGTGTCGGAATCTCCGCGCTAGGGCCGAGCGACAGGGTTGGAGGGCCATTGCGAGGTGATGAAGCTGCTTGCTGGAGCGCAATGACGGGTCGTGATGCTGGAGATGGATGATGATTCCATCATTTTATCGCGGTCACGTGTAGGGTTCATCTGGGCAAGGAATGTGGGGCGTGGCCCGGGCGGGACGATTTGTCCCAAAGAGGCAGACCTGGAACCTCCAGAGAATAAAGATCAGAATCGTTTTGCTACACAATTGATGGCATTTAGAAGAAAAGTTCGGTTATAGAGAATAAACGTCAGTTTCAAGCAACGCTGGACCACACTTTGTAGTCGTGTTCATAGAGCTCTTGACGAAAGGCTGGGGTCGAGTCGAGACCAAGTACTCGTAGGTCTCCACCACGAAATGTTAGGCCTTATCAGTGGATTGAAGCTCGCGAATTCCTCATTCACAACCTCCACACCTCGCTACGATGGCTTAAAAAAGTCACTCCATCTTCCGTAGTATGGTGATCAGTATGCAAGCTTGTCACGCTTGTGGAGTATTTAGACAAACAGTTACGGTGCAACAGTGAACACGGCGAGTGCGAGTTTGCCACGGGCCACGGGCTGGGTCCTTGTGTGGCTGCACAGCAAGTTGAGTGCCAATGTATTGATCATTGACAGAACACCCAATTGAATGCTGCCAAGGTACTGACGCTCTGTACTTTGTAGTGAGAGCAATCACATAGGAAAGTTTCCCCTTTGGGCAAGGCGGCCAATAGGACGCCACTCGGGTACGTCGTGCATGGTACAGCCTCACTGCATGAAGCAGATAGGAAGGTAGTCCCACGGCGGCGCAATCGCCGCTGACGCCCAGACTCTGCAGCGTTTGCAGCGATAGGCAGTTCAGCAAATACCAGACCTTCTCGTGAGCATTTGATGATTCGTCTCGTACCCGTAAAGAATGTGAAGCACACTTGAGTTGCCCATAGAAGCAAAAACGAGGACGACAATTGCTTCTCGGGGTTTCGGAAACGCATCCCCCATCAAACTATTGTGTAATTGAACGTTTGTAATCTTCCATACTTGTTACAACGCACGCAGACATGGGTTCCTTGCCATCCAGAGTAGAGCATACCTACGATGCTCTCATCATCGGTGCTGGTCTCTCGGGTCGGTGCTCCCTCTACCACTTGCGAAAACGCTTTCCTTCGTGGCGAGTCCAAATCCTGGACTCCAGTCTGCTGCGGATGTTGGCGGGACCTGGTTCTGGAACCGCTACCCAGGATGTCGATTCGATTACGGGTATCTGTCTTACGGCTTCTCGTTCGACAAGGGGCTGTTCGAAGAATGAAACTGGAAGGAAGCCTTTTCTCCACAGGCCGAGACTCACAAATATCTACGTCGCGTCGCGGAAAAGCACGACTTGTACAATAACATCCAGTTCAACACTACGATCAAGGCCGCGCAGTGGAACGACACCAAGCGCACATGGACCTTTACAGACATTGCCGGGCACGAGTACACGACGACATTCTTCATTAACTGTATTGGATTCCTCTCAGCGCCAACCTTACCCGCCATTCCCGGCATCGACGATTTTCAAGGCGACGCTTCAAGTTTACATACGTCACGCTGGCTCGTCGATCTCGACGTCGGTCGCGATTTTGCAGGCAAAGCGAATCGGTGTCGTCGGCACTGGCGCCACGGGCATTCAGGTAATCACAGCCTTGTCAAAGGAGCCGAGCATCAAGTCCCTCGGCGTCTTCCAGCGGGCGGCAAATTGGTCAGCGCCCCTTTGCAACTCGGAGATTTCTGTCCAAGAGATGGCCAAGCACCGAAACGAGTATGATGCTATTTTCCAGCAGTGCGCGGAGGCTTTTTCGGGATTCTTGCATCAGGCTGACCCTCGCAAGTTGGCCGATGTGACAGACGAAGAGCGCCTCGCGCTTTGGGAGAAGCTGTACAATGAACCCGGCTTCATGTTTGGGAAATGGCTTGGAGTTTTCAGCGATACATATACCGACCGCCATGCCAATGAACTGTACTCAAAGTTCATGACGAGCAACATCCGGGCGAGGGCACAGGACCCATCCGTGGCCGAGAGCCTGATCTCCAAGAATCACGGCTTCGGCACGCGCAGAGTTCCGCTCGAGAGCGGCTACTTTGAGGCTTTCAACCAAGAAAACGTGCACCTGGTTGACCTGCAAAAGACCCTCATCTCTCGCATCACAAGGATGCCATGATTCCCTCGGAAGACAAGAAACACGATCTAGGCGTGTTGATCTATGCCGCTGGTTTCGATGCCATCACAGGCGCCTTCAGCGCCATTGAGTGGCGCGGAAAGAATGGTCGACCTCTCATTTCCACCAGCGGCACCGAATATGGAGAGGAGGGTATTTGGATGGACTACAGGCCACGAATATTCCTCGGCATGACCGTGCCAGCCATGCCAAACATGTTTCATGGTCTGGTTCTTGGCCCTCATTAGCCATGTGGCAACGCTACGCGAAACATTGCGCACGCTGTGCAGCTCGTTTCTGACCTCCTACATCACTGCAAATATAACGATTATACGCACATTCAGCCGATAGAGGAGGCGGTTGACGGGTGGACCGAGCATGTTTATGAGTGCAGCAAGGGTGCATCGGGGAATGAAGTTGAGAGTTGGATGACCGGTGTGAACAAGAATTTAAAGGGAAAAACAGTCAGAAGCGCAGCTAAATACGCTGGAAACACTGTGGAGTTCCGCAAGAGATGCGAGGATTGCAGGCTGTCTGGCTACAAGGGCTTGATGTTTGCCTAGGCGGTGTATACAGACAGCACAATCTACATCGTCTGCTTGCTCGTCCAAGTGCAAATAGACTCTGCTTTAAATAACTACCTGCTATGTAAAGTTAAATGGGCAATAATTGCAGATCACGAGCTTGCCAAGCGTAAACGTGGTTTAGTAGATCAAGTCGTCACACTTGGCCCCTAGAAGCACTTCTGGTCGACTCTTCACAATGTGCAAGCGATTAAGTCTCACCTCACCCGACATCACTCCGAGACCTGCTATATCAGCAAGATAAAACACGAGCGCTGACCACTTATGTAGAGCAACGTGGCGGAGGTCGCATATGTGAAGTCTTCCCTTCAAGTTCAATGTTGCAGCACAGGGAAGCCGTCGCACTCGGCAAGTTGAGCTCTCCACAGCCGCCCACATGTACGTAAAAAGACGCTGCAGCCTTCTTGACTGGTAAACAATTGTTTATCGACTCGATCCATTCCATCCTCAAAACCTTCTCAGCCAGCAAGTTCAACATGGATGTTCCGGGCTTCGCGCTGATCACCGGGGCCGCATCTGGCATTGGCAGAGCATGTGCGCTGGCCTTCGCACACAAAGGCTCTGCTGGCATCGTTCTTCTCGGCTTGAACCAGGAGCGTTGTCCGCGGTCAAGGCTGAAATCGACGACGAGTCGAGGGCACGACAGAATGGGTCAGCCGGCTCGCAGCGGTGTCGCGTCGAGATATACGCCGTCGACGTCACAAACGAAGACCACGTGAATCAAGCCGTTGCCGAAGTGGCCGAGAAGTTTGGCCGGCTGGATTACGTGGTCAACGCCGCGGGCACTGCACTCAAGCATCAGGGCGGTGCAGCATTCGCTAGCACTGCCGACTGGCACCACGTCGTCGACGTCAATTTGACAGGAAACCTTTTCGTTTTGCGGGCGGCTGCAATATTATGCTCAAGCAAGAGTCCATTACATCGGCAATCGATGGTTGGGATTGCCTTGTCCACGGCGTACACTGCAGCCAAGCACGCGGTAATCGGGCTCACTCGAACGGCATCTGAGGATTACGCACAAGATGTCCTGCTGCATTAATTCCATCTGTCCAGGCTACATGGGGATGGCAATGACGACGAAAACCCCACTAAAGCGCTGCACAAGGCTGATCGACTCCGACTCTGAAGGCAACGCAAGGTAGACAGACCAGGCGACGGGGACAATGGCGGCGCTGATGAACTGCATAGAGCCTGCCGCACGTGGATTTCGTGCGCTTGCTGCACAAGACTCTCGATGAACGGAATCGCAGCGGCGGCAGCAGCCCGTTTTTGAGGGCACTAGTTGAGGCATTCAAAGACTTGGGGCATGTGCTCTCGTGAAGAAAGTGCCTGAAGGCCACTTTCCTCACAGAGAAACGGTGCTGCGTAAACGCGCATCCTAGATTCTTGTCAGCTTTCTCTTATTGCTCCTTTTCTTGTTCCTGTCTCTTCCTGTTTTCTTGTTCAATTTTTGAACGGTTATTTCCCTCTTCATTCCGTACGTACGATTCTAGCTTCATTGCTAATACTCCTGAACTTACTTGTGAATTTGTCGTATGATGAACTAACATGAAGCCAAGTCCCCCCTCCCCAGCCCATCCTCTCCTCCAATTGCCTTGAACGCGGATTACAGCATGCGGAAAAAGATTGGGAAGTCTTTGGAGCCAGCCATGGTCGATCAAGAGAACGAGTATGGCAGTAAGACCTCTTTGATGTCGATCGGGCTCAGTGAATGTCCCTGGCCTTTGCCGCTGTCGCAATTCTGTGATTGCGTGCATGTAGGGAACGTTAGAGCGCGGATGCTGCTGTGAGGCAACAACGAAGGATGGACAAGGGATCGCTTGCGATAGCGCGGAGGGGAGACTCTTGTGCCTGGACACGTTGACTGAAAGATGAAACGCTGAGACGGCCAGTACCGCGTTCATTACTAGCTTGTCAGCATGATGTGCGCAATGGAGAGAGCTAGATGACGCCAGCCGTTGTGCAGGCCGTCTATCGCGACCATCACGTTGGCAATATTTTCTGAAACTGGCTCGATATGGCCCGTAAGACACACGATATCTTGGAAGCGTGAGACCTCACTTACAATTCAGAAGCAGCATTTTCTTCCACAGTGGAGTATTGTCCGGTGTCGGCTGGAGTGGAGCAGGAAGAAACGAGGAGCTGTCATGGCTCGAGAAGTCCAAAGGCCTGTCCAGTCTACCAGGCACTTGGACGAATGACAGTCCGAGACCCGATGATGACGGAATTTCGCAGATAGCGACGTCGCCAATGGAGCTCTTCGAAGATGGACCCGTTGGAAGATCCCAAGATAAGTGCTTCTTTCCGCCCAAACGCCTGTAGCAAGTTGCCAAGGTCAGCATGTGTAGACCTTGCGCGACCAACGCACTGCCTTTGGGAGCCCGATGATTACCGTATTACTAGCGTAATCACTGGACTCCCAATGAGAACGTGCCGAGTCTCAGTCAGGACGGACGGCCCGGTGCGCATGATGGCAGGCCGGCGCCCCCGGCAACTAGCGGCCTTGTGGAGATTAAGGCCCTCCGCAAAGAGATAACTGTCGGGCTAAACTTTAGACGGTGCGCCGTTAAAGTGGCTGTTAGTGAGTGCTCCCTGAGAACAATTGGTCGCGGTAAAAGAAAGAGCATCGATCAAGCCTTGAGCTGTTGCACGTATAATGAAGATAGTTTTGCTGGATTTTTCGTTCTGCACTTACGCAGTACGAATAGCGAGTACTGACACGACTACTAGGTAAGCCGGCATTTTATTAGTGGCGCTGAGGTGATTCTGTGTAGTAATCCGTATTAGCCTTCGGTCATTTTGGCTGTTGCGTGTCATCCCCGGTGATTCGGCATATTCGCGTCGCATCTAGTTGCGCTCAACACTCGCGATACTTCACCGTACGCCGCCTTGGAATATTTAAATGCTCCCAGCCGCCTTTCACGAACACTGTCTGAATCAAACTCATCGACGAATTGGTCGAAGCTTTGGCGCGGAAGGGTATTGCTGTGCGATATGGAATTAAGTTCCATGTCCCTCACGTCCAGTCGTCGAGGATACCCCCCATGAGTCGGCTTCACCGACGGGTCCACCGCCACGGCTTCCGTGCTAGTCGGGGCCGGTGGTATCCACTCCACCGTCCGCAAGCACCTGTGTTCATCGGCATGGCCGGCGTCACGGCCGCGGTGCCAACCGCGCAGCTGACTGGAAGCTCCCCGCGGGTACCACATCCCCGTGACCATCAGGGCGCCTTCGTCATTTGATTGCGCCGCAGCAGGTCGACGGCTCCGAGCCGGATTGGCAATTCCTACCCTTTATACGATATACTCCATTATTAATACAAAATAAAATAAAAAAAATGCATTTTGCCCCGCTGCTACACGGTAACCGTCCAATGTCCAGCCATTCTGTACTATGGAGCCATTTGTGGCCGCAGTTGATGGCTGCGACTCATAGTCCCTGGCTCACTGTCCCTGATTCACTGTCCTAGGTTATGTGGCAATCTTGGATACACAATCACAGAACAGTCCCTAGCCAGTCCCTAATTCACAGTCCTAGCTCGAATATTAAAGCCAGAGCTGCTTGGACTTGTGAAAATCTTTCTTTCGTACTCTTATCATCACCACCGGTAGCCGCAGCCGCAATTGGCAACAGTAGCTCACCCATTCGCCTCCCTAGCAGTCCTGTGTCCAGGTCATCAGAATGGCTGCATCAAGCAAGGACCTCGACATCATCGCAGAGGTCAAGCAAAGCGACGTCCCAGTCCCTTGGTGCGACGAGTTTGAGAAAATGATTAGCGGCATGAAGTTTGTTTGCCCACTATCCAAGTTCAAACGTTCATGTTGTTTCGTCCTTGAAAGGCTAATGTTTGTCTCACTTCGCTCATCCAGTTTCGCAACAGGCAAAGCCCAGGAGCTCTGTGCGGCCAAGGTCGAGGTGTTGAAGAAGTTGCAGTCTTTCAATGACGACTCGGTCCCGGACGGCAGTACTCTGGCCTCCCTGAAAGCACGCCGCATGGCTGTGGCAAAGGCCATGCTCGGGAAGCTTGGCGAGAATGCGAGTATCGAGCAACCGTTTTTTGTCTCATGGGGCTGCAATGTATTCATCGGTGAGGGTGCGTATCTCAATCGCGAGTAGGTCGCTGCCCTCTGTCTCGCTTCTGATGCCCGCAGAACTATAATGGGTTAGGACTTGCAACAAGGCTCTGACAGCTTTCTTAGTGTTCAGATTTGCGATAATGCCCCGGTATTCATTGGTGACCGTGTCCTCATCGGCCCCAGCGTATGCATCACAACTGCGACGCACCCCATCGACATGCACAGCCGGCAGCAGGTCAGCGGCACATCGTGTGCGCAGCCAATTCGCATCGAGGCGGATTGCTGGATCGGGGCCAACGTCGCCATTCTGGCCGGAGTCCGCATTGGCAGGGGCACGACTGTCGCAGCCGGTGCAGTGGTGGCAGCGGATGTCGAGGCCGAGTGTCTTGTAGGCGGTGTTCCTGCTCGACTTATCCGCAGGCTGGGCGGTGCGGACGTGCATTGAAGCTGGAGGTATCCATGCTGAAGTCGGAAGCATTCACTCCACAGCAGGACTGGATGTAGGAAAGCCTTGGCAATGAATCTGAAAATGTGGGGGGCGTAATTGCGAGTCATTCTCTGCAATGAAATATCAGATTGACGTCAGAGAGGAACTGTAGTGCTAAACCCTTTTGCTTCATGTTGTGTACCACCATGGCAGAGACCAGTTGACCCGAGGGACGTCATCACTCGACGTACAACGAGCATTTCGGGCATGACGTTCAGATTGCCGCCTTCTGGACGCCTGTGGCAGCAGCACATCGCTTGTTAATTGTTTTCTTGGCAAACACTGGCGTAAACTCTATGCTAATAGTCATGATCTGGCCTGCATATTGCATCATTCCATTAGACACAGCACCACAGTCACCCTTCTAATAGTCTATGTAGGCAATCAAAAGAAAGTCTTTCTTTGTTAGAGTTTTCTAAATCGTCTAGGTCGAATCCGGCGCCCCGCCCGATATCATGATCCCTTCCAGTCCTCACCAGCCTCCAGTCCCGCTCACCCATCACCAATACAACGAAGGCAGTTAGTGGGTTTGACAAAGAGCCGGTTTATAATTACCTGCCTGGCCGGTGGAGAAGCGCGTGCAAACCCGCTAGTTCCCCGAATCACCATCCAATCAATGGCGTTGAAATGTAATCGAGTCCGCCTCCGATTACCTTGATGGTCACAAGTGGAACCCTGATGGCCTGGCCTGTGTCCTTCGCGGCTGTACACGCAGCCATGGGCGCAATCGCTGCTAGGTCTGAGCCCTGGAATCCGTAAAAGCCGAGGGTGTAACCTATTAAATACTTCCACGCCTCTCAAATCGATGTTCAGGCACATCTCAGTTTTACCTCCACGAAGATATCAATGTCATTTGATCTTCTGAGCATACCATCAGCTATGGCGAACCTTCGAAGCAAGATGAAGTCCATCGCTGGCAAGAAGTCCAAGAAGGGGGCTTCAAATACGCAGGTCCCTAAAAAGGCGCTCCCAGTTACTCTTCTTTCTGGATTCCTGGTGAGGCCTTCTAATGGATACACACAAAATTAGCCCCTCGCTGTCCCATTTCTGACCCTGTTCCCAGGGCTCTGGAAAGACGACTTTGCTTCAGCATATCCTCCGCAATGAGCATGGCCTTCGCATTGCCGTGGTCGTCAACGACATTGGATCGTGAGTGCAGATCGGGCTCGCGGAAGCGTGCTGTCTAACACACGAGTTCTAGAATCAACATCGACGCCGCCCTGATAAAAAAGACCCATCGGGTGACCAAGACGGAGGAAAAGGTCATTGCCCTGCAGAATGGCTGTATATGTTGCACCCTCCGAGGCGACTTGCTCGAGGAACTAGTCCGCCTCGCGCAGCTCGAAGAGTTCGACTACATCATCATAGAGAGCAGTGGCATCAGCGAGCCGGAACAGGTCGCGGAGACGTTTGATGCCCGTCTGGGTGAGCACATGGGGGACATGGCCGCCGCTGCGGGGGACCTGCAGCTGGATGAAAGCATGGTCAAAGTCCTCAAGCAGCTGTAAGTGACTCGCCCTGGCACATAATGATGCGCCGGTGTTAATGTTGCGTGGAACAGGAAGCATGCTGGCGGACTGGAAAAGTTTGCCCGTCTGGACACGACCGTTACAGTCATCGACGCATTCACCATGCTCCACGACTTTGACACGGCTGACCTTCTCTCCTCCCGTCGCGATGATGTGACGCCTGAGGACGAGCGGACCGTGTCGGACCTAATGGTTGATCAAATCGAGTTTGCCGACGTGGTTGTCCTCAACAAGACGGACATGGTAAGTCGCACACGGCACGGGGCCACGTCAGTCATAAACTATACATCAGCTGATGCAGCCAGATTGGTGATGCGAAAAAGCAAGAAACCAAGAGCTTGATCCGAAAGCTAAACCATCGCGCCAAGATCCTGGAGGCATCGTACGGCAAGGTGGACGTCAGGGAGCTCATCAATACGGGCATGTTTAACCTTGACGTCGCACAGTCTGGATACGGATGGCTGCAAGACCTGCATGCCATGACTGTTCGCGAGGTGCGTCACGTTTCTTGCCGTTCATTTGCCTCACGTGGTATGGCCATGCTGCTCGGCAGAGTCTAACATAGTGATACTTTAGGTGAATGGCCGCAACGTGTTGACGCCCAAGCCGGAGACGGAAGAGTACAACGTGCAGAGTTTCATATACAGCCGTTATCGCCCGTTTCACCCTCGGCGCCTATTCGCACTGCTGTATGACAAGTTCATCCTGCAGATGGAGCACCCAGACGATGATGAGGAAGAGGACGATGATGGCGATGAAGACGGACTGGAAAGGGGAGGCAAAATGGACGTTGACATAGGCGATCATGACGACTCACACAGCTCTGGCTCAACGGCTGGAACTGCAGGACGAGACAGTCCGCTGGCGTCGTCACCACGGAGCTCACACTCTACAGCCAGAACCGTCCCGTCCCCAAACCTGAAGGGTGAAGAGGACGCCCATATGGAGCGCAACCCCCTGGACATCCCCCCCAACGACGTGATCCTCGCGACCAAGCGCGCGCACCCAACGCTGCGCCGCCTCTTCCGCTCCAAGGGCGAGTATCACCTCGCCACGCGCCCGCACCGCGCCGGCGACTGGTCCCAGGCCGGCGCGATGCTCACCCTGACCGGCGGCCGGGCCTGGTTCTGCACCCTGGACGCGGCCGAGTACACGACGGGCGACGGCGAGGTGGACGCGCTGGTGCGGCACGATATGGCCAAGGGCGGCGAATGGGGGGACCGGCGCCAGGAGCTCGTCTTCATCGGGGAGGGCCTCGACGTGGCTGCGCTCGAGGGCATGCTGGACGCCTGTCTGCTGACGGACGCCGAGTTTGGGGGGTGGCAGGGGGTCATGCGTGACGGTGGCATGGATGAGGCGCAGAGGCGGCGGGCGCTGGAGGATATGTTCGAGGATGGGTTCCCGGATTGGGCAGACGACGTCGAGGACGTGGGCGACGACGTGGACGTTGAGGACTATGAAGGGCACGCTCAGGGGTACGCTTACTCTCAGCACGGCCATGGCCACAGCCACGGCCGAAACGGAACAAGCTGAAGATGGGCCGCGGCCTGACGCAGACGCCTCATAGGTCCTCAGCTCGGGCACATGACATGGCATACTCCGTGCACATAGAGAGTAGAGCCAACTGCCCTGAATGAAAAGCTGCTCACTTGTTTCGGCCGCCGCCGAGCCCGTCCCGTAGCCTTCGATGGTGCTCGATGCTAGACGCTCGTATGAGCGAAGCTAGATCGACCAGTACTCGGCGGCGGAGGCGGGCCTGCGTCCGTCCAACCTGTTATCTCGCCAAACCCTCCTGGAGGCCGCTCACCAGCTGAAGTCGTCATCCGGCAACGCCCAGTGGCTTGGTGGATGCCGCGCCGTGGCTCAGCCCCAGGCCGTGTCTCGGTGCCGTCCGTTGGGCCCTGATCCATGGCGCCTCCTTAGAATTAAGGGCGATATCCAAAGACTCTCTTAGCTATAAATATGGAACATAAAAAATTCCTACTAATAATAGAAAAGCGGCCTTTCTAGGCACGATTTTACGTCTATTAAATGCGGCGTTGTGGACCAGGGCCTCAGTCGCGACAGGTTTCATGTCGTGGTTGGGCGGCCATTGGCCCCGTGCGCAGATGTTTGCCGCAACGCAGCAGGGACACGGCATGGCTGATCAAACCAACGCGGCCGCCATCAGTCGTACCGAGGTGCCCAGTTCATGTTTCAACGGGTAACCTTATTTTTAAGCATATTAACCCGTCGAAGGCCAGTCAGTCTCTGCCGTGGCCTTGAGACAAGGTCTCGCCTGGTGACTCGCGCGGCCCTTGTGGATGAACTGTCAATACTCAATGTCAGCACAGACGAGCAGATTAGCCCACACGATGATAAGAGCGCTCACAGATCACGAGCTAACAGCCTCTTGCAGCTCTTTGCGACCGCCGTTATTATCACCGCCGCCACCGCAGGCTCCCCCCTGTTCCCGGTGTGCTTGGCGGAGCCTCAGCCCTCCGGTGGCTCATCATTGTCAACGCCAAAGCCGGAACCGGCTCAGCCCGTTCGTTAACGCCAGACGTCGACGTACGTGCTCCGTGCTCGAAGCTTGCCCTCGCTAAGACTCCTGGGAGTCGCTGCCCAGAACGCCGGCGGGTGATGGATGCCCAACTACCGGCTCCGCAATCTCAGTCGCCCCGGCATTTGTTGGCAGCTGCTGCGTCTGTTGGGACCGGTCGTGTCGAGGGCAACCAGCCCGTGGCTTATCACGGCCATCCACGCTGGCAGTTTGCGTCTGCCACCATTTCCCCGTCCGGCAGCATCATGCCTGTACGAGTACTCGCACACGTGTGGTACAGCCGATGCTATCTATGCGAGATTGGCGGTGCCTGCGCCGCTTCGCAGGGCTTCGTCCGCACGGCTGACCCGCAAAGGCCTGTGGTTTCATCGCACATCATCGCGTATGACGGGGACATGTCTCACCCGTGAGCTTCGACCAACGCTTGGCCAGGCCCTGTGATTGCGCGCCGCTGGTGCCCCAAATCGGTGCGCAGGGCTCGCTGCCTGCGGCGGGACTTTCCCCGGAGATGGCGACGGGCATGTGTCTTGTTCCGCTGGCCCCGTACTTAAGAAATGACTGTACCGTCGCTGCTGCTGGACGAGCCATCCACGAACAGAGAATGCCGAAGCAGCCCTGCCGCGTCCGAGACGATACAGATCCCCGGACGAGGAACCGACAGACCTTGCTGCTTGAACGATTCCGACCTTGCAGGCATAGACTATTCGTCAGTCAGGCTGTCCGTCCGTTTCCTACCACCTGGCCGTCAGCATGGTGAACCAGTTCAGGCCAGACCCAGAGCTATGCCACCAGTACGCCCAGTTCGCGTCTCATATGGTGAGGTGGCAGTTCAAGATAATATACTGGACCATGTTCATAACGAACCTGTTGGTCCTATTCTTCGCCTCGTGGGTGTATATCAAGTACGTTCTCCTGACCGGACAGTTGGCAGGCGTTGCCATCTCGTGCTGACATCCGACGTGTTCAGGGGACATCTTGCCTTGGAGAGATATTCGCCACAGGCCCGTAAGCGTGCGAGCATATTACGGACATACATCTTCCTATGCCTTGCGTGTGTCGTCGTCTCCACCGTCATCGTTGTCATGGAGGCCTACGCGCTCCTCGCTCTGCAGTTCTGCGACGGCGAGAACCTCATGTCGCTGTACTGGTCCACGTGGACCATGATCCAAGTCGGGTCGTTGATCGCGATGGTGGGCATCATCCTTGCGCTCCTGAACTCCTTGAGGAACAGAAAGCATCCGTAAGTCATGTTGCTGTTGAAAGCCAAGATGCATGCTGACAGACTGGACAGGCCCTGGGCGCTTGCCTTGGGAACTCCGGTGCTCGTCATCGCTGGGGCCCTGCATCTCTTCCACGACTGCACCAAGAGAAGGGTTAAAAATATTCGCAGGCGGTCCTCACGGGTCACAGACGAAGGGCCATCTATGAGCCAAGCTATGAGCCAAGCGTGAGTTATTTCCGACGTACCATAGCAACGTCCAACACCTCTTGGCGGCAGTTGAATGCGATGCTAACAATCTTCTTTCTAGAAACACCATTCATCAGTCTCCAGACGAAGAAGACGTGGAGACGGACGACGATGTGCAAGTCGCGTTCATCGGCTTCACCGTCGAGGGGGGCCCGATTGTGCGCTTCATCAACCCGCTGCCCAACTCGATGCCCCAGCACGCCGAGATACTCGGATACTGCGACAATAACCGGCCAATAGTGGCGTATCGAAAGGGCGTCGTCACCTTTGTATCCGAGCCGGACGCGGCGGCGACGGAAGACGGCCGTTCGACGGCGACCAAGGAACGGGCCTCGTCTCGATAGCATGACCTTCTCTCGAAACATATCCAGGAATCGGGTACCCTGCGCGGGCTTTCCACATCTTTCCAAGTTTCCTTTGTCTTGATTATGCCTGCTCAGTTGGCAGGCTTGCAACATGACGGCTTCACTCCTCTGGCGTTTTGGGTACGGAGTCGGGTACGGGCAATCACGAAGCTGAACCGCCTGGTGCGGCCGGACGACGTTGTATGAATGAACACGGCGGTCGGCGGATAAGGTAGCCTCGCATAGTGATGTTTAACAGATGACTTGATTACTGAGGCAACCCTGGAGGTTGAGCAGGCGGCAGGATAGCTAGTTCATAGATGATCGAACTAGAATGGAGTCATGGACCACTGTCGAGGGCGTATTATCCCACGGTCTCCGAACCAAAACAGCTTCTGTTGAATGAAGGCCGAGTATTTGGTCAGCAGTCGATTTCGTGAGCTTCAGGTGGTTATTGATGTCGTCGGGATATCAATTAGGTGTGGTGGGCAACGGCGTCCACGTGGTGGATTGCCTTTGACATCCGTCATCGGCCCGTTCCAGCCCACTTCCCAAAATGTTGCTTTCTAATCATATCATCACAAGCCAACGTCGCCGCGCACCGTCGTCTTGCGCGCAGTCTTCGTCTCTCGCTTACGCAACTCGAGACCAGGGATATTCGGCGAATCTTGCCGCATCCAGGCTGTTTGGAAGCATCCCTTCCCCCCGCTACCGTTTGCGCCAGAACCCCCATAGACGCCGCTAGTATTGGCGCCGCAGGCTTGCGATGGGGATAGACAAGGTCAAGCACGTCGTGCTGGTGCGCAACCCGGCCCGCATTGCATGCCTGGAGGCTGTTCTGACGCAAGTCACAGGTATTATCTGGCAAGGGCGGCGTCGGCAAGTCGTCAGTCGCCACGCAGCTCGCCCTTTCCCTCGCCCTGTCCGGTCACTCGGTCGGCATCCTCGACGTCGATCTCACGGGCCCGTCGATCCCGCGCATGCTCTCCATCGAGGACTCCAAGGTCACGCAGCTCCCTGGCGGCTGGGCACCTATCCCCGTGCACGATGCGGACCCGGCCAGGGGAATCGGCAGCCTGCACGCCATGAGTCTAGGCTTTCTGCTGCCTAAGCGCGGGGACGCCGTCGTATGGAGAGGACCCAAGAAGACGGCCATGATACGGCAGTTCCTCCGGGACGTCCTCTGGGACGCGACGGACTACCTGCTCATCGACACGCCGCCGGGGACGAGCGACGAACACATCTCGCTGGCCGAGACGCTACAGAGCGAGGCGCGGCCGGGGCAGGTCGCCGGGGCGCTGGTGGTGACGACCCCCCAGGCCGTTTCGACATCGGACGTGCGCAAGGAGCTCAACTTTTGCTTTAAAACGGGCATCCGCGTGCTAGGCGTCGTGGAGAACATGAGCGGTTTCGTGTGCCCGCACTGCTCCGAGTGCACCAACATCTTTGGCTCCGGCGGGGGGCGGTCCATGGCCGACGAGTTCAGTGTGCCGTTCCTGGGGTCAGTGCCCATGGACGCGCAGTTTATCGCGCTGCTGGAGGAGGGACGAAGGCCACAATACCCGGTGGGCACAGAGGTAAATGGTAGAGACATATCGGGGGGATCAGGGCACCGCGGCGGCGGTGGCGGCGGCGGCAGGCTGGTGGACAAGTATCCAGACTGCTCGTTGTCGCACGTGTTCAGGGACATGACGGCCACGCTGTGCGAGACGGTGACGAGAACAGAGGAGACTTGAAGGACGGCTTCAGCAAGGCGATGCGAGCGAAGGCATCCTGCTTTACGAGCGGGGTATGCAAGATGATTGTTGGCGTGGCAGCGACGGCGTGGCAGCGACGGCCTGTCCGCTTACACCAGATGAGCCAGGGGTGTATGAACCTCGCGACGGCGACATGGTGTGATCGCAGACGTTCTCGCCAACGGAGGGAAGCCTGATGCCTAGGCGCCGCGAGATACATACAATCATGGAGATGCATGACGGCGCCGCCAGGTACGAAGACGTCCCGGCGTCACACAGGACCCGCCGCACGAAAATGACGAAATGCGGGCAGCCGCCCCCTTACGAATAATGCCACCGAAACGGCGTCAATTCGACCGTAATTTGTCGCAATTTTCCGCTCTCGCAGAGCCGGTCACTGCAGCCACAATGCAGGTTCAGGCCCGGCACAGCCAACCACGGTCGCTGTTGGTCCCCCACAGCGCGTAGTACCACGCCTGGAGGCCTAAGACCGACTTGCGAGCTAGTGCCCAATCTCTGCCCGCATTCGGCCCCCTCGCGCGGCCCGTCGTCAAACGGGGAAGCTTCATTGCCACTTGCTGCGTCACAAAAGCACGCTGCGCATAGGTAACCGCCAAAGGCTGAAAAAGCTTGTCCGGCTTGGACCCGACAACATCGCCATTGTGGACGCAACGCATCTGCCAAACCGCCTCGACAGACTCGTCGTGCTTGCGTCTTCCTGCTGCCTCTGCGAGCCTCCTGCCTACCTAGGTAGGTACGTCACCGCCGATCGACGCCGTGGTTGGCGCGGGGTCGCGGAGAAAAAAAATTAAAAAATTCTGTCGCTGCTCCACGATCGAGCTGCACACACGAGCAACCTCGTCCAGCGTATACTCCGTACGGCGTCGCCCAATTCTGCAAGAAAACGCCATCCGCCTTCTCCATGACCCTGTAGCTCGTTTCAAACATTCCGCTGTCCGCAACACACACCGGACGGCCGTCACGCGAGGCGCGCCGCCGACCTCGATTCCGTCTAGGGCTCGCCTGATCTGGCCTTTCATGCGCTCGACTGACCCTCTGCGATTCCTCTTCTCTCGCCCATCCAAGTGCGTTCGAGGCTCCCGCTCTGCTCCTCTTCTCTTCCGTGTGCAACACTGACGGCTCCCAGGCCTCGATAGCACCCACCGCGCGCGCGAACCAGATACCCTCGATCAGAACTTCAACCAGCAGATATCTCCTGTCTGCTAGATCCGGTACTTGCCCACGGGTATCGGACGGCCAGCCCCATCAATATTCGGTCGCAGAAGCTGTTCCTCCACTCCCTCCGCTTCCGACCTCCTTAACGTCCACCTAAGCGACTTTATTTCCCGCAGCCGTCTGATTGCTGCTGGCTTCCGCCAGCGTCTCTGGGTCCGCCACTTCCTGTGGGCCTACTCTCTCAAACAGACGCCGCAAGGTCTGTTTGGGTGGCAGCTAGTGCTCCGCGGACTCTGCCAACCGGGAAAAGACAATACTGCCGGCAATCCAACTCAGTACCAGTTCAGCCTCCCCTTGGTCACCCGCTGCTTGCCGAGACGAAAGGAAGCAGCATGGTCAATCTTTCGGTCCCCAGGGATTATACTTTTTCTCCCTCCGAGGGTACACCGCATCTGACCATCAATCACGATGTCGCCGCCGACCTGGACGCGAGTAATGCCTTTGAAGGTTTGTGATGGCTCGGGGTATGCATTGAGTCGTGCTTCTAACATTTCTAGGTCCTGAGAAGCTGCTTGAAGTCTGGTTCGCTCCCAGCGCCGCAGCGCTGCCTTCGAGCGCCGCCCCCGATGGCTTGAAGAGCGTCTCCTCCGAGACGTGGGTGGGCATGCTCGACATGGTCAACTGTAAGATTCTCTCGGTCTTGGAATCCGAGGCTGTCGACGCCTACCTCCTCTCCGAGTCGAGCATGTTTGTCTTCCCTCACAAGCTCATCCTCAAGACCTGTGGCACCACGACCCTCCTGCTCGGCCTCCAGCGCCTGCTTCACATCGCGGCGGCCGATGCCGGCTTTCCCTTCCGCAATGCCTCGTCGGTCGATGACATTCGTGCTGCGGCGACCCCCTACCGCGTCTTCTATAGTCGCAAGAACTTTTTGTTCCCCGACCAGCAGCGCGGACCCCACCGAAGCTGGACGCAGGAGGTCAAGTACCTCGACGACAGTCTCGGCGGCGGCGGCAGTGCCTACATGGTTGGCAAGATGAATGGAGACCATTGGTACCTCTACATCACGTCCCCCAACCAGACTCTCACGCCTCCCCTGACGCCCGAGTCGGAGGTCAACGGGCAGCCGACGCCCGACTTCTCCATGTCCACCGGCAGCGCGGGCGTCAACACCCCTGGCGCCAACCACAACGATGAGACGCTCGAGATCCTCATGACGGACCTCGAACCCGAGAACGCGAAGCAGTTTTACTTGTCCCACGCGAGTGCGGTCGCGAGTGACAAGCTTGCTGCAGAAGCGCGAGATGCGCGTCACAAAGCTGCCGACAGCCTGGGCGGCCCATCTCCCCCCATTGATGAGGTGGATGTGTTTGACAACGGCAGCGACTCCGACCTTAGCGCCGCCGCCAAGCTCGACCCGACCGAGGAGCTGACAACCGAGGGACATGCTCTGGGCACCGTGGTGTCGGAGAACTGCGGCCTGTCCGAGGTGTATCCCACATCGGTCTACCCAGACGCCGGCGTGGACGCGTACCTCTTCACTCCCTGCGGGTTCTCGGCCAACGGCGTCATCCCGGCACCACCGTCGGTCGAGGGCGACAAGCACAACACGACGCACTACTTTACGGTCCACGTCACGCCCGAGCCGGGATTCTCGTTTGCGTCCTTTGAGACCAACGTGCCGAGCGGGCAGAACGGGCGCACCACGGCCGAGATCATCGAGCACGTGGTCAGCATCTTCCGGCCCGGCCGCTTCAGCGTGACGCTCTTCGAGGCCAAGGGCCACGGCGCCAACCCCTATGGCATGGGCGACGGCAGCTTCCAGAACCTGGCCATGCAGCGGCTCGTCGACCCCGTCAGGGGCTACAAACGCATCGACCGGATCGTTCACGATTTCGACGACTATGACTTGGTCTTCCGATTCTACGAGCGCGAGGATTGGCTGGGCGACAAGGCGGCTCGAGTTGGAGAAGTCATGTGAGGCATGCACGTAATGATTGTGTTTAGTTGACTGTTTACTGTTCTTGATTGGAGCCTTTTTGTCCAGTAGTTCTCTATTGGCGCAGTTTGTTCACTCTTTTATAATACTTTGAGTGCTTGGCTTGGACCGCATGCCTGCTGTGGCGAGATGCACTTGTCTTGCTCGTACAAGACGATCCGGCGAGCATTGCTATGCCTAGGGTGGTGATGGTGCTGCATTTCACACACCTTCCGCCTTGAATATTTAGCGAAAATATCTTCTACTGGGAAATGAACAAGTAATTTATACCTCATTAAATCCAATTGACCAGCAAGTTGTCGATAAACGCCTGATTTCGTCGTATCGCACGTTTCGGGTCGCAGCGGGTCCGCTATGGGCTCTATCGATAGCCCCCACGTGACGCCCTCCCGCCACGAAATTTTTCTGCGTGCAACTTCCATCAACTCCTATCCAACCCTGCCAAAACAACCCATCACCAACCCGAGCGCGACGAGAAACGACAATGCATCTCATGTACACGCTCGACGCGGCGGGCACGCGCACCTACACGCTCAAGAAGGTGGCGCACGGGCAGGTGACCAAGTCGGCGCATCCGGCGCGCTTCTCGCCCGACGACAAGTGGTCGCGCCAGCGGGTGACGCTGAAGCGGCGGTTCGAGCTACTGCTGACACAGCAGAGTGAGTGGCCTGCGTCTGGCGATGGCGGGTGGTTTGCTGACGGTTTGCAGAGGAGTAGACGACTGCGGCTGAGGATGGGCTGTTGAGGGTTGGTTGAGGTTGGAGGGGAGATGTTGTTCGCATGGTGGGCAGGACTGGCGTTGGGAGGCCACACTGGCCTCGGAGTTAGGACATGAATTCATATGCATTTCAATCTACAGTCTATGGCCGTCTGCTATATGCACTCAGCCTAATGCTTGCTCTTCGAATTCACCGCCCGGCCGGCGCCCACGCGGATCTTCCCGCCGGCGTTCGCCCTGTCGCCCGTGAGGATGCCCGGCAGGCGGTCCTCGTCCATGAGGTCCTTCTTCCGCGCCCTGCGCTGCTCGTCCGACGCCCTGAGGTACTCCTTCTGGTCCTCGGCGAGGATCAGGTCCCTGCCCCAGCCGCCCTTGCCGCCGCCCACGTGCCTGGGCAGCCGGCCGTTTGCGCTGCCGTGCACGGGCTTGGGCACGCTGTAGACGTTGCCGCGTTTGTTCCACTGGTAGTTGCGCTTGAGGTGGACCCTGAAGTTGCCGTGCTCGTCGGTGGTGCAGCTGGTGCGCGTGAGCGTGGGCTGGCCGCACGACGGGCAGAACTGCTTGGCCATGTCCTTTGTGATCTGGAAGCAGCCGTGGCAGCGCAGCACCCAGTTCTTGAGGTGAGTGATGCGCGCGAGCGAGGGGGTGACAAGGTTGAGGTTCATGCGCAGCGCGACGTTTTCCATGGCGTAGTCGGAGGTGAGGATGGCGGCCTGGAGCATCTTTTGCGCGGGCTGGGCGGGGATGGCGGTGCCGGCGTCCTTGGCTTGGTGGTTTTTGATGTTGGACGGGGTGATCCAGCCGTCGGAGTCGGAGTCGTCCTCCAGTTCTTCTTGGGCTGCTGCCGTCTCGTCGACCATTTCGCCATCAGCCTCCACGACGGCCTCCGCACTCTGTTGCATGCTGGGGGCATCCAACTGTGTCTCAGGATTGGCCGCATCTCCACCATCGGCAGCCTCGTTCAAGTCCAGGTTTTGCAAGCTGCCGTCGAGCGGTTGCTCGGCTGGAATCTGGCTGTTGACGTCGCCGTCGCCTGATACGCCCGTGCTCGGCTGTTCCTGTGCCTCCCCTTCTTGCCCTGCCTTGGGATCTGAATCTACCGTCTCTTTTTGACTCAATGCCGGTTCGCTGGTCTGGGCTGGCCGACCATTCAGGCCCTTTTGGCCCGGCGTGTTCCTCAGCCTCCAGTCGCCCCCATTGCGCTCACATTCGAGCTCATAGCCGAGCGCCAGGACTTCCAAGTCCGGCCGGCTGAGCACCTCCAAGTCCCCCGTCCTCCTGGAGAATGCCTGGACGAACTTGACGCTCTCCGGCCTGGGCGATCGAATCGTGACAAACGGCAGCAGCGTCTCGACACGGGCGCGCGTCGCGGCGTCGCGGATCTCGGAGATTATGCAGGGGAGGGTGTAGAGCTTCTCGGCCCGGGCGACGAGGACGCTGGCGGGCGGGTCGTTTTTGATCAGCGGACCGGTGTCGAGGATGAGGCTGTGGATGGGCTTGGATGTCGGCGGCGTCGAGGGACCCTGTGCTCCGGAGCCGGGCTCTGTTGGTGGGGTGGCCATGAGAACGAGGGCTGGGAATCGACGGCAAGAGCGACGGTGAGATGGATGTTTCGGCGAGGTGTTCCACGTCAACCAATATCTTGATGCATATGATTCTGCGGTGGCCGTTGTGGCGGGGCATTGCGTTTGTGTGTGTGTGCCCGCAGCAGAAAAAATGCCTTTTTCGCGATAAGATAAGATAAATCATATCAAGGTCGAATCACGCTAATGGCTAATTCCAAAGATTGGGGCATAGGCCTTCTCATAATGCCGCAACATTTTCCTCGTGATGAGGTCGGCCATACTGATCCGCCTATTGTCCGTCAAGGTTCCCCACCGACTGATGGCGTCCAACAATGCACCCTTATTTCTTCAATCAATAACAAGAATTGTGGTTCTACCATTTGCTGTGCATTCGTTCGTCACACACGTTCTTGCGAATCATGGTTCAGTCAATGGGTCATGATGACTGATGGCATGGCCGGGGTACGGGGGACCCGGCCAGACGCGCCCGGCGGAGGATGTTCCAGCAGATCGACAATCGCACTCAAGCCCAGGGATCGCGGGATAGGAATGGTGTTAGGCAATGGGATCGTTGCTGGGCAACCTAGTGGCCATCGGAGAGCTGAGGTCGCGGACTAAGTCGCGGACTAATTACTAATTACCGTGCAATATTATTACGTAAGAAGTAGATCAATTCTAAGGGAAAAGGCATACATACCCTCTTATTCTAGGGAAAGGCATCATTAAAAAGAAATCAAGGGGAAAACCCCGAGGTCCGCCGGTGGCTTCCCAGGAATTTCCCGGAAATCCTCTGCTCAATGTCGCTAGCGTAGTCTGCAGTCTGATAAGCTCACTCGGCTTCCAGCCGGTGCACCGTTTGGCCCTTGCCGTGCTTGTGGCGATCTTAACAGACAGCCACCAGGGGCACGCGCAACGCTCTTGGCAATCACGCATGTTGATGGGAAATGTGGGATGATGATGGTGATGCGGGCTATGCGCCCACGGAGCCGATGCCCCGCTCCGGAGCCGGCGATTGACGCGGAGCACTGGGATGCTCATCGCACCGGCGAGGTGCTGCTCTTCCAGTCGTTGCGATGGTAAGTATTTCGTCCTCTTATAAAGGGTGGTGTTGAATTCTGATATCTTGGTATACAAATACAATCGGATCCATGAATTATTCCCTTTCCACAGACATTGAAAGACACCGGCGTAATACTTGCTGTCACCTGTCAGGCATAATGGTGACCGAGGTACCCGGATTGCCATTGATTGCTCTGACTTCTATTCTCACCCACGTTCCCGCTTGTTCCATGTCGTTTATATCCATAAATAGCCTCACCCATGGCCACAATTCTCAGACTGCATGCACATGCCCGACAGCACACCAACAACCGCCTTGAGGAGGCGATAGCCGCTGTGGAAGCACAGCGACCTGTGCTCCTTTTCCGCCCAGATCTCGGTACACGCCTCCAGCGTGTCCAGGATCGTCCGCCGTGGCCAGATGGCGAACCCAGCCGCCAGCGGCGCGTCCTTGCGCAGCAGGTGCGTGCTCGCCGTCAGCGCCGCCGCGAAGAAGTCGAGCATGTAGAGGTCGCCCATGAGGTCGAGCCCGGCCACCCGCCGGTCCCCGTCGCATAGGTCGCGGTGGTGCACGAGCAGCGCGAGGCTGCACTCGAGCGACGACCAGTACGAGACGGGGTACCGCGAGGGCGCGTCGGGCTCCAGCGCGTGACGGCGGTGCAGCACGAGGATGACCCGGCGGAAGAAGACGTCGAGCGCGATGCGCAGCGTGGTGTTGCGGCCCTGGACGCGGTCCAGCACGCTCTTGAGCTCGCGGACGCGCGCGCTGTACTCGAGGATCTCCTCGTACGACGGCTTGTCCACGTCTGAGTTCACCCGCGAGATGACGCGGAGGATGGTGGGACAGGACGTGTGGATGACGGCGCGCCAGGCCGACGCAGGCGTGTCGAGTGTCGCGAAGCTCCAGGAAAGGGTGCCGTAGTCCCGCAGCACCTCTTCCGACGACAGGCAGGACGGCATCCCCGTCGTCACGGCCATTTGGATGTTAAAGTACAGAATCGTTGTCCAGAGCACCTGGCCGGACTCCCAGTCGCGGAACACGACGGGCGGCGAGTCGGGCGGCGGCAGCGGCCGGTGGATGCCCAGGCACACGGCCAGGCGGACAATGACGCCCAGGAGAGACCAGCACGAGTCAAAAGACCAGCACGTCCCGTTGACGACCTGCTTCGTCATGACGACGAGGCAGAGCGTCCTCATGGTGGAGACGTTGGGGCGGAGCATGAACGGCGTCTTGCTCAGACACGCCTCGGCGGCCATGCACAGCTCGACGGTCGGCTCGGGATCCCTGCGCACGGAGAAGCACCCCAGGGCGAGGACCATGAGGAACTCGGCGAGCCACGCGACATTCGTCGACGTCGGGTCGTGCCAGAACCTGACGGCCTGCGCGAGGAACTGCGGCGTGTCGATGATGGGGTGGATGCACTGGTACAGCTCGAGGTAGCTGTCGATGTACTCGCGGTGCCTCGCGCGATGGCTCTCGACGAGCTCGCGCACCTTGTCGAGGGCCACGTACTTGACGGCGCCGGGGCTGTTGAAGGGGAAGTTGCCTGGCAGGGCGCGGCCGGCGGCGCATTCATTGTGTCTCTGCGTGACCTGCTTGGACGCGGTGAGGAAGACGGAGTTTTCGATGCCGGAAAGCGTATTCAGCTGGGAGGGGTGAGTGTTAGCAACTCACGCCGAGGCTGCATCACGTCCCGACAGACGCTACAGCATGCCTGGAGAGGCTTACCCTTGAAAGCAGCGCCTTCCAGTGACTCATGCCGCGGTGCCTCGAGTGCCACGTAGTTAGCACAACATCCGGCTCTTCATCCGCTACGACAAAGGGCGACCCGCCCTCCGAGGCAGCCGAGGTAGTCGCCTCATCTTCGATCCTGTGCGTGTATGTGCAGTGCTTGCCCCAGCCGGACAGGCGGCATCGGGTGCAGGGCTGCTTCTTGTCACACTTGACCTTGAGGCGGTGACACCGCACGCAGGAGAGGCACGCCCTGTGCCGTCTCTTCTTGGTGATCTCAGGGCTAGTCGGGCTGTCCGAAGCGAGCTTGCTCGACGGGGTGCTGGCCTTGGACTCCTCCGTGAGCTGCGAAACGGCGGACGGTATAGTGGCGTCGCCGGAAGATGCCTCATCACATGTTTCCAGAGCGGGATGCAGCGAGCATTCCGCGTTGGACCGGGTGCAGTGTTGGCAGGGACTGGCTCGGTCACAGCGTATCTTTAGCTGGCGGCAGCGGTCGCATGCCTTGACCTCCCGCCGAGGAGGCATGTTCTGCGGTAGGACGCTCAGGGTGGGTTCCTCGTATCGCTAGAGGCTGCTCTTATTGCTGGAGGTTCCTATTACTGCTGGGCATTGTTCTCGATGCTTGAGCTTGCTGTTAGTTCTGAAGTTCCTGGGTTTCGGAGGTAATATCGCCGGCTCGGGTGGAGCCTCCGGCCTCGGCCGATGATTATATCCCGCCAATGTCCGACGGATTCCGGGCATTTCCAGCATAAAAGAGCGAGAGCCATCGGCACAGCTTCTTCATGGCAAGTCTTTGTCGAGGTCTAGGGGTAGGTAGGCATACGCTGAGTATATTCTGGCGGTCTGTACTCTGGAGCAAGAGTGACTGCCATTTAGGTGAACGGAAGGTTGTCACTGGTACATTGTATGTTGTCGAACCTTAGCCGAACACTCGTAAACCTGGGGCCTGCCCAAAGCCGCGTAGTCCATCAGTTGAGGGCAATCAACTTCTTTAGGGCGCGGATAACACCGATTGAAAGCGGCGCGAGACATTGCTGTGCCCCTGATGCATGAGAACATATTGACTGATCCGGCGCTCGGTGTCTGACCTGTTCGCCAGGACGGCACCCAATATGCAGCCATTCTGGGCGGGCCTTTGCAGCAATTCAACACTCACATGACCGTCATAATTCCAATAGGGCCGACTTCATGTTATACCCGAACATTCCCGAGCCTTGTCTTCAATTTTCTCTCGTGCACTGCATCACTTCTCGGTCCCCGAACGTCATCGAAAGGTCTGGTGGGCAAACTAACCCCCGCGTATGCCGTGGCGCCGGCCAGCCGTTTAACCGGCTCACCGGGTAGAGATCCGGGTGGCTCCATCCCCAAAGCGGGATTGCCTTATGGTGGCGGAGTCTCCTGTGGAGACTTATGAATGGTTCGCCGCTAGTGATTATGCTTCCCTGAGTCAGTTCACGACAAGTTCACCACGTTGTCGTCCCCGTCAGGGCAGAGCCTTTGTAAGTTGACTGCACTGGGAAAGCTTTAATCATGAATTGTTTACACAAGCCCGACTTTGCTTTACTGCTCATACATGTAGGCATTTGATGTGATACAGCAGCAAGCGAAAGGAACAACGTCTCCGGAGGCAAGGAGGATCCATCGCCACGCGGAGCTGTTGAATTGACACCCGCGCAGCCATCTGGTGCCCATTCAGTGCTCGTACAAGTAATAGTCAACCACAGCGTTGCCATTCGCCGCAGTGCCGAAGCAGTGCCGAATGCGTTCTAATGGCGCCAAATGACCCGTTACGAGGCGCTCCAGTTGCCGCGTCCAGTGCCGCGGCCCAGAGCCTCTTGTATTGCCGCAGGCCGCAACCACTTCAGCGTGTTTCGAGAGGTCGACACTTGTTGTGCGCGATGTATTCGGTATGTCGCACAAGCCGACTTTCCAGGGCCGCCGTCGCTCCCCAGGTTGAGTGAGACGCGACCACGCGGAATCTCTGCAAATCGGGTGGTCGACTCGAATTGCATCGTCTGCCGGTGAATCCAGACTCCGCTCGGTGATATTCCGGCACGCTAAGGCGCCGAGCAAGCATTATCCCCAGAAAGGTGGGGGAGCATGGACAAGAAGAGGTTGGGGGGTGGGACTGGAGGGACTGGACTTTGCGGAGGCGTGTTCGATGGAATGGAATTATTTAAGGGAGACCCGTGTTGCGTGCCCGTCCCTGGCGTGGGCTCGAGAAGTGGTATTACGAGTATAGGTACCTTACGGCAACGGGAGACGAAATCTCCTACACCGAGAGCCCGAGACCATGGCCGGCGACGAAATCACCAGGGCGCACGCCGCCAGCGACCGCTTCGACGTCGAGAAGCAGACCGTCGAGGAACTCGAGCGCGTGGACCCCGGCGCCCAGGAGGCCCAGCCCTTCCGCATCGATGCCACGCGGCGCGCCATCGTGGAGACGCAGCTGAAGCGCAAGCTCGACTCGCGCTGCGGCCTCTTCGTGCTCATCTACATCATGAACTACCTCGACCGCAACAACATCGCCGCCGCGCGCCTCAAGGGCCTGCAGGGCGACCTCAAGCTCGACGGCACGCAGTACGCGACCTGCCTGAGCATCCTGTACGTCGGCTACATCCTGATGCAGGTGCCCTCCAACATGTTCATCAACCGCATCCAGCGGCCGTCGCTCTACATCGCCTGCGCCATGCTGCTCTGGGGCCTCGTCTCGACCCTCTCCGGCAACGCCACGAACTTCGCCGGCATGGTCATGATCCGCTTCTTCCTGGGCTTCATCGAGGCGGCCTTCCTGCCGGGCGCCCTGCTCATCCTGTCCAAGTGGTACACCCGGCGGGAGCTGACGACGCGCAACGCCATCCTCTTCTGCGGCAACCTCATCTCCAACGCCTTCTCCGCCCTGGTTGGCGCCGGTGTCCTCTCCAACATGCAGGGCGTGCTGGGCCACGCCGCGTGGCGGTGGCTCTTCTGGATCGAGGGCGCCATCACCATGGGCATTGCCGTCTCCGCCGCCTTTATCCTGCCAGACCTGCCGCACAACGCCCGTGGCTTCACCGAGGAGGAGAGGCTCGTTGCGCAGCTGCGCATGTTTGAGGATGTCGGCGAGGCGGACAAGGACGCTGCCGACCAGGGCGTCTTTGACGGCTTGTTGATGGCCCTGTCCGATGTCAAGATTTATGTCATGATGCTCACCTTTACCGCCTACGTCGTGGGGCTTTCCTTCAACGCCTTCTTCGTATGTCTCAGCTAGTCCAGTTGCGATTTTGATGTTTGAACGAGCGCGCTGACACGCAACAGCCCACCCTCACCGGCACCCTTGGCTTCGACTACGTCCCTACGCTGCTCATGAGCTCCCCGCCATGGGTCTTTTCGTGCCTCGTGTCCCTCCTGGTTTCCTGGCATGCCGATCGGACCCAGGAAAAGGTCGGTGTGGTTCACTACCTGTTGCGACGAGCAGCGCGAAAGCTGACAATTCTACAGTTCTGGCACATCGTCTGTCCCATCCTCATGGGCATGGTGGGCTTCGTCATCAGCATGTCGACGCTCAACGTCGCCGCGCGCTACATCGCCCTCTTCCTGCAGGCGGGGTCCTACGCGGGTTTCATCGTCTTCTACTCATGGATCAGCTCGTCGTTCCCTCGACCCCCCGCCAAGCGCGCCGTCGCTATCGCCATAATCAACGCCTTCAGCCAGCTGGGCAACGTGGCTGGATCCTACGTCTGGAACCTCAGTGAAAACGGCTACCGCAAGAGCTACGGGATCGTGCTCTCCATGTTCGGCGTGACCATCGCCGGGTGCTGGGTAGTCCGGATGATGCTGAACGACTTGAACAAGAAGCTGGAGGAGAGCGAGACCCATGAAGTCACCGAGCAGCGGCCGGAGGGTGACTTTATTGCCAGCAACAGCGAGTCTCTGCGGATGAGAAAGGGATTCAGGTACCTGGTTTAAGCAATAGCAGTGAATATATTCATTTGATCCCGCTATTGATCCCGTCACATCGATCACGGCAAACTGCCGAAGCGAAATCGCCATGTAAAAGCAACATAAAGTCAATCATGAAGCATCAGGGTCCGGATTGTTCAATGCCCGCTCCTATCTCGCTACTCTGGCTGCTGCACCGATGCCTGATTTCCGGAGACCCGACCAACGGCAACTCAAGCTCTGCCTGACTGAGGGCAATGGGGGAGCTGCCGCTGCTAGGTACCAAGTGCAGCTACGAGACCAACGGCCGGGTCGTCGACCTGCCCGTTGGTGTCACGGTGGTTGGGAAAATTTAATCTTCTCCAATCCGTAATTTTAAATGCTAGATCAGGATACGAGAGAAGGAATCAATCGTATAAAGACCAGTGCAGATCGGTACCTGATGACAGATGCCGTTCTTGCCGAGTGAAGTAAACAACGTTTATCTGTCCTAGTACACGTAAATAAAATCCTCGTTCTTCAGGTCTGTAATATCGTCAAACGCCTTGTCTCCGACCGTCTCGTCGAGATGATTCAGAACCTCTCCGTCCTGAGCTGCCTCTTTGCGTCCAACCATACTCAAGTCCTTGATCTGCTCACTCTTACCGAGGGCTCTGCGCTTGGAGGCCTGCCTCCGGTTCAGCATCCAGATGATGCCCATTCCCATCACGATCAAGGTGGCCAAGACGACGAACAGAGCCAAGTTGGATCGCAGGCCCCTGTCGTACCTGGGCTTTTCGCTTGGCTTGAACAATTGTGGGCCAACGACATTCCCGGCACTTTGTCCGATGAACAGCATGGCGGTGGTCATCTTTCTCTTCGTGTCTCCTGCCGTGTTCTGGCCCGACCACGAGTAAATGAGAGGCGAGATCCCAGGGTAGAATGAGGTGAAGTAGTAGCCGGCGAGCAGGACTGCGCGGTCACCGGGCTGGCGCCCGACGCAGAGTAGGATGGCGCAGCCGGCGATGGGCGGAAGGCAGAGTAGGAGGAGCACTGGGGACTTCATCTTTATTCTGTTGGCAAGCCAGGCGCCTCCGAGAGTAGCAATTATCTGTACGACGCCAAAAGGAATGTTGAACAGGAGGGTGCTGAACTTGTCGAAGCCGAACGATTCGATGATGAGGGGGCCGAACGTCGATAATCCGCCACTTGGAATGCTGGTGTTTCGTGTTAGCGTCAACACGAATTGCACCCAAGCAGACAACGAAGGGTTTAAACTCACGAGATGACAAACATGAGGGAAAACCAGAGCCAGGTTTTGGGGTCGACCATGGCTTCTCGAACATGGTCCCATCTCCAGACGCCCGATCCTATACCCATCTGGTTCATTCGGAGTCGTTCGACGGCGATGAACTTGTCTTCCTTGCTGAGGAACTTGGCTTCCATCGGGGAGTCGGGCATGTAGATGCTGCCAATAATTAGCATGAAGCGGCCAGCTGAGAGATCGAGGCAAAGTACACACAATATGACGGCCGAAAACGCTACAGTGATTGCACCACAGAACAGGAAGATGATCTAATTGAGCCGCATTAGTCGCGACGCTGGAGAAAGACCGCTTCGTAGGGTGTGCTCACCTGGTATGGGCGCAATGTGGACTGGATGTGGCCCAGTCCGTAGGTTAAAAGGCTACCAAGCTGCCGCGACTTGTATTAGTGTCGTGGAAGCATCACGAGGAGCATGAAGGGCGGGAGAGTACGGCTTACAATGCTGACAATGCCCAGTATTGCATACCAAGACGCGTTGCGGGTGGTCTGTTCCTGGCGGCGATACCACATCTGTACAATGGCAACGAACGTCGGCGCTGCACGTCTGTCAGCATTGTACAGGGCTTCCAGGGATGGGTTATGCTTACCGACGGAGGCCTCAAAGGCACCAAGCAAAAGCCTAGTTGCCATCAACCCGCCAAAATCATGAGCCGCCGTCATGCCGCACAGCACCGCGCCCCAGCAGAATACCATTGTCGCCGAGAACCTGCCGACCGGGATCTTGACCAGGCTGTAGGCAACCAGAGGCTGGAAGACCAGCTGGGCGAGGTAGACGATGGATCCAAGCCACGAGTACTGGTCTCCCTCCAGGTGGGTGTCGCTGATGAGGCCGAATACAGATGCGTACGAGAGCGTGGTCTTGTCCAGCGACTGAAGGAAGTAGACGAACAACATGATGGGGAGAAGTCGAAAGTCGACCGTGCGCAGGACACGGGCGTTGTCGGCGGGTGTCACGACGACCGGATGGTCGGCTTGCTTGAGGAACTGGGCGGCCTTGTCTCCGGGGACAAATCGGGCATCGCTTGGGGCGGCAGCCGTGATGCCGTCCGGGCCGTCGGCATTCGTCTGGCGAGCGTCATTGCCAGGCTGCCGGGGACGCTGGCTCGGCGAGGTCTCGAGATGAATGGCATCGGGGCTGTCCTTGCCGGCCGGCATCTTGAATCTCTTCTGTGAGTTGGGGCAAGGCGCTTGAGGATTGCGGCGATGCCCGATGCCCACCAGACGGGCAGAGGGGACACGGATTGAGTTTTGGTGATGAAGCCGCCACTTGGAGTCCCCGGGTGTCATATATAACAGGTCCGGCCGGGCCCACAGCACGGGGCCAACACGGAGTCAAGTCCGACGCCACGCGGATGAACCCCATGGGGGAGTCTGTTTTGGGAAAAGGCGCAGCCATCTGGGGTCGGGGTGATGCGGGGGCCAACAAACGCATTCGAACTCACCGCCAACGGAGTTCTCGCGCTTTCTCCGATCGGACTTGGCCAGTTTTCTCCGACTTCTCTACCGGACGGAGCGATGGCATGAAGCGGAACAATCGTCGGCAGCCCCACGCGTGGAGGCCATACGAGTAGGCTGATGAGCAATCGTCCGTGTAAGCCGTTCATTCGGACTTGCTTGGCCAAAGCCCGAGTGCGACGCTCCAATGTGGTTGGACGACCAGCCTGTGTGGAAGAGCGCCAGGTGTCGTCCGGTTTACGGACTTCATGTTGAGGCGTGGGTGGATATTGCGTGACCAAGTATAAATTCACCACCTCTTACCTCTGTTGGTGACGTGTTCAACCTCATTGAACTCTCACTTGCCTCGTAATTGCCCAAGCATTTCATTGCCAATATGCCTCAGCAAGAGCGTGTCCCCTCACCGTGGGCACCCGATGCCTCTCCGGCCGACGTTGGCGGCGCATCTCCAAAGGTCTCGCTGCGTTGCGGAGATCCAAAGCTGCCGTTTCAGTTCGCCTTTGAAGCTCTCCGTCCGAATGTGTTCAGAACGACATTCACGTCGGAGAGCCACCCCCTCCCTCCTTGTCCCTCCATCCCTCGTCCAGTCGCGCAGCTAGACGCTGGGGCGGCAACTGTGACGGCTTCTGCCGCCGGCAGGAAGATTTGCATCGCAGATGTCGTCGCCGAGGTCGATTGGAGCGGCTCGTCGCCTCTCGTCACCCTCTCCCTGGAGGGCTCTGAAGCACCCCTTCACCAGGACTTGCCCGATCGCTCGTATGCCGTCGACGGCCCTGGCGTGGCACACTACTCCCGTTACGATCGCGGCACGCTCCACGTCGGTCTGGGAGAAAAGGCCGCACCCATGGATCTATCAGGACGGCGGTTCCAGCTTTGCGCCACGGACAGCTTCGGCTACGACGTGTACCGGACGGACCCGCTGTACAAGAACATTCCGCTTCTCATCACTGCGACCCCTTCTGGCTGCGTGGCCCTGCTTTCTACCAGCCACGCCCGGGGACAGTATTCCATCGGCGCAGAGATGGACGGCATTTGGGGGCCGTTCAGAGTCTACCGGCAAGACTTCGGCGGACTGGAAGAGATCCTGATTGTCGGCAAGACGCTCAAGGACATTGTCACCACGTACGCCGACCTGGCGGGCTATCCGCTGCTGGTGCCACGATGGGCATTTGGATACCTCTCCGGCGGGATGAAGTACTCCATGCTCGACGATCCTCCCGCCTCCGAAGCGCTGCTCGAGCTAGCACAGAAGATGCGCGACCACGACATCCCCTGCTCGGCACACCAGCTGTCGTCTGGGTACACAGTGGCCGAGGAACCGCCCAAGACGAGGAACGTGTTTACGTGGAACAAGCACCGCTTCCCAGACCCGGAAGGCTTCGTCAAGGAATACCACAAGCTGGGGATGAGGCTCATCGCCAACGTCAAGCCCTACGTCCTGGAAAGCCACCCCGAGTACGAGAAGCTGAAGAATGCGGGCGCCCTCTTCATCGACCCGCTAACGCAGCAGCCGGCCGTTGGCCGGCTCTGGAGCGCCGGAGGCGGCGAGTACGGCGAGGGAGGCCACATTGACTTTACATCCGCCGCGGGCCGCAAGTGGTGGTGCGACGGCATCAGAAAGCTGCGGAAACAAGGCATCGACTGCATCTGGAACGACAACAACGAGTACATAATCGTGGACGACGAGTGGCAGTGCGCCCTTGACGAGCCGTCTCTTCAAGTCCCGGACGGTCTCCGGGACCGTCCGCAACTCGGCCTCTGGGGCCGCAATCTGCACACCGAGCTGCACGGGAAAGCATCGCACGACGCCCTGGTGGACGAGGACCCTGACTCCCGCCCCTTTGTCCTGACGCGCAGCGCCACGGCGGGAACGATGAGATATGCATGCAGCTCCTGGAGCGGCGATAACTTCACGAGCTGGGAGGGCATGAAAGGCGCCAACGCCCTCTCCCTCACCGCCGGCATGTGCCTCCTGCAGTGCTACGGCCACGACATTGGCGGCTTCGAAGGGCCGCAGCCGTCGCCGGAGCTGCTGCTTCGGTGGATCCAGCTGGGGACGCTCTCGCCGCGGTTCGCCATAAATTGCTTCAAGACGGCCAACGACAACATGATTGGCGATGTCATCGAGCCGTGGATGTACCCTTCGATCACGCCGCTGGTGCGAAAGGCCATCAAACGGCGATACGCCATGATCCCGTACCTCTACTCGCTCATGCTCATCAGCCACCAAACCGCTGTGCCCCCGCAGAGGTGGACGGGCTGGGGCTACGAAGTGGACAAGGAGGTCTGGACGCAGGAGCTCAAGGATGGGGACACCCAGTACTGGCTCGGCGACTCCCTGCTCGTGAGTGGGGTGTACGAGCCGGGCGTGAGCCAGGCGAGGGTGTATCTGCCAAAGCAGGGCGAAGGCGATGAGGGCTTCGTAAACATCAACAGCCCTTACCAGCACCTCCCTGCGGGACAATGGGCCACCCTGGACGCCGAGTGGCACGGCGCCGGAATCCCCGTCCTTGCCAAAGTCGGGGCGGCCATCCCCATCGGCAGAGACGTCCAAGTCTTGTCCCCGGGAGAAAGGGACAATGTCGCAAACCTGCCGTTGGACGACTGGCGGGCCGTCGAGATCTTTCCTCCTCAGGGGGAATCGGGGACGCGGCGGTACGAGACGGTGTGGTACGAAGACGATGGCGTGTCTGCAGTGGCCAAGAACAAGGTCTCCAGTTACACCATCGCGTACAATGCCACGGCAACCGAGGCGAGCGTCGAGTTCTCGCGAGATGAGAGTTCGGGGTTCGAGGCGCTTTGGAGGGACCTGGTCATCATTCTGCCGGTCGGTGATACGAGGGATGTTGTCTCTCAGAGCGGCAGTATCGTGTCGCTGCCGGCAGATGAAAGGGGACGGAAAATGTTTAAGCTCACGCCCCATTAGAGCCCTGATAGTTGGAGTCGACATGATAGTGCAGTCAGAACGTTGGCGCTTGCAGAAAATTTGAAGCCGTATTATCTGGAGTCTCCATATTCAACGACGCGTAGTGACTAGAAAGGGGGCCCTCAACTGTAGCTAGAATGCGTCATTACATCCACGTAATCTCGACGGCAGCGATGCATCTACACAGGCACAATGGCCTGTAAGCATCGCCAGCCTCATTTTCGGTGCGTTCAAGCGTTGCCAGGGACTAACAAGCTGGCAACCTCAACATGGAGAGCTTGGTGTCAGCTGTGACGGGGTCATCAGAGAAGGGTGCCACGAAATGCTAGTTGAGGAGAACAAGGCACCGCTACTCCCCCGTCTCCATCGACGACCATCCAAACCCCGTAAACTCGCCAGTGCCGTTCAACGCCTCGAGGAGAATGCTGTCCAGCCAGCCGGCCTCGGCAGCCGACGAAGAAAACAGCGATAGCCCGGGAAAGTCCCACTCAAACACAAACTGCTCCGGCACGAACGAGTCGGCGTCTCCGGGGACCCCTGGAATCTCCGCCGCTTCAAGCCCCGGGTTGCTGTCGTCGGGGGTGAGGCGAGGCTGCGCCGCAGAGCCGTCGCTCATCGCGTTGCTGTACCTTTCGATGCCGGTCTGGAGCAGCTGGAAGTACAGCTTGCCGGTGTCGGTTCGGTACCCGTTCATGACGCCGCCGCCGGCCTCGCTCAGCTCGGCGAGCAGGGTGTGCCCGCAGGCGACCAAGTCGCCGGTCGGCGTCTGCTCGTTGTCGGGCAGCAGCATCGACAGCTTGAGCAGTAGCAGGTAGCAGAAGACGCACTTGGCCCAGACAAAGTCCATCGCGTACCGCAGGTTGCGGAGGTACAGGCGCGGCTCCTGGATGATAATCTCCAGGTGCTGCCTCAGCGCGCCCTTTGCCATGGACAGGAGGTCCTTCTGCGTCGGCGACATGACGTCGACGTTTTCCACGCCCGTGGTGCGTATCGCTCGACACAGGGCCATGGCTATGCCCCAGCACCTCTGGACCTGGAGATTGAGCGTCAGCCAGGGCGTCTGGGGGTCGTCCTTGTCGTATATGCGCGCCCAGTCGTTGTACCAGACGTCGAGGTCGATCATTGCGTCGCGGACATCGCTCATGACGTCCTCGTCGCCGACGCGTCTCGGATCCGAGAGGGCGGTGTATATCCGCGCACGAAGCGCATTCAGCTCGACCTGCGGCCAGAGACACAGGTCCTGCTTTGCGGACGCGGGTCGGCGCAGAAGCACTCTGCAGCGACGTACATCACCGCCAAACTTGAAGGGCAGCAGGTCGCCTGCATCGATGTGCAGGATGTGGCCCATGACCAGGATGTAGAGCCACGTGCGCGTCTTCCGCATCAGGGCCGCCTCGTCCTGGACGAGCGCACTAGCGAGCTGCCAGCCCTTGGTAAACGTGCGGCGAATGAGCTCGTCGTACGCGTCCGACAGCCCCAGATCAAGAGCCATGCGGGTGGCGACGGCGACGAGGAGAGATCTCTCGGATGTGTAGCAGGCGCGGACCAGCAGTGCCTGGATGGTCTCCAACGACGCCATCGACGGCATCATCATGGCGGCGTGGAGGATTTTCCTCATGTGGAAGTTGAGCAGACTCCATTGCTGAGAGTCGGTGCCGCCCAGGGCGCGACAGCCCACCGTGCATATCGCGCTGAAGAGAAGACTGCTTCGGGCTCGAACACTCTGCGCCGTGTCGTGGTGCGGGTCAAAGACCGGGACGTATCGGTCGGGGCCGTGGAAGAAGATGCTGAAGTACAGTTCAGCCTGCTCGGGGGACAGCAGGCCGGCGTCGACAAAGTCGGGTAGCTGGACGGCGACGGCGTCGTAATGAGACGGCTTTCTGGACGATGCGAAGGCCGGCTCTGGAGAGCCCGTGCCAGCGCCTCGGGCGGCACGGTGAGCCCTGCTTGACGGGTCCGGGGCCGCTGCGTTGGAGGAGATGGGAGACGGGGCACGCTGGCCAAGCACATGCATCGATGCGCTGTCCCGTGTGGCAGACAGCAGCGGATTCGCATCCGTCGGGTGAGAGGCGAGCGCTGGCCCGGAGGCTCCTCCTCGGGACTGGAGCTGGGCCTTGAGAGCCTCGACCTGCCTTTCGAGCAGCTCGATCTCCCTGCTTTCTCGAATTAGCCAAGCCCGTTGCCTCCACGGGACGGCGGCAAAGGGGGTGCACCGTGCACGCACAACTGTTGGGCGTCTTTTGGCAGCTGTTGAAACTCGCAGGCTTTGTTGAGGGCGCGGCATCTTGACCGCGGTCAGCACAGTCGCGCAGCACAGTCGCGCAGCACAGTCGCGCGGGCGCCGAGCAGGCAGCATACCGTGAACAGGGCCGCTTGCCGTCACACTTGGCCTTGACGGCGTCAACTCACGCAACCACGGTCTCGGCACGGGGACATAGGCGCGGGTACCTTGGAATGGCGGCAGGCACCACATGCCGTCTGCGTGCCCGTTAGCAGCGCCGATGGAAGCAGCCGTCCGAGGCCCCGACAGACATACCGTGATTCTCCTCTTCCGCGCTTTGGCAGGCGAAGCTGCGTCACCCGCCGTGCTGCCCATCGTCCGCTGTCATCGCCGCCGCCGGCGCGGCCTTGAAATTCCACGATGGGCAGAGCAGGCGTCAACCGGAGCCGTCAGCAACAGTTGCGATATGCGGGCAGCCACACGCGGGTTATCCACCGGTGACAGCTCCGTCGGCTGGCATGGATTCGCCCCTGCTGCCCGGTGAGTGAGAGGAAGAAGTGAGGGCAGCGTTCAGAGGACCACGACGAGACGGCTCTACAAGGACTAGGCCGACTCCTCTGCCAACCAACAGCTTCTCCGCCTTTGTTAGGAAGACCTGGCAGCAAAAGTGGGCTGCCGCAACGGTTCTGCTAAACCTTGTGCCAACCTACATACCTACCTTACCTAGTAGGCATCTGCGGACATGACGCAGTATTCGCCGCCTGCTGTCCCAGGAAGCCAACGGTTGAACGCCCGCCCCTGGCTTCTTAGGTATGTGCCAGCCAAACGAGGGCGGGAGCTGCGCCAAATCAAACGCTTGAGTCAAGGGCTCGCCATAACTAGGAGCCGGCCCGTACCCGCCACGGGTGGCGTCATGGAATCCGCCCGGGTCGTTATGGGGGAGGGTGGTGGTAGTGGTGATGGTTGTGGGCACTTCTCCCGCCTTGCTCTTCGTGCGCGGGATGCGTCTACCGCGTTGCACCGCCGGGGCCAGGTCAGCGCATTTCTGAGCCTACATGACGGAGAATCGGGGAAAGCAACTCACACCCACGAGGACAAGAAGCCGACGGCGACGGCGATGGCAATCCCAGCCACGACCCAGCGGCCCCAGAGGTCCCATCTGCTCTTCGGCACGCACTGCTGGCCGTCCCAAGAGTAGCTGGAGCCGCAGCCGTCGTCGCGCGCCAGCAGGCCATGCGCCAGGGGCATGATGGCCAGAAGATGCCGTCGAGATGGCAATGGGCCGCCGCTGCGTCGTCCGAGTTGTTGCCGCTGGATGCACACGCGCAGGGGGCCACGGAGGAGGGATGGAGGGTCGGCAGGCTTTATAACCATGGCCAGCCGCGTACTGCCCAAGGCCTGCAGGGACCGACTTCGTCCGGGCCTGGACGGGCTCTCCCAGCTGCCAGGCCGCGTCATGCACATCAGCGACCCCGCGGGTCCGCGGCTGAAAGCTTCCGCCACGACGGCCTCCGCCGGCGGCCATGCTCGGAACTCGCATCGGCGCTGCTGCTCCCCATCACGTCGCAGCCCGGCCAGAGGGCAGCGATGCCCGGCTGGGACCTGCAGTCCTCGTCGGCGGCCACGGGGGACCTCGCCGCCGCGTCTCGCCCGGGCCACGACGCCTCCTCGTGGCATCGCGTCGAGTCGTCGCGCTGCACGCTCATGGGCTGCCTCCTCGACGCCGGCGTCTACAGAGACGCGGACCTCTGGTACTCTGACAGCCTCGACAGGCTCGACTGGGGCCGATTCCTCGTGCCCTGGGTCTACCGCCACAAGTTCGCGCTCGCGCCTCGCCAGGGCCAGCACTTCTTCTTCGAGACCAATGGCATCTCGTCGCGCGCGGACCTGTACCTCAACGGCAAGCAGGTCGCCGACAAGCAGCTCCAGGCGGGCAGCTTCGGCGGCCACACGTAGGACATCACCGGCCTCATCGCCGACGCCAACGCCCTCGCCGTCGGGGCCTACCCCGCCGACTTCAACTACGACCTCGTGCAAGGCTTCGTCGACTGGAACCCGCGCGCGCCGGACAACGGCTCGGGCGTCTGGCGCGACATCGTGGTCAGGCAGACGGGCCCCGTCTCCATGGGCGCCGTGAGCGTGTCCATCGACATGGGCATGCCCGTCGAGGAGAGCTTAGCGAAGGTCACGGTGCGTGCCAAGGCGCAGAACCTGGAGGGCCACGAGGTGCGGCTCGTGGCCAGGTCGGTCGTCACGGGCCCGTCCGGCTGCAAGAACATCTCCAAGGACCAGATGGTGAGGCTGGGCCCCAAGGAGATCAAGTCCGTCGAGATTGCCCACACCGTCGACAAGCCCAAGATCTGGTAGTCCAGGGCCTGGGGCAAGCAGCCCCTGTACAGGTCCGAGCTGACCTTTTCGGTCGGCTCGGCGCTCTCCGACACGTCCCAGCAGAGGTTTGGCATCCGCACCGTCACCTCGCGCGTCAACAGCCACAACGGCACCGTCTTCGCCGTCAACGGGCACCCCTTCCAGGTCGTCGGCGGCGGCTATAGCCCCGACCACTTCCTCCGCTGGGACCGCGGCCGGTTCGCGACCATCGCGCAGTACACGCTCGACATGGGCCTCAACACGATCCGCCTCGAGGGCTCCATGGAGCACCCGGAGCTGTACGAGATGGCCGACGAGCTGGGCGTCATGCTCCTCGCCGGCTGGGTGTGCTGCTCTAAGTGGGAGTCGTGGGACTACAACCACGACCTGCACGTCGACCCGGGGCCGCTGTGGGCCGAGGACGACTACCAGACGGCCAGCGCGAGCATGGCGCACGAGGCGGCGATGCTGCAGGCGCACCCCAGCGTGCTGGCCTACCTCGTCGGCAGCGACTTTTGGCCCAACGACCGGGCGACCAAGGCGTACGTCGACGCTCTCAGGGGCGCGTACTGGCAGGTCCCCGTCATCGCCTCGGCGTCGAAGCGCGGCTTCCCCGAGCTGCTGGCCCCGGGGGGGATGAAGATGGACGGGCCGTACGACTGGGTACCGCCCAACTACTGGTACGACACGGAGCCATCCGAGGACCGCAGGGGCGCCACCTTTGGCTTCGGCTCCGAGCTGGGCGCCGGCGTGGGCACCCCCGAGATGGGCAGCCTCAAGAAGTTCCTTTCCAAGGCCGACATGGAGGACCTCTGGACGAAGCCCAGCAAGGGCCTCTTCCACATGTCGACCAACACGTCGCCCTTTTACAGCCACAGCATCTACAACGAGGGCCTCTTCCACCGCTACGGCGCGCCCACGTCGCTCGACGACTACCTGCTCAAGGCGCAGATGATGGGCTACGAGGCCGCGCGCGCGCAGCACGAGGCCTACTCGTCGCAGTGGAACGCCGCGCGGCCCGCCACGGGCACCATCTACTGGATGCTCAACAGCGCGTGGCCGAGCCTGCACTGCAACCAGGTCGACCACTACATGCACCCCGCGGGCTCGTACTTTGGCTCCAAGATGGGCTCGCGTGTCGAGCAGTCGCGTACGACTACGTGCGGCGCAGAGCGTGGGCCATCAACCGCTCGCTCGACCGCAAGGGCGGCGGAAGATTGCCGTCGAGCTGCTCGACCTCGGCGGCGAGGTGCTGTCCCAGCAGACCCTGGCCATCACCACCAAGGCCAACACGGCGGCCAACGCGGGTAGCATCTCCGGCTTGGGCAAGATCAGCAACGTCGCGTTCCTGCGGCTGGTGCTCTCGGACGACAAGGGCGCCACGCTGAGCCGCAACGTGTACTGGCTCAAAGGCTGTCGACGTGCTCGACTGGAAGAACTCGACCTGGTACCACACCCCTGTCACCAAGTTTGCCGACTTTTCCGTAAGTCCTTATTCCGGAGGCTTTATAGTTCTAGAAAGGGCAGTTGTCCTATACATAAAATTCCAGCACTATCCGCCGTTACAGTCGGCGGGAATTTGACGACAACATCCGAGACATTAGCGTACAGAAAGACACGACGAGAGGGAGACATTTAGATTTGACGAACACTACTACCTACTTGGAACCTCTCCGCCAGCAGCGCACACTTTGCCTTATGCTAAGTCGAGGCTCCAGTCCCTATTGTCCGCAGCGGCCGTGATTGGGTAGCAAGCTGGCCGCTGAGGCATGATGACAGCATACATGTATGCAACGGGGGGAGGAACCACAGAATTCGCCGGATAGCTTTCCTAACAGCTTCCTTCCGACCCAGCCGACCCCGGGTCGATCACCCTCGCGGGATTGAGGCTGGAGCCTTCGCGAACCCGACAACTGCTCCATCCCCCCCTAACAATACCAAACGGGCTAAAAAGCCAATAGATAGATGACCCTTCTTCCACAGTGTATAAGTGGCTAGGTATTTCATTCCGTTGTGTTCATATGTTTTCTTCTCGGTCAGTGCTCCTTGCGATGTCTTCCGTGTCTAGTCTTTCTTTCAGAATTAATGTCGCAGGTGCCTCTTTCAAAAAGTCCTTTGACGTTTCCCTGTCTCAGATCCTACCGGCTGTAGGCTCAATCCCTGCAAAGCAAGATGCAGACTTGTTGAATGCATTGATCGCCTCACCGAAGAGCCGCTCAACCTCCCCGGCATCGAAGTCGGTGCCCATGTAGAGCGGTCCACCCTCGGTTGGGAAGAACAGTATCCTGCGCAGGTCCCAAGCCAACCCTTCGAGGCCCTTGAATGCGGGGGAGAACTCGGAGAGTATTGCTCTGAAGTTCTCCTCCGCCATGTCTCCGGCCTTGATTCGCGCCGCATCTTGGAAGTTTCCCGCTTGCCAGCGTTGAAGGCGGCTCTCTGAGGGAAGCCGCTTGTGGCCTCCGCAGATGGCGACGCACAAGAAAACATGGAGGGAGGATTCTAGATCCTGAAGATACGTGTGTGGGCTGCCCTCCAGCAAATCGATCGCCATGAACGCCTTCGTTCCGATGAGCTCTCTTGGCTTTTGCGGAACACTATCCAGTTCCACGTCGAGGTCGATTAATATACCCCACGGATCTCCTTCCCTCCTCCTCTCTGGTACAATGATGTTGTCCTTGGACACGTCTTGGTGGAGTATCTTCCCATGCAGGTAAAGGGACTGATGCGCCTTGACAGCGTCACGACAGGCCTTGATACACTCCAGAACGTGGTCAAACTTATCTAGTGGATGACCGAGACGGGAAACAGCCAAGCAGTAAAGGGCCCGAGCATCAACCTGCAAATCGATTCCGTCGTGGATACGCACGAGGCCAGTTGGCGCAGCCTCCACGCGATAAGCAACAGCACCTAGACTCGCACTCGTGGTTGTAGACAACACTGCCTCTTCCGCCATTCTAGAGGCATTGGCAGAGGGGCACCGAATCGGAGGCCTTGGCGGATATTCGTGATGGTGTCGAGCTGTCGGTGGCCGAAAAGCTGCCCCACCGCCCAGACATTACGTTCCTTGACCAGTCGCAATATCTTCTCTTCCGGACGTCGATTCTCTGTCCGCCAGGAAAGCTTCAATACACACCCCCATTCGTCGGAGCCCGGTCTTCTTGCCCTGTAACAGATAGGGGCTTGGCTCACGACTCTTCGGGGAAACGAGATCGGCTCGTGTTCCAGTGCGGCCGTTCATTTCGGCGAGGATGTCTTGATCGAGTCCGACTAGGTCTTTCTCATCGGAGAGTCCACCTGGGGCGGAACCTTTGATAGATGCTGCGGCATAAGGCATTGCCATTGTGGTTGTCGAAGGGCAATTGTAGGTTTTTATGTTGTTGACTGAGCTGGGGATGTTGGTAAGCATGGACGGCGAGGTCGCTGACTTGTCCGGACACCAAGATTTCCTCAAGGAATTCTGTCGCGTCGTCGCGGAACGGGGCCTACAGCGAAGCTCAAATCGCAGACGAAGCACCATTATGATCCCGGAGGGACTGCCAGTTCCCGATGGCGAATTTGAAATCAACGCCATCACAGAATGGAACGCAGATCCTGGGAACAAGGGGGCCGCGGGCTGCTCCCACGCATGTTCACACGTCGTTACGTCGTGCAGCCACAAACACGCGGAATTCAATGGGTGTGCCATGGAGATGGTATTGGGAGGCTAGAAGCTTGAGCTGACACCCCAGTTTGGCGCCTTGTAATACATGAGGAGACCGAAGCATGGTAAATAAGCTGAGCGCAGACGCCCAGTCCTACTGAGTCGACGAGACTAGCGCGGAGGAGGCTGTCTGGCACAGATCCAGTTCTAGCGCCAGAATTGCGCTTGCATGCTGGCTATAAGCTTTGGAAGGGGTACGAGAAGGCCTTGGGGATATTTTCAGACACTTTTATTAAGTTCCCAGGCCTCCAGTTCTCCGTTACCAAACACCCGTGCAAGCACGCTACATTCTCCGTCCAGGCAGCTTTGCCTGCATTTCAGCTGGTGCTTTGCCGACTCTTGCCACGTTCACAAAGGGGCGCGGGGCAACTTGAGTCTGCTAGAGCCAAAGAATGAATGGAGCGTGCATTGGCGTTTCCACGATGTCGGCACGCTGCAGCGTCTCGCAGCCGAGTTATCATTTCCCCGCTTGCTTGCGTTTCAGCCACTCCATCGAGACGCGCTGTGCCTCGTCCTTGCCCGCCGACTGTAGTACTGGCGCTCAAGGCACTGCGCCTCGAGGCGGCCACAGGAGTAGAGGACAACACCGAGGACGCATGCTGCCTCGACGGTGGCGAGGCGTCGGCAGCATCTCTTCGTGCTTTAGATCCTGCTACGTAGCATATTCACACAGCCCAACTATGGCCTTAGCGGATTCGACTTGCCTTACGATCCTATCCACTTTCTCTTGGTGGCCTTGGCTCTTCACGTAGTCCACGCGAAAGAATCTGCATCGAGCTCTCACCTCAATGTCTTCCTCGACGTCGGCTTCGCCTGGCTGCTCCTCTTCATGGCCCACAGCTTCAAGTTTCTCGTCCGGCTTGTCCAAGTCGCCCACCCTGTTCTCCAGGGAACTGCCGCCCCAAGAAGCACAGGAAGCGGCCCTACGCGCAAACAATTTCCCTGGGGCGGATAACATCGCCGTACAACTCCTTGGAGCCGCCTGGCCGGCGCATCCAGTACGGCACCCCAGCGTACTGGCCACCATTCCATTTCTCAGACCGTACCCAAAACAATGGCGGCGGCATGCTGCTTGGGGGCGGCTTCGCTCGGCGCCTTGCGCAGGTCTCAGCTTGAGCCTCGGCCGCCTTGGGCCCGCCTGCTGCCGCTGCCCAGTATCGACTGAACAGAGGCGGCATCCTCTCCTGGAAGTCGCCGTGGCAAGCTGGCCGGCACATACAGCCAATTCTCGTGTCATTTCACTTCCCTTTTGGCCGGGAGAGGACGGAGATAGCGCCTCTTCCCAGCGCACATTGTCTGTGTGATCGCCTCTGTTTATCTTCGACGTTCCCATGACGCTGGCTCGCTGAAGGGTTGTTGTGACGACAGTCTGGCGCTCTCGGCATGTGTCCCACTTGGCGGCGAGGTCGGGGAAGAAGCGAGGAGGGTAACATCATCCGCTGCTCGGTGGTACTTTTAGTCGTCATCATTCGAGCTTCCTTGACCAGAGCTCGGCAGCTGGATCCCGTTGCAGACATTTCGGCAGAAGCAAACCAAGTCGCTGTCACCGCCGAAGCCACTGTCGCTGAGTGGATTTGTAGGGTAAGGAGCATCTGCATACACTTAGCAGCGTGAACAACCTCGCAAATGTGCTCGACAGCCAGGGGGGGTAGCACAGATACGTCGCAGAAACAGTAGTTTAACCTTACAAACCACCCCCTCTTTGACCGGCATGTCGGTCTCAAGTGCAGCGAAAACATCACCACTGCAGGGCTCAGAAGAAATGAAGTCTCCACAAAGAGGCGGCGCGGTATTATAGCACACCCTATGAAGCCATGAACTCTCACATTTGCACGTGTTGACTGGCTACACATACTCCCGGTATGAATATTGGTTCGACATTGAACCGGCCCCGACTCGCCACACAGTTGCAGTGTTGGGGTCCATCGATGGTTATCTCTAGAGTCTGTTACACGCTTCAGATTCGCTCACTCCCCGTCTTCATCGATCCGCTCCATGTCATCGGGCGGAGGCATACCCGTCCACGGCTCGAAAAACGACACGCCCTTCATCAGCCCGCCCACCGTCTCCCACACCGTCAGGAAGGCCATCAGCGCCATGACAATGGCCATTAACTGTGTCGCGTCGAAGTGGTCGTGCGTCTCGGGCAGCAGGACGAGGACGACGGCGACAAGGAGCCGCATGCCGATGCGCGGGTACTTGGACAGGGTGAGGCGGTCGTCGTCCTCGGCGCGGTAGAGCATGCCGTACACCCACAGACAGAAGAGGCCGATGCCCAGCCCGCCGCCGAGAAGCCAGCGCTGGCCGTCGTCGAACTGGTGCAGCCGGGTGCTGATGGCGCAGATGTGGCCGCCGATGAGGAACGACGCCGACAGCGGCAGGTGCAACAGGAAAAAGCCAAAGGCGGTCCACGCCGAGCGGCGGATCGGGTGCGTGGCCTGCAGGCTGCCGTCGCCGCTGACGTACAGCCAGTTGAGGCAGAAGGCGATGATGAGGGTGAAGACGGCTTTGAGGTAGCCCGCGGTGAGGCCCACGCCCGCCGGGTCGCCGACGACGACGCTGTACACGAACTCGCCGAGGATGATGATGAAGAAGGCAGCCATGCGGTCGATCTCGTGCGCAATGTCGACGGCCGTGCTGTACTTGAGCTTGAGCCGGCGCTTGATCCACGGGCTCAGCGTGAGCGCCCAGGTGGCCTCCTGGTAGACGATCATGGCGGCCATGACGCCGGCCTTGGCTTCGATGCCGACGCCGTCGAGGAAGAGCGGGATCGCGATGAACAGCCCGACGAACATGAAGCCGGCCATGATGCGCGCTTGCGTGCGGTGCTGGTGGCTTGCGAAGCTGCTGAGGAGGAAGACGAGCATCGTGGTGAAGCGCGCGACGACGTAGGCGCCCGCCGCCGTCCGCAGCGCGCCGAGGTCCTCGTCGACGAGGCGCGCGTTGTTGGCGTAGAGTACCAGTAGGGCCATGACCCAAAGCACGACGAGGCGCTGGACCAGGTCGTCGGTGTAGTACGAGTTCATCACCTCGCGCAGGTCGGCCCAGATGTGCCACGCCGGCGCGAAGATGAGTACGTACTTGGCCAGGTGCGCGCCGTCGGGATGCTCGGCGAGGTCATCGCTGAAGTTGGCCACGATGGCGACGTCTGCCCCCGCCGGTCAGTGATACCGGGTCGCGCGAAGCAGGAGGACTCACACAGCAAGTCGAGAAAGAGCTCGAAGCGGCCGGCCTGGCGCTCCTCGTCGCTCGCCCTGTACAGCCGGCCGTTGTAGAACCACTGCAGCGCCTTGGGCCGCTTGACGACGTACCGCGACATGTGCGTGCCTTGCTGGAGCTCGTTGCAGTTCATGAGGCTCTACTGGAGTGATGGCTCCACGAGTTTGTTGATCCTTCGCGTCGAGCTGGCCAGAGACGCTGCCGAATCCATCCTAGGGCTGAGGGCTGAGCCGGCTCGAAACTAGGGCTGCACGGACGAAACTTTATTTCCATTGTAGACACCCACGTGGCTCTGGCTAGCTGAGTGACGATCTCCACGTTGAAGTCTTGTGCTTCGAAGTCGCGATATCTGGCGCATTCAGCGTTGGAGTTTACAGATTGGTGGACGAGATGTACGGAGTACGTACTCCGTACAGACTAGAAAAGGCTTCCTAGAGGAAGGAAGGGCCTTGTGTGCCCTCGGGCCGAGGGTTCCACCGAGGTTGAGGCGTGGCGGCACCTGCGGTCATCCTCTTCACCTGAATCAAGCCCACCCAAAGAACACCTCAGCCAGTCTGCTTGGCTCCAGCAGATGCAAGGACTGCGCTTCTGCAGTCGCCAAGCCCAAGGTTGCAGCCAAGAGCCATCAGCGAGCTCGGTCAAGTCATGCATGGTGCGGCCAATAGCACGCTCAATATCGAATACTCGAATACGGACGGGCAACTCCCGACCTGCCAGAATCGTCGCCAACGGAGCGTCGACAAGTTTGGCAGCTCGCGAGCCCGGAAAGCCAGGTGCATCCCGGTTGCCGTCAAGGTCTGTTTGCTAACCCGTCTCTATCATGCATCATGCAATACACCATGGCGCCAACCATGCTGCCCAATGGCCGAATCTAGACGCTTCCAAGCTCACGGCCCTCGCTTGGAACAGCTTCATACCACCAGCCTCTCACTCACGCCCTCAGCACAGCCTAAACGACAACCATAAACGTCAGTGGATCGGCCTTTGTGCGCACAATCTCGAGCCGCGGGTCCGCCGCTTGGAAGATGCCCTTCCACTCTTCCACGGGCCGCTCCCTGGCGTTAAACAGCGCCATCATGCGCATGTCCGTCGCCGTGCCCATGGCCTGGATCGAGCGCGGCAGCTGCGGGCCTTCAGAGTCGCCGTGCTTGCCGACGTAGTCGATAAGGATTACGCGCGAGCCGGGCTTCATAGCCGGGACGAGTCCGCGCAGGATCTGGACCGACTCGGCGTCGGGCCAGTCGTGCAGGATCAGCTTGACCAGGTACACGTCCGCTTGCACCGGCTGCGGGTCAAAGAAGCTATGCTCCATGAACTTGATGCGCGCCTTGAGCTCCGGAGGCACGTTGGCCTCGTACGCGGGTCTGACCTGACCCAGGTCCTGCACCGTGATGGTCAGGTCGGGGAAGCTTTGCGCCAGGACGACGGAGTCGTGGCCGGCAGAACCACCAACCTGACCGTGTTAGTTGATGCCTTCGCTCTGCTCATGTAGTCGCTTACATCGACAACAGTCACCTTGCCGGCTGCCTTCCAGTCGTAGCACTCGAGCATCACCTTCTCGAGCTGGAAGATGTCCTTCAGGTAGCGCATAAACTCGACAAAGTTGCGCTGCCGCCACCCCTTCTTCTCTCCCTCGCCGTCATTCTCCAGCAGGTCCCACGATGTGGCATACGTGCCAAACACACCGTGCCGGTGGAACAGCGCAAACGACGTCTCGTCCATGTCCTTGGTCAGCTCGGGCTTGCCGGCGGTGTACCGCCGCAGCGCCTCGGGCAGCACCGTCATGGGCGGGCCGGCGTCGTCGAGCAGCGTCGACACGAGCGCCCGCAGGCCCGGGTTCTTGGCCAGCGCCGCGGACCGGGACGTGTGCCTGATGCGCGTCTCCGTCTTGCCCGGCTCCGTCGGCGCAAACAGGCGCAGCGTCGTCGCGTGCTCGACGACGCGCCGCACCACCTCCCGGGGCAGATCCGTGTGCTTTGCGATGTCGTCGTACGAGACCGAGCCCTCGAGCGGCACGGCAGCCCAAAAGTCAAAGTAGTTGAGGACTTTGAGCGACGCGGCATCCGGCATGCACTGCGATCGAGCATTAGCCAAGTTGCAACCCAAACTCCACATCATGTGCTTGACGCGCCGCAGCAGGAGCAGGGTCCCGTACAGTGTGCACGTAGTTGAACACGCTCTCGCTGGGGCCTTGGGTCAGGTAGATCATGTCCATGAGCGCATCGAACAGCGCCTGGCGGACCATGAAGCTCTCCGCCGTCAGCCCCTTGTAGCTCGTCGGGCTGTCGGCCGCAAAGGAAGGCTCGGGGATGCTGTTCTCCTTGAGGAAGCGCGAGAACGTCTCCGTCAGCTCCGTGACCTTGGCCGCGAGGCCGTTGAGCGTTGTCGGCTGTGGCTCTGCCATTATGCGTTGGGTATCTCGGCCACGTCTTGCAAACTGCTCTCAACTGCTCTCAGCTGCCTCCTTAAGTCATGAGGGCACATGTCGCAATGCCGAGTCAGCTCCGCAGACAATCTCCGTCGTCCTAGACAGACCGGCCCATGGCGTTACGTAACGGGCCTTCCTGCGTACCGAATGTGGTTATTGCACCGATGATGAAAAGCTTAGGACGCGTCTGGGTGGACCATCTTATCAATCTGATAAAATTTTGAATCATGGGATCTTCTGAATGCGCGCAATCCCCACTTGGTGTGGCCCCAGCGGCGCACGTCTACCAAGCGACACTAACAACGTGCGGTATTTAAAGTCGTGTAAGACTGCTCTACGTCGTCTGGCGGCTCTTGCTCGGCATGTCGTTGAACCATTGCTCGAATCCAGGAGGCGCAAATGTGATCTTTCAACGTCCCGTTGCCTGCGGCGCAATTTCTATTCGTCTGACCAATTCTGCGGCGGAAACCCCGATTTTTTTGTGAACTTAAAAAAAAAATTAAGCTTCAACACAAACTCTGCAAGCGAATCGCCGCCTGACGGCCTCGGTCATGGGCAACAAATGGTCATCACTTCCGGGGGCTACGAAGCTACTGTCTTTAAATAGATGGACATTGCGGTTCTCTATTTGCATCCAAGCAGTCAACAGCGGACCGAATATATTTTGAGCGCGCGTTGAATGTTGCTCCAGGGTAAGTCGCCGGAAGCGGTGAAGGTCGCGTCGATCGGCAAGACTCAAGATCGATCAAATCGGGGTTGCAACGAATGTGCAACTACATGGACTACACTCGTAACATACTCCACAATTTCTACTTTCTACAGTGCTGTCTTGACGGGGAATCATGTCCACGCGAAGTACTATTCAGACGTACGGATGCAACCTACAGGACTTCGTCATCATGACATGTATATGTAGGCGCTCGAGCTCCATGCGTGCAAACTCTCATCGTTCACGTGATTGTCGGGAAAATGTAGACTGTGCAATTAACTAAATGAGGCCAGAACTACCTACAAGTTAGCTCGGTCTTTGATGTGTAAATTGGCTTCCAAGTCGGACAACACTGCCCTCAATATCCTTCCGTGTGGCGCATTGGTATGACAGTAACGTAGTGGAATGGGATTTTGGGTCAGGGAAAGTGTCTTTTAGAAACACTTGGTCAGTCGCAACGTTCAGTCAACGTCTCGCAAGTTCCCGTCCAACAGGCTCCAAGTCATACTTGAGCTCATTCCAATCAAATGATACACACGGCTGACTGCATCAACAACGCCGGGAGGCCCTATCGGACATGTAAATATTGGTATCTCGAATGCAGGCTTCCCTGTTCATCGTGATATTATGCTGCCAATTGAAGACTTGCCTACTCCGAGAATCGCGCCAGATTAGACCAATCCCACAGCGGGGTAGGAAGTCTGTTAATGAGCGAGCCGAGCATAACGTTCTTTCATCAAGGCGGTGAATCACAGCTCAATAGACCGTGTCTAATAGAACAGTTGAAGCCGTACCCACGATAGTGTCTCTCACTTGGATGTAGAAGGTGTGTTGGAGGTAATATCAAAAGACCTTCCCTAGCCTGGAGGGGACGACGGCGAGTGTGGCTTGTGTCGGAGAGGCCCGACAGAGGTAGTGTCCATGCATAGATCCGCAACAGCCGGCATGGAGGCGCCTGAGCTCGGACTCTTATCTCTACGGCAGCAGATCAATAATGGACAAAACAGGCAGGTGTTCGTGGCTCGTTGCCCGATAGAGGTAACTTGCGGCCATGCAAGATTGTCCATAGCCGTGGGCAATCACGGATAAGCAAAGGTAGACGCGAAGCAGCTCAACCCACCAAATTAAGCAACTCGATAAACCGGTGACCTAAGTTTAACTTGTTAGTAAGGTTCAATTCAAGGTAATTTGCAGACTGGGGTACGTGGAGAAAGAGCGCGGAGTTGGCATATGGAAGAGGCGTAGATATCGCCTAGTTTCCTGGTTTCGTCCCGTTACACAGCAGACGGGTATTGACGCGATTACGGGGTAACATGAACAGGGTAAGTACATGTAATTACGCATGTGCCAACAAGGCATCAAATTAGTGAGCGCTGAGCGAAAAAGAGCGTGCCCACCGGCAGTGCCAGACCCCGTAGCACACACTCCGTGCGTAGTGCCGATGCTATTAGTACCGGCTTCCTCTAGTGCCTCGGCATTCGACCATGCCGGTGTGGACTGGACTTGGAGGCGCCGCCGTTCACCAAATGTTGGCTCCGGTCCGGGCTATTGTGCAGATTCGAGATAGCTTCCTTCTATGGTGCAGCTTCCCACCCTCATCAACACTAGCGGCGTCACCCAGACACTGCGAGGTGGCATGCTGGCAGCCAACATCAACAACCGGCCGGTGCGGCACACTGAGTGTGGAGACCCGGGCGAATGAGAGAGCCGCACTTCACAACACCACAACCCCCGCATTATCGCTGGCTCATTAAGTTATTTCCAAGCTTGTTGCCCTCTTGCGCACGGCCGAGGCCAGGCAACGCGTTGCGCTCACCGAAACTCCCAGACCCCCAGACCCCCAGACGTTCAGCCAGCCATCGCGCCTTTCCCTCAGGTCCGAGGGCGGCTTACTGGGTTCGGCGAAGATAGGCCCAGCTCTCGGCGGCGATGGGCCGGCCCTTTACGTTGCAGCGCTGGACAGTTGTGGCAGTGACATGGTCTGAGCGTTGTACAACCAAGCGTCGGCCCCGAAGCACTTGCCCGCGGGATCCGCCGCTTGACATCCCCGACGGCTACTATTATTGCTCCTGCCATTCATCAGGCGGGGGCGCCGACGCCGGCCGTATTCTCGCATTCTTCAGAAGTTCCTACACCTATTCTGCATTAGGTAGGTAGCTGGACGTGTGGCCGCTGAGATGGCAGATCATGAGGGTCGCATCAGATTCGCCGGATCAGCACCCAATCGGCCGTTTCGGGGAGGCGGCGCTGGGATCGACGCTCGCATGAGATAGCAACTGGCGAAGCTTCCATCGACCTACTGCATGGGGGCCACACGCTTGTCAGTCATCAGATCAGTGGTAGACGACAAAGCACGCCGGCGGTGCAGTTTGGCCTTGTGAGCAGGATCACAACATGCGGCGACGCATTGATGTGGAAGAGTAGGCAGTCGGAAGATAAATAGAGAGCTCTTCGTCGTCTCGAGTTGGGATTTTTGCCGTGCATCCCCAGCCTTCCTTGAACATCCATCTCGCTTTGACGGCTCGAGCTTGTCTTGTCTCCCAGGGACCTCCCGCATCTTCGTCATCTACCCCCTTCATCTTCATTCTTGACAGCAGATTCAGTATGCGCGCCGCCACTCTTCTCGCTCTCCTCCCCCTGGCTATTGCCGCCCCCTCCAAGCGTGCCTCGCCCGCTCCCGTCATCGTCCCTCGCGATGCCCAGGTCGTCGAGGGCAAGTACATCGTCAAGATGAAGGACCAGGTCAGCACCGCATCTGTCAGCACCGCCGTCGAGGGCATTGCCGCCAAGATCGACTACACCTACTCGCACTCCTTCCGCGGCTTCGCCGCCAGCCTGAGCCCCGAGGAGCTCGAGAAGCTCAGGGGCAACCCCGATGTGAGTGCCTGAACAAGAAAGAGAGCTGTTGTCGTTAGACATGGGACAGCGTGCTGACAATCGTCAACAGGTCGACTTCATCGAGCAGGATGCCATCGTCACCATCTCCACTACTCAGAGCAACGCCGACTGGGGCCTGGCTCGTCTCTCCAACGCGCAACCCGGCAGTTCCACTTACACCTACGATAGCAGTGCCGGCCAGGGCACCTGCGCCTACATCATCGACACTGGTGTTGATGTCACGCACCCTGTACGTCGAGGACCCGACATCGGGCTCCCCGAGACTGCCATAGCTGACTCTCCCAGGACTTCGAGGGCCGTGCCAAGTTCCTCGCCAACTTCGCCGACCAGGACAACACGGATGGCAATGGCCACGGCACCCACGTCAGCGGGACGGTTGGTTCCAAGACGTACGGCGTTGCCAAGAAGACCACCATCTTCGGCGTCAAGGTCCTCGACGCTAGCGGCTCGGGCACCAATTCCGGCGTCATTGCTGGCATGGAGTTCGTCGTCAAGGACGCCCCCGGCCAGAGCTGCCCCAAGGGTGTTGTCGCAAACATGTCCCTGGGTGGTGGCCGGTCCACCGCCGTCAACCAGGCCGCTGCCTCCATCGTCAGCTCCGGCGTCTTCCTTGCCGTTGCCGCCGGTAACAGCGCCCAGGACGCCTCCAGCTACTCTCCTGCCTCTGAGCCGACTGCTTGCACTGTCGGTGCCACCGTCAGCGACGACTCTCTCGCCACCTACTCCAATTATGGCAGCCTCGTCCGTGTTCTCGCCCCCGGCACCGCCATCACCAGTACCTGGCCCGGCGGCGGAATCAACACCATCTCCGGCACCTCGATGGCATCTCCTCACGTTGCTGGCATCGGTGCCTATTTCCTGGGCCTGGGCCAGTCGACCTCGGGCCTGTGCAAGTACATCGCCCAGAACGCCCTCCAAGGCGTCATCTCGGGGGTTCCCAGTGGCACCCCCAACCTGCTGATCAACAACGGCCATAAATAGGCGATTCGTGGCTATCAAGCTTAATGTATATATTTCCTCTGCCGCGAGGGCTTTTACGTGACAGTTCATCGTTGTCCGTACTTAATGACAGTTGAGTGCTGTGGAGCAGTGACGACTTTCAAGATGAATATATATATCATCCATTCAATCAAATCACACTGAACTGCTCGATGATATGACACATTGATTTGCTTGTGAGAAAGCCATAATATAATGGAGTAGTTTCTTGCAACCCCGCCAAGTAATTGAGCAACCAGCAGTACCATGATAATGAAGCGTACTGGAGGCAGCAGAGTCGTGCAACATGAAACTCCGCTGCACGTGAATCTTGTTAGGCCACCATTCGACGTTAGACTCTAGCCAAATAGCTTACATCCTCTCTGAAAAATGCGCTGGAAGATGCTGCTTAATGTGGAAGGTAGACGCTCATCTCGAGACCCTTGTTGTACGGTAGCGTCAGGTTGATAAAGTCGCTGCCGGTGCCGCGAAGATATTCCAAAAGGTCTTTATAGCCATTAGCTGATCCAACTGTGTTGTCGGTGATGACCACAGCTCCGTGCCGCATCTTGGGTTGCACTATCTTCAGCGTCGGTAGAGCCATGGGAGTCCAAACTAGATGCGGATTTTAGTACCAAGTTCCACCATTGTACCGTTCCATGTGCGCCCAGCGGAACCTTGATGGAACCTTACTATCCAGAAGCAAAAATTCCACATCCTCAAGGTTCTCCTTCAGCGTCTCCAGCAAGTCGCCTTCGCGGAGGTCAATGACACTGGTGACAGTATCTCCACACTCACGCCAGTGCTCGCGAGCTCGCGCAGCCTTGGCGGGCTCATGCTCAGTGGCAATCACTCTCGCGGGTCGCCTGCCACCAGCCGCTCTGGCACTCGCGGCGGCAGCTAGAGCGAGATAGATGGTGCTGACGCCGTACGATGTGCCTGCTTCGACGATGGTGCAGGCGCCGATGGCACGGCAGAGGGTGTACACGTATTGCGACTTGTCCTTGTCCAGAGCAATGAACTTGTCCCGCATCACCTCGGCCGCGGTGCGTTCTTCGAAGTCGTCGTGGCTGATTTTGGACTCTTGTTCCGTTGACTCCGCATGAAGTCTGTCCAGCAGCTTCAAGATGTGCTCTGGCACGCCCGCCATGGCATTTTCTGGCGGGACAACCGGGGCTGCTGGCTGCTCAGTGGAAGACATCGCTCGATGGACTATGTGCTGCTATTCGGTGTGTAGAATTCTGAGGATTCAAAGCTGTGAATTTAAACATCTAGAGACTCGAGAAGACTGGGTTGATGAAAGTTGGTGATTCAATTGCGGGGAAGGAGCGGCCGGCTACGGAACACTTTAAATGGAAAGACCCACGAAGACCCAGTTGACTCATTCAGGCCGAGATATCCAGCTCGTTCGATATGTAACAAGCACATTTACAGATTTCGCCCTCTCTCGTCAGACAGACTTGATCAACAAGCCGCGCCCGAGAGATTCTAATCCCCAGTTTTGTTGCCGGTGCCGGTGCCGGTGCCGGCAACCAAGACCGATGTCGGCGGGCCGTTGAACGTGCTGCTTTGGAGTTGCTAATGACAGCCATGGCTAGCAGATTGGCTATGCCACAGAGTCTCTAGCATGGGGCAGCGCACCCTTATATCCACCATTGCCTGGCGATGCCAATTATCTGATGATCAGATAAGATGAGCCCTGTAGCAAGAGCTCCCAGGTACGGCACTTGCACGAGCCGTTGATCTGAAGGACGTCCATCCTCCATATCCCTTGTCTCGAGTTCTCGACTTCGCACTATTTTACCTTTATGGCCCCCCAAGAAGGTTTGCGATCAGTGCTTGGAATAAAGACAACAATCTTCGAGCCTGTGAGGTGGAGTATACTCTGTTGAAGACGTTTTTGAGTGATAGGTTAGAATTCACCGACCTAAGCCATTTTGTAACATTTGAAGTCTCTGCAGTGGACGATCTTACTTGACGTCTGGTGGGTTACAGAAAGAAGCCCTCAGACCTCGTGGGCAACAGCACCCCCGCGATCGAGTCTAAGATTTATGGCCGCCGAACTCGAAATCTCTCGCATCTCGGCGTGTTTGGCGCTCGAAGACCGCGATTTGATAAGGATGACGCAGAGCGAAGACGTGACCGACGGCGTACGCAAGATCGAAAACGTAACGCAGTCGTGGTTAGCATCGGGCCTCACCGTCGCATGGAGCGGGATGCTCATCGCCGTCGCCGTCAGCTTGGACGGCCAGACCGTCTCATCCTATCAACCCAGCCGTATGCGCTGTGAATTCACTGCTCATGCGATGCTGTCGGTCGATACGACCACGCTCGAGAATCGCTCCATCTTCGGCTCGCTGCTCCTGGCACCCGCAATATTCACGTTTTGGAAGAGCGTACCCATCGTGTCTGCCTTTGTGCCAGGGATGGAGGTGGTATGTACTGTGCTCCCGGTCGGAAATACTAACAACAAATGACTAGTTGCAGCTGACATAACATGCTTCCGGGGGATAGAATCTGGTACGTTTGATCCATATTTTCAAGCATGACCATTACTAAACCAACGCACAGGGCCATCATCTTCCCCGTTGTCTCCATACCTGTGGCAGCATCGCTTTGGTGGCACCAAAGCGGAGTCAAAATTTTTACCGAAGTCAACAACGAAGGCACACGCCAGAAGCTCCTCCGTTTATGGGCTCAATCGGATTTCGTCAGACTAGTTCTGTTTACAGCGAGTTTGGTCCTCGTCCTTCTGCCCATGACGCTGACGGTCAGATTCCACAATGAGCATGTGGACCTCTCTCTGATCGTCATTGCGGCTGTTGCTTCACTGCTTTTGTTCATGTTGTTTGCGAACTCTTCGTCCCAAAGTTTCCCATTCTTTCACTTGGACTAGCATAGAGCACCGTCGCTGCCGGCTGTCTCGTTTGGTATGACATTTTTCGGCTAACCATTCTCTATTTCCCCAAGGACGTACACTGATATGTGATACGTAGATGATCTGTGGCAGTTCTGAGTCTCTGCTGTCCAGCTCGCGCAGGTGTGGTGCACTGGCGGTCAAGGGAATGTCGTGGAATATGATATTGGGCGGAATGAGGAGCTGCATGAAGAGCCAAAGCCTGGCTCTAATACCATCACATTCGCTTTTAAGTTTGATTTACCTGAATGAAAAACCAAGATAGTGGCAGACTGCTTTGGGTGCGACAATTGATGGGGCGGCTGTTCATTGGCGAAGTGTATCTACCTACAATTTGGCAGTGTCCAGTTCCTCGCTTCGCATTAATAGCTCATCGAGGCGTCAAGCGTTCCCCTAGTCTCAAATTTAACCTTCTCGAGGTGGTGCTTTTGCCTCCAGCCCTGTAAGGCCGTACCCGAGGCGCAGCATTTCGTAGGTGAGATTCTCTGCCATACCCTTAAAGACCCCAAGCTTTTCGGCGAGCCCATAGATCCTAGACGCCTTTCCGTCAAGAATCTCGGCTATCGAGACTCGCAGAGGCCGACCCCTCGCTACGAGGCCATTTTCGGCCTCGTTGAACTTCTGTCGATATAAGCTCCTCGTCGCGACCTGCCGAGACACGTTGCGGTGGGCGATGTGTCCGGGGTCTCCAAGAATCTCTTCGATTTCCTTGTCAGAGACGATGAGAGTGATAGGCATAGGGTAGTGGATGACTTCCCAAGGCGCCGACTGGGCGAACTCCCAGTCGATCACGGCGAGGATGTTGAGCTCGTCGTCCACGAGGATATTCTGGATGCCGATGTCTATATGATTAAAGTGAAATGGGCCCTAGTCGCTTTTGAAGATATCTATATCGCGCACGATGTTTCTGAATACGAGAAAGCCGAGAGAAGTGAAATCGTCCCTCTCTGAATCTAAGTTCTTCTGTTGTAGGGCCTGGTTGAGGCGAGCTTCCGCTATAGCGACGAGATAGTCCCGCCTAGATTAGAACGGCCCGGCGATTGGAAGGGTATTTGCTGAAGCTATAGCGAGTCTGCTAATACCTATATCGGGAGAAAATTACGAAATAGACCTAATCCGCGGAAAGGTAAATGCCGCGAGCTCTGCCTAAATCGACGTCCATTGTGCGATTATACGCTCTTGCGTCAGGATCTTATCTGTGCCAGAGCTGTGGCAGTAAATAAAGGACTATAACGTACCGGGAGGTTATAGATACTATGGTTGACGTCTTGGAGAGCGTTGCCATAGAATCCTTCGATGAGCATGTACGCAGCACCAGCCTCGGTGGCCTTCGGGGATCCCGGCATTTCGCAGGCATATGCCGTGGGTACGGGGACAGTCGCAACGTTGGCCCCAACAAACTTCATGGTGGCAGCCTCGCACTGGATCAGGTACTCGTCGTCGGCGTCGCTGGCGCTGCTGTTGGGATGCTTCAGCAGCCTTACGCGGGCGATGATGAGGCGGCTGTCTGGCGCGACGAGCTCGAAGCAGCACCAGTACTGCCCAGCGGAGAATGCATCGCTCATAGACACAGGAGATTCGAGACGGCTTCGGCATGCGCTGTCAGTGCGTCCTTGTTGATCGACACCATGAACCCTTCCAGGCGCTCTTTCATCCCATCGTAATCCCAGCCGTCGAATGAAGTCCAGCGCTCGCTAGGGCGACTCTTTCTTGGTGCGTCCAAAGTGCTGGACATTATGGGCCTTTTTGAAGAAGTTTCGATCTCGGTTTTCCAGTGCTAAGGAGCTGTGGGACTAAAGAAGGAGAAGAAGAAGGGAATGGAGAGCGGAGGATGGCTGGCTTGAATCTGTTCAGCAACCAACCGGCTCGGCACAACAGTCGGACTGGACGGAGCTGACACTCGCAAAAAGCGGCAATTCGATGCCTTCCTACGGTGTCTGCCATGGTTACAACTTACCATGATCGATATAGACAACCGCTAGTTGACAGCACACGAGAAGCGTGACGCGAGAACGGCCAGAAGGGAGTGGCCAGCCTACCACCTAGCGATAGCGGACGAAAGTCGCACTCCAGGTCTCCGAGCGCTAAAACACATGTTATTCCCGGCACCCAGCGCTGGATTCTCACTACCTACCTAGGTATTTATAACAGAACGCACAGGCCATTAATTGGCACAGTTCCCTCAGGCCTAGAAGCGGAATCCGGGTAGAGTTAATAAGAGAGGCACCGGCAGTGCCACATTGGGGTATTATTGTGCCCGCCCTGTATTCACACTCTACAACGTCTCGTTCCACAGCTGCCAGAAACTGGCACTCCGGGGGCGGCCGCCACTCAATCCCGCCCCCTGTCGTCCGTCACATGGGCGCCCATATTAGTCGCTTCCTTGATCTGCCTCGCCGAGTATCCGTACTCCAGCCCAGATTCACCGCCGGCACCACCGCCACCCTCCCCACCTGCGGAACCACGGGTCCTTGCAAAACAGCTGCGGCTCGCCCTGCCCGCACCCCCCCTTCCTTCGCGTTGGTCCCAGCCCCCTGAAGCGAAGTCCATGCTCCAGGACGCCCTCCGCATCGCCACGGCGCTGTTCCAGCACGAAACACCTGGAAGGGGCGCTGGGACGAGAACCGCGCGCGCGTCTTCGTCTGCGTTCTAGAAGAGGTTCTACGCCGAGTTCTGGTTCCCGTCGTGGGTAATCTCGAAGAAGAAGTCGCCGTTGATGCCGCGCGCGACCCAGACGTCGTAAATGGTCGGGTCGCGGCCGACGTACGTCCAGTCCATGGCGCAGGTCATGGTGACGACTGGAACAAGGGCAGCGGGCGACCCCGAGAGGAGGTGGCTATTCTTGCTTATAGCATTGGTAATATCCTCTTGGTCCTTGACTAGCTTGTTCCATCTGATTCTATTGCAGATCACCCTGATATCTCTGACCGTATCCTCGGTCTTGAATGCCAGCTCCATCCATGCAGTGTCCAGCCAGGGAATGGGCTTCGGTTCTCCAAAGGTCATGGACATGTCTTGGGTGGATGGGTCTTTCATGGCTGCGACAGTCTGTGGAAATGATAAAGTGGGGATCCGAACTCTGGACTCCGAAGGGGGAAGAATAACATAGTATAAGAGGCCGGAGGATGAGAGTTGGCCCGACAAAAAGAGCCACGCCTCTGCCAACTGGCGAGACTGATCGTCTTATGGAGGATGTGGAAGACTCTGGTATTTGGGGCGCCATGGCTGTGTACTGTTGTGTCTCTGTGCTTGTCTTTATAAATTTGGGATAGCTCGGTCCGTTTAACACATGTTTCACGTTGCACACACTGGAGACGTTATTAGTAGCTCTGGCCATCTACACGCCCCTATATAACGTTTAGGAGATATTACCCAGCAGTAGCCCCTAAGTTTTATAAAAGGCATCTCAGTTATTATTTTATCGAACCTGTTTGTGTCGATAAATGTTACCCGGTCCACACAAAACCTCTTCCAACTTGACCTACGTTGACTGCCAAGACAGCATGTACTATGTGAATCCCCTTCAATTGTGTTCTGCGAGTCTGCACTTTCCCGCTGCCCGCCGCAAGCCGCCGCCTCCTGTAGTCGCAAAGTCTCGTGTTGCGGCAGCCAACATGACGGCTGGAGTAAATACCTATCAAACTGGCGCCCTCGCCAGCACAGTTCCCATCTTCGAGTATGTCTTTTTCGGCGATGCCACAAAGTCTTTCACGTTCAAGCCGGCTTTGGCCTGGAACACACAGATGACGTCGGACCCTCCGAACAGGAAACATGAGATTTCATCCCCTTTCTCTAACACGTCGCCCTTCTTGACCGATAGCTTGACTGACGAAACCATGGCCATACCAATGGGCAGCACCGCCACCTTGCCAAGGACAGGGTTGTCGATTACCACCATTCCCCTCATCTGCAGAAACTGGTACCCGGGCTTGTCTGGGGCGTCTGGCCCGCACATGACGCGTACGGGGCGGCACTTGGTGTCAACTTCGAGGTAGGCGGCGCCCTGGATGTTCTTGGCCTCGAGTACCGTGCCCGAGACTGGCGCGTGTTGGCGGTGGTAATTGTACGTGTTCAGGAATGCATGCATCCAAATGCCTCCCTCAAACTCCTGCGAGTAATCGCTGCCCTGCAGTAGCGATCCGATAGTCCACGGGAGGTTTTTGATGTAAACGATGCCCCCAGATTGAATATTGACGATGCTCTGGTTAGCTACCGAGTCGTCAAAGGTGCAGTCAGCTGGGTAGACAATGACACTGTCGTCGCCAGGCGAATCGATCGGCCTCGCTCCGGGCTTGAGGTGCCGAGAGAAGAATTCGTTGAAGGTTCGAAAGCCACCCGGCGGGACCAGCGCCTCGTCGTAGTTGTACGGCGGCGAATCCTTGAATGACTGCAGAGACTCGGGGGTGAGGGACGCAGGCGTGTCCATAAACAGTCCGATGAGCTGGGCATAGACAACGACCCAAGACGAGAGCCAGGTGAGGGGCATGCCGACCTGGTTGGGCTCGATTGGAGTTTGGAGCTCCAGGAGCGGGGTCTGGTCAAGAACGAAGTAGAACATGCAAAGGATATTGTAGATGTCCTCGCCTTTGAAGTCCTCGTGTGGGATCCATTTGAGCAGGTCGTTGGCGAATTCAAGAAAAGAGCGGGCATCTTTGATGTTCAGCTTGTCCATAAAGACGGGGAGTTTTTCGTAAGCCTCGGCAACTGCCTTCTCTAGGTCGCCTGGGTGGACCTTTTCGAGGTAGCCGATGAGCACGATGATGATGGGGTTGAATATGATGGGACTGTCACCGATGAATGGAGCCGAGGGGATACCAGGGCGGCCAATCTGAGGAGGGAGGATCGGAGGCGGCTGGAGGCCGATTTCCGAATCGGGGGCAGTAGGAAGGCCGGACGGCATCTTGGCAAGAGGCAATTAATATGAGTAACAATGCGCTGACTTAAGAGACTGGAGGTGAGGCTCCCGGACTGTGAGAAGTGGTTGCTGTCTGTTCGGACTGAGAAGCTCTAGGTGATTTATAGACGAAGCCGTACAAGAGAGGACTGGAATGGGAGTTCATATGTCCCAGCCACTTGGCTTCTAAAGAGCCGATGTCTCATATCAAGTGCCGATCCTGATGGCTCGTTTTAGCCCCGCCTGCATCAATGTTGCGTGCCGTGGCGCACAACTTGCGGCACGATATGAACGATACACCACATACATGTTTGCCGTGACGTCACCGTGACTTGAGGCCAAGTAGCTGCACGCACTACATGTACCCAAAGATATCAAGGCTGCCATTCCTCTCCGGCATGGAACAATATGTAACTGCTACTATTTGGGATGAACGAGGACAGAACCACGCTGAAGATTAGGTACTGAGCTTCAGCTACCTCCTCCGTCATGGTTCATGTTACCTTGGCGTCGAAGGCCTGTTTTAAGGAGGCGTCATGAACAACCCGACTATGTAGTTGTGGGCATGACTGTATTCCTCCCTGCATCTTCGACGTATCTACATGTAGGCAGTGCCTACTACGGCATCATTCAGGCTCCAATACATGAAGCGTTGATGCCACGCGTGTGACTCTAGCTGGAAACCTCATGCAGTCAGCCCGTTCGGGAAGGTTTCTCTTATCTCCTTCACCGGGCACTTGATGCAGTTGGAATTTGCATGCACCAAGCAAAAGTACCCTGCACACTTGCAAATCTCCATATATTCTTACAAAGAGACGAATCGGGCTCTGCTGGGGTGTAGTACCCTTCATGTTATATGTAGGTTCGTAATTGTGGCTGGCTATGAACTGCATGTGGCCTGCTGCGTAATGCACGTGGCCCGCTGGGGAAGTAGCGTGAGGTTTGATGCCGCCCAATGATTTCCCCCCGTGATAATTGACAATACGCGTGCTTCAGCATCTCAAGAATAAGGGTGTCGTGACGAAGGGGACTGTTGACTGGATTTGGAGGGATCTGAAGGAGCCGTCAGGAAGCATAACGGAGATCTCGGAGAAGTTCTAGCCTCGCTGCCCCGACCCTCAGTATATCTAATATGCCCCAGGTACCGTTGGATGTCTGTGCTGTCTTGCTGCTTAGGCAAGCCACAGTATCACAGGATGTCAGTCCCAGCAGAAGCAGAAGCTTCGCTGGCTGCTGCAGCCGGTCTCGCAGCAACAAGTTCTGAAACAAGACCCGTCTGGCCTTGTTGATACCGGTGATGTCCCAGGCCGTCGGCTTTGTACGGTCCACCCAAGCTATCCAATCGCGGTCTGAAGACGGCTTCATTATGTTGGCGTATTCCCAATAGTCGGGATACCACTCAGCCTTCTCCCAGTCCATGAGACCAGTATGCCGCCGCTCCTGTCCACCGTGATATTCGCGGGGTAATGTCCCCGAGCGTAAAGACGGACCGGGTCGAACGTGGAAGCATGCTAGGCGGATCCTTGCCATCGGAATACGAGAGTCCATTATACTCGACGTACCGGGCGAATATGCGGGCGCGTAAAGCCTCGTCGTCGGGAAGCGGTGGCGCCGTGTCGGTATGGTGGCCAAGAAGCACGTCTAAACTCGGAGAGCCATCGGCAGCGCAGTAGAAACCAGACTCCAGATGTCGCGGCTGACGACTCGCTCATGGGGAAGGCGAACGGGAATTGCCACGTTGAAGCTCCCCGACCTCCAAACCTCCGTGGCAGCTAGGCGACACCATTGAACACGCTTCGATACAAGTGCAGCACGTCGAGAACGCGGTGCGATGGGGAATGGTGAGTCCCGCCTCCGAGTGCCCACCGCTTGTGATACGTGTTCATTGTCTGGGTGCTGACGGTCAATGGGCAGTCCCTGTCAACGATGCGACCATGAAGGTGAGCCTCACGCTCCTCTCACTCCTTCTAACATGCCCCAACTTCCAAGTGTGGGCCAAGTCCAATTGTGCTCGGCTCCTGTCATTGTTGAAAAGGGAGAGCCTGGCCCCCGTCGTCAATACTCTCTTACGAACCTCCCGTGGCTTGTGCCAACAGCTGACTTGCCCTCCCATTCAAGATCACGGATACACATGTCGCTACAATCGCAAAGTCAAGAAACGAGGGCGTCTGCATGCCTCAGCGTACGTCACGGCCCGTCCCTCATGACGGATACCATCAGCTACATGCAGGCATGCAGCACCCGCGACAACGACCAGACTACCCATTCTTCGCCGCCCTCGGCATCGCCAACATCAAGCAAAGCACATGCAGCAACCGGGTCGGTTCAAAATGCTTCCACGGGCTCACACGAATCCTCGTACGAGAACACGGCGCCTCGCAGCCAACCAGGGCCAAGGGACTGGACGAAGACGACCCTCGTGACCCTCAGCGCCAGACAACGCCTCGCACTGTTACTGGTGACCCAGGTCGGTATCCAACGGTGGCCGCGTCTTGGTGTGTCCACAGATGGCTACTCGTTTCGGCCCCGAGCCGGCTCATCCTCGTGCTGTCGGCGCTCTGGACGGGCACTTTGTCGACTCCGAGGTGCTCATCTCTGACGAGAGCGCGGGCTCTCCTTCGCCAGCAGTGGCTCTGCGCCATTCGAGTTGACGGAAGCCGTCACCATCGAGAGTCGTTCCGATCCGCCGCCAGCAACGAGAGGAACCAAGAATCCGTCAGCACTGCAGCCACGGCTCCAGACGGCTATCTCCCTGATCTGCTCCAAGAGGTACTGACCGAGGAGTGCTGCTACAGATTTCTCGGCCCTGTTCTCCCCTTCATCCGCAACATCATCCCCGCGTCGATGGCGTGCGAGCTCCTCGACATCTTCCTCGCCGGCCCTGGCAGTTCGCTCCAGTCCTCAGGGACGCGTCGCCCTACATCCTCACCAGTATATTCAGAAAGAAATCCATTGTGCATTCTACGAACCAGAGATACACAACGCCCACTCTTCTGGCAACGATTCTCTGGTGCGTCTCTCAGACAGCCGATGTCATGTTGCTGCACGTCCCGGGCACCCGCGCCAGGGTAGTAAACGACCTGCATGATCTCACCACATCTCTAGTCTGAGTGGGGTCTTCTCTATCCCTATGGCATGAGCAGAGAGGATTGGCACAAGGCGAAACTGGTGCTGAACAGCGCTCGTTCTCTCCGATTCAGTTTAGCCTCAGTGACAGCGCCAGCCTGACTGCCTTCGACTAGATGCACCACTTGTAACAGTCGGACTTGAAGTCGCTTCCGAAAACGGAAATTGATAGCAGAATGAATGTGAGGACATCGTCAATCACCCCGGCGGGCTCGTTGGCGGCCGTGGCCATCGGAAAGATGGATGGGTTGGGCAGGCTGGGATGGGGGCCCTCGTTTTCGGCACATAGGCCGCCTGTTTGGCTCTTAGTTATGAATTGTTGTAGTAGCATTTGCGGAGCACAAACCGTGAATGCGCCTCCTCCTGTCTAGATCCGTCGCTAGTCAACATTGAGTGTCGCGAGGAGCGCAGAAAAGTCTTTTGGCTGCTGTACAGCCTCGATCGGCATCTCATGTGAGATTGCTCTTTAACACAGTCCTGTCCCTGCCCGACTCGTACTGCCAAGTACACGGTGACCGATGCGGCCCCTTTTTTCTAGACATTTACACAGGACTAAATTTGGAACGAAGCGCCGCTACCTGAAATTGTGTGGGAGAATCTCGATTTGAACCCCCTGAAAGACCTGCCCAAGAGAACCATAGGACGTCCGACACTGGCGAGCGGGACGGGGTTCTTTGAGCATTTCCTGCCTCTGATGGCGATTCTGGGCGACATAACCGAGGTACACCACGGACTTCGACACCCGCGGCTCGGCGACCAGGAAGATTCCCACTCCGTGGCCGTCATCTAAGAGCTTCTGGCCAACATGGAACTGAGCCTCAACGCGCTCCCTGGGGATAGCAACCTGAGCGGCCACACGCCACTTCGTATGCCCAGTCAGGCGGACAGAGATCTGACCACCGGCCTCGCAACGCCAGCGCTCCACCAAGCCGCTGCACCAATTCCCCCATCTTACGACGCAGCAGATCAGTCCAAGGTGCGACTCGTCAAGGCTTACAGCGCGCATATACTTCACGTTCTCCACGTTCTCCTACACGGCAAGTGGGATGCAAGATCGATGCTGGACGACGGCGATGACTGGATCGTGTCCAAGCGCTTCACCGAGTGTGCCTCGCACGCCATCTCCGCTTCGCAGTCGGTCTCGACGATCCTGACTATCGACCCGGAGCTTACTTTCATGCTTACATGTATCTCCAGCCGGCGGCTTCCATTGTAACCTTGGATGGGTAGTGGGGAGCCGTTCAGCTCACGGGTGCCCTTGGATTTAGTGACCGCGGGGAATATGAGGGAATCGGGTTCTCAATGCGTTTCGAGATACCGAGCAACTCCGACGGCAGCTTCGGTTAATTCAGTTCCATGTCGTGTCATCAAGGTGCGTTGCTCAAGAGGATTTGGTCATGTTACACTGCAGGGCGTCGGGCAGAGATATAAAGCATTGGACACGGTAGGCTCTTTGCTAAGCATCAGCGCACTTCAACCCCTCACTTAACCTGCCATTTAACGATAATCTCGCCGTTGTCACTCACCGTGGCCAGAACCTCGTCACGATGCCTACCACCATTCGCCAGTACAAAGCCGCCGCCGTCCAGGCCGAGCCCGGATGGTTTAACCTTGAAACGTCTGTCAAGAAGACGGTTGATCTGACCCGCGAGGCGGGCGAAAAGAGCTGCAAGCTCATTGCCTTTCCAGAGTTGTGTAAGTGTCTGCAACGACCAAGGTGACAGATGGAACGCTTACAAGAGTAGGGATTCCGGGGTAAATGAAATCATCCATCGAAGTTTTTCCAATGCTAACTTCCCAAGATATCCCTACTGGCTGTGGCGGGTCAACTACCAAGACTCTCTGCCCCTTCTCAAGGAGTACCACCAGAATAGCCTGCGCCCCGACTCGGACGAGATGCACCGGATCCGAAGCGCCGCCAGAGCCGCGCAGATCTTCGTCTCCCTAGGATACTCGGAGCTTGAAGGACACACCCTATATATGGCACAGGTCATAATTAACCCGACCGGCACAGTTATCAACCACCGCCGCAAGATCAAGCCTACGCATGTGGAGAAACTTGTCTTCGGCGAGGGAACCGGCGACTCGCTAAACATGGTCGTGGAGACGGAGATTGGCAGGCTTGGCCACCTCAACTGCTGGGAGAATGTGCGTGGCATGGTAATCGCCGAGGGAGTAGTGTCTGCTAACGAGTACAGATGAACCCCTTTCTTAAGGCTCTTGGCTGCTCCCTCCACGAGGAGGTTCACATCGCTGCATGGCCTGTTGTTTCTCCGGCCTCGTCGCTCAAGTACCCGGAGCCTTATTCTATGGCTTCCGAGATCCAGTCGGAGCATGTGACGCCTGCGTACGCGTACGAGACGGGTACCTGGACGCTAGCGCCGACACAGGTCGTTACTCGCGAGGGAGCTCGTGTTAACCTCCCGAAGCGGCTGCAAAACGACGAGGCGGCCGTTGACGGGGAGGCGGCCGTGATTGGCAACGGCTTTACTCGGATCTACCGCCCAGACGGGTTCCGCGCGGTCGAGGATCCGGCCAAGACGTTTGAAGGCCTCGTTATTGTGGATATCGACCTAGATGAGAATGTGCTCACCAAGCGGCTTGCCGACTTTGTATGTAATCCCTTTAGCTGTTCAAAGTACGTGTGCTTACACACAGCGCGGACAAAGGGCGGCCACTATATGCGTCCGGACCTGATTCGACTGTTGGTGGACAAGACGCCAAAGACGCTGATTGTGGATGCCAACTCGCCGGACCCCAAGACGTTTCCGAGCACGCTCGAGCGACTTGGGCTTGCGAAGCCTCTTCCGGCAGAGCACGAAGAGTAGGGAGCGGATGTGCGTAATTCTGTAGCACGGTGTAGGGTATTCTTAGCTAACCCAGTTCAAGTAGATCAATATATATCGTTGGCATGCCAGCTGTCGCAGACTTGGACGTAAAAATTGTCGTAATTGTCCATGGCTGCTATGGTGCAAATCCATGCTCGGCTATTGGCTTGATGAAAACAGTTCAAAGATCAAGATGGTTGGGAGGTATAAAGCCAGGAAGCAGCCACTTCCATTGTACAAGCCTGAGAGCTCAAAGCGTCGAGAAGCAAGACAATATGCTTCCGCTGGGCATTTGATACCGAGGCTCGCGCGAGCCATCATGCATGGAAAGAGCTCGCCTGGCTAGCTGACTCAACTTCCCATTACAAATCGTAAAGGGGTATTCAACATCCTCTTTCAAATAAATTGGGCGAAATTATCAGAGCAACCAGTTTGGACACACATGATGGAGGAAGATGGGAGTATGACATGACAGGCCAGTGCAGGGTAGGCAGGCAAGCACAGTCCCGGAATAAAGGTTGATGCACCAGCCGACGCTCGCCCAGTGCCCCACCAACCATCCAAGTCATCGCATCCTCGCAGCCGACTGTTCCCTTTGCCATCCACAAGTTTGTCGGTTACGGCCTCGCTCGGGCGGCACTGAAATCTCCGCGATGGTTCTCCAAGACCTCGGCCGCCGCATCAACGCGGCGGTCACCAACCTGACGAGGGAGCAGAACCTCGACGAAAAGGTGAGCAGTCTGCGCCGTTGCCCCTCCCGTTGTGCCCACTGCGTGAGAGTTGGATGCTTACGAACCTGCGCTGTCGCATAGACGTTTGACTCGATGCTCAAGGAGATCTGCGCCGCCCTTCTCGAAGCCGACGTCAACGTACGCCTCGTCGGGCAACTGCGAAAGTCGATCAAGGGCACCGTCAACTTCAAGGAACTGCCCCCGGCCGTCAACAAGAAGCGCCTGATCCAAAAGGCCGTCTTCGATGAGCTGGTCAAGCTGGTCGATCCACACGCGGAGCCGTTCAAGCCCAAGAAGGGCAAGCCAAACGTCATCATGTTTGTCGGTCTGCAGGGTGCTGGCAAAACAACGACGTGTACAAAGCTCGCCCGCCACTACCAGACCCGAGGGTTTCGATCGTGCCTGGTGTGCGCCGACACTTTCCGCGCCGGTGCTTTCGACCAATTGAAGCAGAACGCGACGAAAGCCAAGATTCCGTACTATGGCTCCTTGACCGAGACGGATCCCGCCGCCGTGGCTCGAGCCGGTGTCGAGCAGTTCAAGAAGGAGAAGTTCGACGTCATCATCGTCGATACGTCGGGTCGCCATCGCCAGGAGTCAGCCTTGTTCCAGGAAATGATTGACATTCAAACGGCGATCCGACCCGACGAGACAATCATGGTGCTTGATGCATCGATCGGTCAACAAGCTGAGTCACAAGCCAAGGCGTTCAAGGAGGCGGCTGATTTCGGAGCCATCATCATTACAAAGACGGACGGCCATGCGCACGGCGGCGGTGCCATCTCTGCCGTTGCGGCCACGCACACGCCCATTGTTTTTATCGGTACCGGCGAACACATGCTGGACCTGGAACGATTCGCGCCCCAGCAGTTTGTGCAAAAGCTCCTGGGCATGGGCGACATGGCCGGCTTGGTGGAGCACGTCCAGAGCCTGAACCTGAACCAAAAGGATACGATAAAGCACATCCAAGAAGGCATCTTCACAGTCCGAGACCTGAGGGACCAGCTGTCGAACATCATGAAGATGGGACCTCTGTCCAAGATGGCTGGGATGATTCCCGGCATGAGCAACGTGATGCAGGGAATGGACGACGAGGAGGGCGGGGCGAAGCTGAAGCGGATGATTTATATCTGCGACTCCATGACGGAGAAGGAGCTGGACTCGGACGGCAAGATCCTGATTGAGCAGCCCAGCCGGATGACGAGGATAGCACGAGGCTCGGGGACGTCGGTACGCGAGGTGGAGGACCTGCTGACGCAGCAGCGGATGATGGCGGGCATGGCCAAGAAGATGGGAGGCAACATGAAGAACATGCAGCGGGCACAGCAGGCCATGGGCGGCGGCAACAAGGCGCAGCAGCTGGCGGCGATGCAAAAGCGGCTGCAGAGCATGGGCGGCGCTGGTGGCGGCGGCGGCGGCGGCGGCGGCGGCGGAATGCCCGACATGGGCTCGCTCATGAAGATGCTGGGGGGCGGAGGCGGAGGCGGAGGCGGGATGCCCGGTGGCATGGACATGCAAGGGCTACAGGGGGTGATGCAGCAGATGGGCATGGGCGGTGGGATGCCGGGCATGTCTGGAGCGGGCAGAGGCCGTGGCCGACGGTGAGGTGAATGGTTTGGCGGAGGTTCAAACGGGATGCGTCGGTGGATGGAGCCATATGCATTGGGATTGGCGTTTGGCGGGCAACATGGATATGGGCATGGACTGCACATGACGCACATGATGAAGCATACCAAGGCCAACTGGGCTCATGCAAGGCTGGCGGCACAGGCACAGTGGTTCGGGACGTAGTCAGGCGAGAGCAACCAATGCTGGGATTCGTAATAAGACTGAAGCTTGGGGGTAGGGTCCCAGGCTTCAGGGCGACAACCACCCGTCCTTATACCAGCGTATGGTCCCCGCTTAGGCCTGGCGTACGCAAGGCGGGCGTTGCAGCTCATGCCCGCCCATCCACCACGGCTGTCCCAACTCATCGATATCCCATCACTCCATCACTGCAATATCCTCGCCGCCCATCCCACCTCCCCATCGTCAACCTGCCTCGCCCTTTCCCTCACTCTCCGCCAGATCTGCTCCGCCACCTACTCCACGCCCCCGCCCGCATCCACAGCCACCAAGTCGTCGCACAGGCCGCCGCCCTCGGGCATCCATCGCGGAACAGCCGCCTCACGGTCCGCTGCATCTCGGCCCTCTCGAACAGCTCGTCGCCCCAGCCGCCGCGCGCCTCGGCCCGAGGTCCAGGAACAGCACGACGGCCCAGGAGAGGGACAGCGAGGGGTTCTGCCTGGCGACCGAGTAGGATATGCCAGAGTGGTAGAAGCGGTCGCAGATGATGGTGGTTCCCACGGCGAGCAGCGAGTGTATTTGGTTGCTGGGCGTTGCTTTAGCAAGCGTCATGACGGATCGGACTGCCTGATGCCGGTGATGAGACGCCCGCTTACGCTGCCTCCCAGCGGTTCGCGCTGAAGAGTAGATGAATAACATGATCGTCCATCTCGACGTCGCTCTTGAGGTAGGCATCAATCATCTGCCTAATCGGCGTCGTCCTGTCTATCACCGTGTCATCGCTTGCATCTTGAACCAAACTCCTGCTGCTACACTAGATGACAGAAAACGAGACTCGTCAAGAAGACGGGAACCCGCCAGGAAACCGCATCACCTTTGACCGGCCGCCCCTCCTCCACGAACCGCTGCTCGAGGAGCTTCGCCTACGTCGTCTTGCCGCTGCGGTCCAGGCCCTCGAGCACGATGAAGGCGCCCCTCCCGGCCGCCGAGGAGCTGGCGATGGCCGCGGTGGCCAAGTCGCTAATTGACGCCATCGGAGGAGTGCTGGCGCTGAAATGAGGTGGATCGATGCCGATGGTTCGAGGTTCGAGGGTCCAAGTATGCGCGGAGGTTGCATAAAGGCAGCCCAGCCCACACTGTGCGCCCAGACGAAGATGCTGTTCAACTAAGAGATGGGAGTAGGTCACAGTGCGCAGACGTGGCCGCCACGGTGCCACCAACACGACCGCCAGCCAAAATATCGGCGTGCTGGTTGGCCCGTCCAGGCCCCGCCAAGCCCCACTCCGCGATGCGCCTCACCCGGTTGTTGCATCGAGCTTATGCCATCATCATGATACTACGTGGACCGGGCATGATGGCCAAATCGCACACGGGTGACGAAGCTTCTCGGGATCCAACTCAAGCGCTGCGATTCTCCAAATAGGACAGTGCTTATGCCCACCACGTCTTGCGCGGCGGGAACGCTCCGAAGTTTACAGCCCCCGACCTCGTCCACTCGCCAGAGCGCCATCAAACGAAAACAGGATATTCCTTATTCAACAGTTGCCTAAACGCTATGACATTTTTTCTACTGGCGGCAGGCGAAAATGCCGCGAATGGATCCATGCTCGAACTGATGCACCTGGAATCGGGCGTCAGCGGGGCGGGGGGGAAGTGTGAGAGGCGAGAAGAGGAGGGAGGGGCAGACTCACAATGTCGACAATGCTGGCATAGGTCCCGCACACGAGGACGGCGATGCCAATGATGAAGCAGAAGCCGTTGACAAAACTCTTAACAATGTTCTCCCGCGCGTACCAGCTGCCCTTGCGGAGGAGCTTGAACCACATCATGGCCGGCAGGTAAAAGGTGAAGCCCGAGACGAAGAGCGACGACGAGATGGAGAGCAGGTCCGAGAAGAAGGGGATGACCTCGGCGATGACGAAGGCGGCGAGGGTAATGGCGGAGATGAAGGCCAGCCACGAGGCCCAGCCCTTAGGGGTGTTGATGAAGCGGAGGACCGAGTCCTTGTAGTAGCGGCCGTGCAGGTAGCGGACGACGACGGTCGTGTTGATGGACCCCGAGATGAAGATGACGGGCAGGGCGACACCAAAGGCGATCTTGGAGATGAGGGTGCCGGCCGAGAGCAACGACGGCGACCGGACGCCGTCGCCGACAAAGGCGTAGACGAGGGCGCCGGTGAGGGTGTAGATGCCAATCTCGATGATGCCGAGGGCCCAGATGGACTTGACGTAGTCCTTGGGCGTGTGCATCTCGTCCATGAAGGAGAACTGGCACATGGAGAAGCTGTAGGCGAAGACGATGTTGGTGATGGCGATGAAGCCGTCGGTAAAGGTGACGCCCTTTTTAGGCCAGGCAGACCAGTTGACGGCTGCGAGCCCGCCGTCAGCGCGGCCGGCGTTGACGCCGGTGGCGATGATGGTGATGCCAATAGCCACGACGATTGACGCGAAGTCGACGTAGCCCAGGATGGCGACCTCAGCAAACGACGGCGGGACGGCCAGGGCGAGCAGGATGATGGCCGAGACGACGCCGAAGACGACGGAGCAGGCGCCGTTGTCGGTAATGTTGTTGAAGGCGATGGTACCCGTCAGGCAGTGCGAGCCGACGAGGAACGTCAGCTGCAGCACGAACATGGCGCCGACGAGCTCGTAGCCGAAGGTGCCCATGAGCAGGCGGCCGGCGTCGGCGTAGTGGGCGACGTCGGGGAACTTGATCTTGACCCGGCCGACTATGTAGCTCGTGTAGATGGCGAGGAGGCCCAGGCCGACGGAGCAGACGACGCCGGCCACCATGCCGAGCGTGGCAAAGGCGGCGGGCAGGCTCAGGCTGCCGAGGGCGATGGCCTCGACGATGAGCACGACGGTGAGGCGCTTCCAGCCCAGGCGGTGGAAGCGGGCGTTACCCTCGGCCGCCTTCTGCTTCTCCAGGTCGGCGCGGCGCTCCTCGACCTCGTTGGCGTCGACGGAGAGGGGGCCTCCGGGGGCGTTTTGCGGGGACCGCTGGGCGGCCAGGGCGGATGAGTCCATTTCCGCGGTCTGGTCCGCCATGGCGATGGCGACAAGCGAGGTGGTGTACTAACTGCGAGTATATATATGCCACGAAGCGATGAACGTTGCCCAGGTCCAGGTGAAGAGAAGTCGGACTGATGATGAAGGCGAGTTGCGTGTATCCAAGGCAAGCCAAGGCAAGAAGAAGGAGAGGGGGGGAAGGTCGTGCTTCCACGGGCGAGCGAGACAAGGAGGAGGCGGAGGAGGAGGGAGTCTGGAGAGGGCGGCAGGGAGGTTTAATACCTAGGAAGGGGCCAGCCCTTCCCAGCCGCGAGATAAGAAGAGCTGCACCCCAACTCAGTGAAACGTACGGGCCGGCAGCACGTCCACGACGGAGGGGATGGGGATGTGGGTTCGCGATAGCATCTCGGCGTCTGCGCGAAGCGAGGGCCAACGAGGCCGCGCAGCACCCCGGACAGCCGTCCCCGCAAACTGTCCTGCGCCGTCGAGATCAACGCAACGGCAGCGGCCCACGAAGGCGAAGCCAGAGCGCGCGAGAGTTTCGTGAGGGTAATGCGGTGGGGCCCCCGACACTGAGTTTTCGTCGCCTCGCCTCTCCCACGTCATGGCAGCGCCGGATGGGGCGCTCCGCCCGCGCAGGCGCGCTCCGGGTGGCATCAGGCGCCACGGGTCGGGCCAGTTTCCATGTGTCAGGATAACGCGAGAAATCCCGCCGCGGACCGGCAAGATCTGGGGTAGCATTGGCGCCGTGGTCCGTTTCTCGCAGCGGGCGGCCTTGGGGCGCGGCCCACGAGATGCGGCGCTTCCATCAGCGGTCCCCGTGGTGGTGATGTCGAGTCGTCGACGCTGAAGAAACGAGGCGCGGCAGTCGGCAGTCGGCAGCCGGCAGGCATTTTCCCCCCCCGGTATTCCCGATTTGGTGTGCAGGTTATTAATATTGTACCCGCCGCCGTCGGCCGAGCCGCAGGGGGTGTGATTTGCAGCCCGGGCGTCCAAGGGGCACCAAGGTACCTAGGCAGGTAGGTACTTTTCCCAGGTAGTCCACGGCGCAATCAAGAGGCTCCAAAGACTTTGACACAGTAAACGCGATTTAGTTGTTTATCAAGGCATCCTGGCCAAACCCCTGCACCCCGCCAGTCTGAGTTCACTGAGATAAGGTCAGGGACGAGTCAATTGCGTAGTACATCTGGGCGTATGCGAGGCTCGAAATCAAGAGCCGCAGGAACCAGACGCAGGGGCCCCGACGCCGCGTGCCCCAGTCCCCGCCGCCATCACGAGACGCATCTTCAAGACGCGCGCAAACTTTGCTTCGCCGTATGCTGGCGTTTGGCGGCTCGGCTTGTGGTGGCAAACCACGAGGGCAGAGTTTCCATTGGCGCAGGGACGTGGTTTGTATTTGTGTTTATTCCGCCATGTAGATAGTCACCTACCGCCACAAAGTATGCGAATCCTCGCCACGGTCCGCGCACGAGCATAGGTCAGGCACAAACCGCCATGCGTGAAAGCCCTCTGGGCAGATTTTCTTCGTGTTGTCAGCAGAATTAGCAGATGCTGGCTAATCCTGGGAGAAGTTGAACTGGGAGTGGTATATATATTAGCACCTCCCCGCCGTCTCTCTGGCTTCCTTCTCCTGCATCGCCATCTTCACCCTCACATCAGGCCTACCAAAGCCCTCCAAGACACACCACAGGTCTATACGTACTTCGGGGTCGGCCGCACTCATCCATCTGCGCCATCCCCTGCTGATACAAGGTCGACAGACAACCCACCAACCACCAACCACCAACACCAACCACCACCACAACTCAGGCAGCCATGTTTGCCAACACCATCACCAACGTCGTCACCGCGTGCTGGCTCCTGTCCGCCGTCGTCTCCGCCGCGCCGACCCCGCCGCAGCCCGCCTACGGCGTCCGCCGCATCGACCGAAACACGATCATGCAGTGCCTCCGCAAGTACTTCCAGAACCCTGTGGATGACGCCGACGCCCTCCCGTACATAGGCTGGAAGCCCAAGGTCATCCCGGCGGGCGGCCTGCTCGTTGGCGATCTCGTCTGCCTAAGCGCCGTGCAGAAAGAGCCGGAGGAGGCGGCCCCTACCGCGACCGCGGCCGCGACCCCGACCCCGACTGCGACCCCGACTGCGACCACGACTGTGACCACGACTGTGACCACGACTGCGGCCCCGACGGAGCCGACGGTGCACCTCTTCACCCGCGCGAAGAAGGAGAGCGTGACACCGACCACGGAGCCGTTTGTGCTGCTGACTGCCGCGTAGGGCAATGCGGACGAGTCCAGCAACGCAGCCGGCGGGGCAGGATAAGGGACGTCGCCGTTTGTCATGTATGCAACTTTGCTTGGTTTAATATCAAACGTCTCCTGCATGGCTCCGGTGCCCGGTTCTGTGACTGTTCGCCGTGCCTGGCAGCAAATCTCGCCCAGTCTGCGATGCTGTGCCTGATGTTCGTGAGCCAATCACCCTCCGTCTTCCCGTGGATGCGGCCCGGCTCCGGGCGCCAAGACCGCCCGGACGGCAAGCCGCTGCTCCACTGGACAGGGACGCTGCCGATTCCTTTGTGTCGCATGTTGGCAGGGCCTGGCACCGTGCTCTTCGAGTTTGATGCTGGAGAGGGATATCAAAGACGGCCATGCCGCGCGTTTGCATGAGTGGCCCTCCCCGAGAAGCCGAGCCAAGTCCGGGCCGGTGGAAGGGTTTCGAGCCCGCAGTGGGGCCAAGGCCGGAGTCGGCCGCCGAGAGTTGGATGCGAGTCATAGCTTCACACGGCTCCACGACAGCTCGTGAACCGAACTGTTGCTGAACCTCCTCTTGTCTGCAGTCTCCTCATAACCCCCTCCTGTCCTCGACAAAATGGCCGTCGCCGACGACCACATCCTCACGCTGACGTGCCCCGACAAGCCGGGCATCGTCCACGCCGTCACCGCCGTCTTCGCCTCGCACGGCCACAACATCCTCGACCTGCAGCAGTTCAGCGACCCCGTCTCCAGGCGCTTCTTCATGCGCGTGCACTTTGGGCCCGCGGCCGACAGCGCCACGACGGAGCACCTGGCCGAGCCGCTCGAGGCGCTCGCCGCCGAGTACCAGATGGCCTACGACGTCCGGCCGACGGCCCGCAAGACGAGGGTGCTCATCATGGTGTCCAAGATTGGCCACTGCCTCAACGACCTGCTGTTCCGCATGAAGACCGGCCAGCTGCGCATCGAGGTCAGCGACACCGCGGCAGTCGCGTCGCAAAGACCATCCGTGAGGGATGACTGACTGACACCGCCAGGTCCCCGTCATCGTCTCCAACCACCCCGACTACGAGCCCCTGGCCCGCAGCTACGGCATCGAGTTCCACCACCTGCCCGTCACCAAGGACACCAAGGCCCAGCAGGAGGCGCAGGTCCTCGAGCTCGCGCGCCAGCACGCCATCGAGCTCATCGTCCTGGCGCGCTACATGCAGGTCCTCTCGCCCACGCTGTGCGAGGCCATGTCCGGCCGCATCATCAACATCCACCACAGCTTCCTGCCCTCCTTCAAGGGCGCCAGGCCCTACCACCAGGCGTACGAGCGCGGCGTCAAGATCACGGGCGCGACCGCGCACTTTGTCACGGCCGACCTCGACGAGGGGCCCATCATCGAGCAGCGCGTCGCGCGCGTCGACCACAGCATGGACCCCAGGGAGCTGGCCGAGGAGGGGTCCAACGTCGAGAGCCAGGTGCTGGCCGCGGCGGTGCGGTGGTACGCCGACAAGAGGGTCTTTCTCAACGGCGTCAAGACAGTCGTCTTTGCCTGACGAGGGGGTGTGCGTGTGTTTTGCAGCTGAGGCGGCAAGGCAGTCCAAGAAATGAAAAGAAACCCATTACAAAGTGCGTGCCATGTCTAGGCGGGTACCATCAGCTTGTGATGGAAGACTCCTCGGCGGCACCTTCGACGGGTGGCGCGGGCTGGTTGCCACAAAACGGGGCTGTTATTATGCTCATCTAGGTACGGAGTAGGTAGGTAGGCTGTCTACAACTCCTGGCGGTAGAGATTATGTTACGCTGGTGGCACCAAAGATCCCATTGCGTTGGGGGCTCCACTAATACAGCGGGATCATCTAGAGCTAGATATTCATCTTGTACAGTCCCTCCCCGGTACTTCCATTTGGTGTGGCCCGCGGCCTATGCCCCTTGTAGCTCGAGGAGCGCTACATCCTGCTGATCACGCCCGGATTGGATGCATCCGGTGTGCGGACGCACGTAATAGGTAAGGTACCTACTCCGTAGGTACCTTGGGAATAGAACCGACCCGCCGTGGGCCCAGCACACCCTTGTCCCCGACATCCGCCATCGAGCGGTTAGGGAAGATGGCCCCATCCATGAGAATGAGGCCGTCAGGCCGGCCCGCGCCGACAGGCCGCCGTCTGCCGTGTGCGCCAAACCAACCGTTGAACCAACGGTCGTGTCGTACAATAGCTGCGAGTGTCTGTACCCGAAGAAGCCTTCCGACATGGGTGGCGTACCGTCTGTGCCGACCGACCGGAGCCAGACGATCCAGGTCATCGGCGCCGGCTACTCCCGCACCGGCACCGTCTCCATGGCCCTCGCCCTCGAGAAGCTGCTCGGCGCGCCGGTCATGCACGGCGGGACGCACCTCTTTGGGCGCGAAGACGGTATGCAATTCTGTTTACATATGTCTAGCATCCATGCTCCGGATCACCGGTTGACCTGCGTTCCTGTCAGCGTACACCAAGCTCTGGTGCGACATTTTCCACCACCGCAACAACAAGCCCGTGCTCATGAAGCTCCTGCGCGAGGCCACGGCCGGTTTCGTCGCCGTCACCGACGCCCCCGGCACCATGTTCCTGTCGGAGCTGCTCGAGCTCTACCCGGACGCCAAGGTCGTCCTCGTCACGCGCGACCCGGACCGCTGGCTCAAGAGCGTGGAGCCCATCATGAAGAACGTGGGCATCAGCCCCTGGATCCTCAAGACGCTGCTATTTCCCTGCCCGACTTGGCGCTGGGCGCCCGTGTTCCTCCAGCAAATGGCAGAAAGGTGAGTGGCTGCACCGAAGCGCTGTGAGATGCATTGCATCAAGGCACCAGTGACAACAAACGGTAGAGGGCAAACGGCACGGCTTGGCTTTGACTCACCATGTACTTCATTTGCAGGGAGAATGAGCGACTCGGCGTCATTCATGGCAAGGGTAAGTCTTCAACTTGCGTCGTGCCCGCGTGCACATCGACGACTTGACGAGATCCCTGCGCTGACCATCTCATCCAGAGATATTGCTCAGATACAACGACTACGTGCGCGCCCAAGTGCCACCGCAGAAGCTGCTCACCATGGAGCTCAAGCAAGGCTGGGAGCCGCTGGCCGAGTTCCTGGACAAGCCAGTCCCGCAGGCGCCGTTCCCACGGGCCAACGACAGCCAGGCCATGGAGGCGTACATAAAGAGGATCTTCCTCACGGCCGGCCTCACCTGGGCCGGTATCCTGTCTGGAGCCGGCATCGTGGTGTGGGGCGCGCGGCAAGTGTGGAGGCAGGTGGCTGGCTGAGGTCAATATTTGATGCCAGGAGGAGCGGCGATATCAGCAAGGGAACATTCCGCCAACCGTTTGTGTCCTGAGGGCGATCTTTAAGCTCTGTTTCTTAGATTGTGGAGTGGCAAGGTGGCGAGACATTGGCGTGCTGTTGCTGGACCAGCACTTTTGTCTGGCCCAGCTTGTCCGGAAGTCTTTGAAGATGGCGGCCTGCTTTGGAGAGAGAAGTTCATTTGGTATGAGGGCCACGTATTGCAGCGTAAGATACATTCAATCGCCTCATTCCCAGTCTACTTGTCGTCCTCCGTCTCCCCCTCCTCAGCTTTCTTCTCCTCAGCCTGTGCTCCTTTCGTCGGCTTCTCCTCAGCTTCGTTCTCCTCAGCTGTCTTCTCCTCAGCTTTCTTCTCCTGTGCAGCTTTTCTCTCCCTCAGCCTTCTCCTCCTTCGCTGTGCTCTCAACCGCCTTTCTCTCCTCAGCCTCTGCTCCTTTCCCTCGAGTTCTTTCTCCTCAGCCTCCTTTCCCTTGACTTCCTTCTCCTCGACTTCCTCAACGCGAAGATCTGGTTCCCTATCAGTAGTGGCCCATGCTTGCTTCTCATCGCATACGAACGAATCATGTTATCTTTACCTTTGCATCTCTCCAATTCAGGGTTACAACACGGCTTCGGCTGCACCAGAGGCGGATATCCCGTCCTTCTGAAAAGACCAACATCATCTAACAACCCCATGATGTCATGGGACGATCTCTCCGTCGAAATAACCACATGCACAGAGCATGTCGTCATCGTCAGAGCCTCCAGGGTACAAGCCCCCTGTTTCAGGAAGAGGCCCAACCTGGCGGCGTACTCGGTGATGGACAGGTGGCTATGAGCGCTAAAGCCCTGAGTGGTGTCCCATTTGCCCGTCGGGCATTTATTCTGCCACCACACGTCTATCTGTGGTGGACCCTGCGTCCTCGTCTTGTCATCCGGCGCGAGGGCGACTACCATGCCGGCTTTGCCGTCAAAGCCATCGACGACGGGGTAGCCGCTCACGGTCCAGTCCTGGGGAAACGGCGGCGTGAGCGGGAGTCCCGATATGGGACACACGTCCGGGATGACTCGTTTCTGTCCAGGCTCCGACGTGGCCGTGGTCGGTGGTTTATCGAATACGGCCATCTCGAGCAGCTTTCTGGTAGACGTGTGATGAGGGCAGAAAGGTTAGAGAGGATTGGGGGAGTGATGGACCCTGTGGAAACTTGAAGCTCGATGGGGCACGGAGGCGAAGGTGATGAAGGATGGAGAGGAGCTATCTCGAGGCTACGAATACAGATGAACACGAAAAGGGGGCGGGCTCTCGGCCCGACCCTGATTCCGGGCGCGGTTGGACCCTGATTCTCAACACTGTGTTCTTTGGCCAATTTTGGCCCCATATATATGTTGGTCACAACTCACTACAAGTCTGGCGACATAAACAAATAGCGGTGAACTTCATCCAAAATTAATGACGGCATAATAAGTGGCGGTAACAACGGCAGCTTTGCAGGACGCGGAAAGCTCCTTCTGCGTGATTGGCTAGCGTGCCGTGTTCGGAAGCCAGCAGCTCTTCGGCTCGGTTCCGACGTATATGCGTGTCCTTTGCGTTTGTAGTTGCAGGACATTGCAGGACGACTGGGAGTACTACAACGGCCATCAGATTATTTAGATGCCCAGCAACGTCTTCCTTCCCTCGACGGCTTTCAAGAAGTCACCATTGCCACGCATATACAGCCACCTCAGAGCCTCGCCATAGAGCTCTTCAACAGTGATTTTAAACCCACCAACGCGCCCAACGTAATACCCAACGTGCTCAAAGCAGCTACTACAAAGATAGTACGTCTCTATGTAGACCCATCCGCAGAATATTCACAGCGCTTGCAGATCACTACCTTCACCATTCTTCTTAAGACCCTCGTCCGGACGGGTTTCGGCGCCCCAACTGGCGAGCTTCAAGTTGAGGAGTTTCATGCCCCACAATGGCAACCCGCCCGGTGGAGCTGCTCTGGTCCAGGCTTAGCGAGATTTGCGTGGGTACATTCAACGCCCGTTGCGGGGCAGACGGCTCAAGACAGATTGCGAGTACACCAGACCGACTTTGTGGCGCCGACAACGGGTGTGCCTGCCTGCCCGTCAACGAAAGCTGCAATCTATTCCATTGTGCGGCGGCCGAAAATGAAGACAAGGATCCTCTTCGGAGGTGGAGAGTGCGAAGGGAAGTGGTGCCAGCACGGATGATGTTGCTGAGCCTGCCAAATAGAGGGTATACATCTATGCGCTCAAGAGGCCTCAGTATCGGTTTGCCCCTTCATAATCCTTCGGTTTACGCTATGAATAGTGATTTACACGCTGTTGCACCAAATGTGATTGAGCTGCTCGCCAGTGCTGTTGGCAAGAAGAGCCCTCGCCGATTGGGTGCTCTGCTGAAGGGAGGGATGGCCCATCCTCGCCTACCGGTTTCAATGCACCAAAACCCAACCAACAGTCGAGAGTCCGTTGGCATTGGCTGATTGACCCATGTGCGTCCGACAAGATCTCCATGTAGGTGGAAGGAAGCAAAACATTGTCAGCCAAGATATTCTCGATCTGCAAGGGGACGCCATTGTGACGACACCTGTGGAAGAGTAACACGTCCGAGAACATCGCGGAAGCAGCCTGCAAGCCGCCTGCAAAGGCCCGGTGGCTGCTGCGGTATCGGAGGCACCGAATTTACCTGCCTTGGCGTCGGCAAACAAAAGCTCTGAGGTTTGCGACCGGGGCTGTACAAAGTTGCAGGGTGGTATTAACCCCGCAGCATGGGGGCCTGGCTGGTGTGGTATTCTTCTTGCTCAGTCTCCGTCGCATTGGATGGCCTATGAGTTGTCAGATAAGGGAGTGCTTATATGAAACTTTGAAGTTGTAAAACAACTGCTTGTGTACTGGGCTCATCACGAAGTAGAACGGGCTGCTCACAATCATGTGCAACACGGAAGGAGCAAGCACTGGACCAACAGAGACGCTACGCTATTAATATAGCGGTACGAGTACCTATTTGTTAGCGAAGGCCACTGTGATTTAATAGAAGTCTCGGAGCCTTGTATACCTCCTTCTTCGTATTTAGGGTCACCTGGCTGCTTTCGCTGACAGCAGGAATGTCTTAACCTCCGCGTCCGTCGGGAATGACCAGCAGGTCCGCCCACTCTGTCACCAGTCGCAATTGGATTTCAGCAGACGCATCACCCAAGCCATCGCCCATCACCACATCTCATCAACATGGTTCACTACCATAACGATCCCTTGGCCATGCTTTGGCGTGCCAAGACACAGAGGCGACAGGTCCCCCACCTCATCATCCAAGCCAGAGCACAGTGCTTCAGAACCAAAACTCCCAGCTCTGGAGTGCCTGTCAAGAAACGCGGCAAGCTGTTGACAACCTGGCGCGACGCCTGGAGCTGGCCTTGGCGTCGTCACGCACGGCGTCCGAACAAGAAGGGAACAACAGTGGGAACAACGGTGGAAACAACAACGGTCATGGGGAACCGTGTAACCTCCGGCTCTTGCGGCTACAACAGCCAATGCGCTAGTGTTAAAAGAAAGGAAATGGTGGCTTAAAAAATAGTTTGCTCCTATATTCACGTATCCTAATAAAATGCTGCTAAACTGCCCACGTTCATGAACTTTTTGCTGCTGAGCGACGCCAAGGAGTACGTCAGCACGTCGCAAACCCAGCCAGAGCAGATGCATGACCATCGGCCTCCGTTGCACGCTTTTACTTGCAAACATTCTCGTCGAAACTAGGAGCACGAGACGTGTCGTGACCCCGCTTTCTCTGGGCGGGCACCAGCAGTTGGAGACGCACCAAACGTCTGGTGACCGTGTATTCCTCTCCGGCTCAGCCAAGTGGCAACATTGTCATGTATCTCACGTGCTGCCTGCTTTAATTTCCGGGTTCTTCGTCGCTGCCGGAAGGGGCCTTGACGCTGCTGTGAATCTGGTCCGTGAGCCTCAGCTTTGGCTTTACCAAGCTCTTGCCCATACCAGGCGGAATTTTCAGCACGTCAAAGGGCAGTTCCCCTCAGCGCTCGGCGGCCTGTCGTTTCCCATTCGCGCAGTTGTCGGAAAGTGCCAGCAAGGACTCATCTGATATGATCGATCTTCGGACACCAGACGCTCTTGCGAGACGAACAATGGCAGCGTCGCTCAGGCTCGCGCCCTTCCCTGTTTCTGCACCTCCTACTCGGAAATCCTACAAAGAGGGATAAAACAAGGGGCCCATCGAGATAATGGCGTCAAGTTGGTTACTATCGACCTCAGCTTACCGAAGAGTCTAGCTAGCGAGGAGTACTCGCTCTGTACTGCTGAAATCATCGTTAAATTCGAGCCGCTCAGTGCCGTCGACTGGTTTCGTAAGGCACGCATTCTTGCCAGGCGTGCAATGTAACGCACCGACGCACCAGCACCACCCAGGTGATGGCGCGCTCGCACTATGTATGACCTAGGGCGCACGGGATTATCGGTAGGCTCTCGCCACCGAGAAGCCTGAACTCTTCAACTTCAGTCTTGCTACCAATGCCGGTTCTTGCTCGCCACCTGACTACGTTGGATCACTAGGTGTACCTGCCAGCCTCACATGCAGGGCTTCTGAGTAATTGCGCAACGCGAGCTTTGAGGGTTGCCAAGCTATTGCCACGAGCTGAGCTCGAGCCCGTCATCGCACGTCTCCCTTTGGATTTCTCTGTTTTCCAAGAGCCCCTTTTTTGTGACACGAAACTCGAGGGCGGGGCGTGTCACGACTTCGTCGTCGCTGGGGTCTGTCTGATCCTTTGGGCGGGGCTAGCCAGCACATGTTCAATGGGGCGGCACTATCAAGCAAGACTCCGTCATGATCTAAGAAGGGCGGGCGGGGTAAAAGGTGGGCGATGAAATTCGAGCTCACGCGTTCTGAGTCTGACGACTGCCGCCCAGTCCTGCCGCCCAGTCCTGCCGCCCAGTCCCCAAGTCTGGCAGCCGAGGCGCCTTCGTATCACAGAAACAATACGGAGCTTGGCTGTGGTTGAGGAAGATCGGCGGACAAGCCAGCTCGCCAACTTTAATCAACGGGCCACGCCTAAACGATCAACGACGGCCTGGCATCTGCACGTGGAGCCAACCCAAAAACGGCCAGTCGTGACTGTGCCATTCTAGACACTTGCTCTGATGGCTGAGGACTAGAACTCACGTACCGCAGGCACGTACCGCAGGCCGGCAACCACATGTGCATTCGGCGCATGACAAGTGGCGCCACAGGCTACGAGCACAACAAAGGGCCCGCACCTGGGGCCAACCAGGACATCTGCGGGGGTCAAGCCACCCAACACAAGTTCCTCTGGCATCTGGAAAGACGAACGCACGCGGCAAAGGTTCTGCCCGTTCCGGCTTGGCGCAGCCGATCTGTCGTCCCGCCGAGGGGGGGTTCGCAATTCAGGAGATAAGCGTAAACAAGCCGGACGGCTATTTGCACTCCGGCGCTGCTTGGACGAGCGGACGACTTGCTCTGAGCGTGCTGGTGCCACGGACAGCCCGCATACTGGTTCGCTACGAGTTGCCGACTTGCCTGAAGCCGTTGGTGCCTGTGCTGCCGCGGCATTCGCCTCCAGCTCCTGAACCCAACGACAACACTGATGCTGTTCATGCTGCGGCCCCGACAATGGCACCACCTGCACCGAGCAGAACCCGCCGGGCCGTCGACGCGATATCAGAAACCAGGAAGGTGCCCTCGCCACGACACGGCTGCGGCGTGCCTCCGGCGGTCCTTTTGTCACGCGGACCGGACGACTCCATGGCAACAGTCCAGAAGGCGAGGAGTCCACGTCCCGCGATACGGCGGCGGGAGCCGGGAAACCCCTGCCGGACAGTGACATGGAGCGAGTGAGGGACCTCCAGTGTGAATGTCACCCCGAGCACGAGTCTCAGACCCTCGATCCGCGAGGGGGCGGTTGCACCACCCCGACCGGCCTCTGCCCAAAGGTTCCTGCACCAGGCCCTCGATATATCGCCGGCAACCTGCGCACCGGCGGGCACGGCACCCCGTCGGTGGAACGGCATGTGGCACCGGCACGTCGTACACGTACCAGGTATATATAGACAGACGCGCTTCGACCAGGCCAGCCCAGCGCCGCGAGCTCCCGCCATCCGCATCCTCACCATGGGCCTCAAGCACCGCCTCGGCCTCGGCGCCAGCGCCAGCGCGGCCGGCGAGGCCCCGCAGCCCGGCTCCCCGGCCGCGGAGCTGCGCAACTTCCGCCGGCAGCACCAGTGGGACCCCTTCCTCGACGACGACAAGCTCGAGACCATCGACGGCGCGCTCGCCTCGGCCGACGCCGAGAAGCAGGCGGCCGTCGACGAGTCGCTGATCCAGGAGGACTCGCCGTACCCGGAGGTGCGGTCGTCGGTGCGTGTCCATGCGCAGAATCACCAGCATCACCACATACTGACATCTCAGGTCCCCCCCACCGACGACCCGGCCATGCCCGTCGACACCATCCGCGCCTGGGTCATCGGCGCCGTCCTGTGCACCGTCGTCGCCGCCTGCAACGTCCTGCTGTCGCTGCGCCGCGGCGTCATCAGCATCTCGCCCACCGTCGTGCAGCTCGTCGCCTATCCGTACGTCTCCCAGATACACCCTCCCCCAGGGCATCCCGAGACTGACCCCTGACAGCCTCGGCTGCTTCTGCGCCCGCGTCCTGCCCGCCACGCCCTTCCGCGTGCTCGGCCGCGAGCTCAGCCTGAACCCCGGGCCCTTCAACGTCAAGGAGCACACCATCATCACCATGATGACGGCCGCCGGCACGGGCTACAGCTACGCCATCGACATCCTGCTCGCCCAGGAGGTCTACTACGGCCAGCACTTCAGGTGAGCCCCCTCGCCCCCTCGCCCCGTGGGCCAGGCAGCTCATCGACCCATCAACCCCCCCAGATGGGGCTTCCAGATCCTCCTCATCCTCTCCACGCAGGCCATGGGCTTCGGCGTCGCCGGCATCGCCCGCCGCTTCCTCGTCTGGCCCTCGTCCATGGTCTGGCCCGCCAACCTCGTCACCACCACCGTCATGTACTCGCTGCACAACCACCAGCCCGCCGACCCGGCCACCAGCAACGGCTGGCGCATCGGCCGCTACCGCTTCTTCCTCATCGTCGGCCTCGCCACCTTTGTCTGGGAGTGGGTGCCCCAGGTCTTCGCCCAGTTCCTCCAGCTCTTCGTCCTCGCCTGCTTCATCGCCCCCGACAACGTCGTCGTCAACCAGGTCTTTGGCGGCCAGACGGGGCTCGGCATCCTGCCCATCTCCTTCGACTGGAACACCATTTCCGGCTTCCTCAACAGCCCGCTGCAGACGCCCGCCTTTGCCGTTGCCAACGTGGCCGCCGGGCTGGTCTTCATGGCCATCGGCGCCATCGGGCTGACCTGGGGGGGCCCAGACTACTACCGCTACTTGCCCATCAGGTTCGTGGGCCCCTGATATCTGCCGCGTCTCGCGGCCGTGAGTGCTGACGGATCCAGTGCCAACGCCAACTGGGACCGCTACGCCCATCGCTACAATACCAGCCGCATCCTGACGGCCGAGTATACGGTCAACGAAACCGCCTACCAGGAGTACTCGCCCATCCTCCTCGGCGCCACCTTCTCCCTGTCCTACGGCATGTCCTTTGCCACGCTCATCTCCACCGTCGCCCACGTCGCCCTCTTCTACGGGCCCGACGTGTGGCGCCGCGCGCGCAGCTCCAAGTCGGAGGAGCCCGACGTCCACCTCAAGCTCATGCGCCGCTACCGCGAGGCCCCCGAGTGGTGGTTCCTGACCATCTTCCTCTTCAGCTTCGCCTTTGGCATGGTCGCCTCGCAGGTCTGGGAGACGCACCTGCCGTGGTGGGCCTACATCGTGTGCATCCTCATCGGCCTCGTGCTCTTCATCCCCATCGGCATGGTCCAGGCCATTACGAACCAGCAGACGGGCCTCAACGTCATCACCGAGATGATCTTTGGATACATGCAAGTCGTGGTCTGGACCACCGCGCCTCGCGAACCCTTTGCTGACCAAGGCCAACCGCAGGCTCCCCGGTCGCCCCATCGCCATGATGCTCTTCAAGAGCTGGGGCTACATGCTCTCCGCCAACGGCCTCAACTACATCTCCGACATGAAGGTCGGCCACTACATGAAGGTGCCCCCGCGCAGCATGTTCGCCGCGCAGGCCTTTGCCGTCATCTGGCTCTCCTTTGTGCAGACGGCCACGTACAACTTCCTCATCGGCAACATCAAGGAGATTTGCACCGAGGACCAGCCCCAGGGCCTGACATGTCCCAACGCGCGCACCTTTTACAACGCCAGCGTCATCTGGGGCGTCATTGTGCGTCTCCCCTTGCGCGCTGCCCAGACCCGTGTCGCTGACCGATACCGCAGGGCCCCAGGCGAGTCTTTGGCTCCGGCGGAATGTAGGCCTCGCCCCCTTTCCGTCTGCCCCTGAATGCACCGGTGCACCGGCTGACGCTCGCAGCTACTCCTGGACCAACTGGTTCTGGCTCATCGGCGTCGCCCTTCCCGTGACCCAGTACTTCCTGGCCCGCCGCTACCCCAGGAGCTTCCTGCGCTACATCGTCTTCCCGGCCATCTTCGGCGCCGCCGGCCTCATCCCGCCCGCCACGCTGTACTACCTCCTGCAGTGGGTCATCGTCGGCCTCGTCTTCAACTGGTGGATCCGCCGCCGATACCTTGGATGGTGGAGTGCGTCGTCCCGCTGTGCCCCCTCGGAGCCGCGTCCCATGCTGACCCGTGCCCGACAGCCGAGTACAACTACGTCCTCTCTGGCGCCCTCGACATCGGCTCGCGGCTCTGCGTCGTCGTCGTCGGCCTCGCCCTCGGCCTGGGCAACGCCAACTTCCCCGACTGGTGGGGCAACACGGCGCCGTACGACACGCTCGACAACAACGGCACGGCCGTCACCAAGAAGTTTATCAAGGGCGTTACGAAGCCCCTGGGGCCCGACACGTGGTGAGCCGTCATGTGCGATGCTGGGGCCGTCAGGTGGTTGTAGGGGGTATATATCGAACACTCTCGAGTCTAGTATCCAGTCCGCACTTGCTAGTAATCATAATCCCGCCCCGAAGACGCCGCCGTCGCCGGACCCTTGCCCGAGACTTGTCCGTTCCAGTCAAATCAGTCAATGACCCATGCCTGAGACTTGCCATTCCAGTCATATCACACAATAATCATACCGCATCCAGCATCGTAAAATATGAAGCACGCCGGTTTAGGCCACACTTCCGTCATGACTCTGCAGCAACCAGCGTCTCGGCGACGGGCTCCGACTCATCCTTGGCGCTGCCGCTCTCCCAGAGGTCAAAACTCTGGCCCGTGCCGTCCATGGGTTGCAGGACAGCCGCCTTGGACGAGCCTTCGGACTTGCGCGTCATGAGCAGGTCGACGTCTCGGACGGCGTCGAGCCCGGCCTCGTCGGCATCCTTCCGCTCGGGCGCAAACCCAAACTCATTGACAATGGGCGCCTCATTGACAATGGGTGCGGGCCTCTCAGCTGGCTGCGTCTGCTCCTCTCCCTCTCCGTCGGCAGGGACAAGGACAACCGACGACTCGTCGCAGCCCTCGGCGTAAAAGTCGGCCGTGTTCATCTCGCCCAAGGCGATGCGCTCCTTGTCGACCACCATGTCATCAACGCTCAGCCGGGCGGCCCGGCGATGAGACGTCTGAGAGACGTCGTCGGCGGGAGGAATGTTCTCCTTGTCGCGGCCCTCGGCCCTCTCCCGCTTCGCCTTTTGCTCGCTCTCCTCGTCAGAGGAAATGTCCAGGACACAGGTGCTGTGCTGGAGCAGGTTGGTCATCTCCTGCTCGGGGGTGTCTTCGTGGATGTCAAAGAACCAGCTGGCCTTCATGCCGGCTGCGTGGGGGTCAAGCACGCCGCTGCTCCTGGCAGCAGCCTTGGGGCGGGCGCCATAGCCGGGGATGGTGCCCTTGAGGGCGGCATCGAGGGAAAAGGGAGCGGAGGAGTCAAGGTTGAAGGACGGGGGGTCGACGCGGGCGTAGGGCCCAACCGTGCGTCGGCGGCTGGAGAGGATGCCCGAGCGCTTTCCACGGGTGGGAGAGCGGCCAGCAGGCGCAGAAAGGGGAGACGACTTGGCGATGCCGGCGCTGAGCTTGGCCGCGGGGGACTTGGGCTGCAGGAGTCGTCGAGGCGCCGAGGCCGACTGCTTGACGGGGCCGGCGCGAGCCTGCCGCAGGTCGGGGACAGGCGTCGACGCCTTGGTGAGGAGGAAAGGCGAGGGCTTCTTGAGGACGTCCTTGGACGGGGTGCAGCTGGAGCTGGGGCCCTTGGAGCGCTTGGCAAACACCTGGGGATCCACGTTTTCACAGTCGTCGGCGTCGAGCAGCTCAGCCTTGCGCTTCCCACTCGCGCCGGCCGGGGATATGGCTGTGGCGGTGTCAGTGACGTGCTCAGTCATGTCATGTCGTTGGGTTGGATGCACAGCGCATTGTTCACCGAGGCAGCGGGCCCGGCGCTGTTGGCGCTTGCCTCTCACGGGTGCATCTTCAGGTCTGAGCCGAGGGACCGCGTACCATTCTGCCTGTTCTTGAGGCTCGTCAAGCTCTGCAGGCGGGCCCCGTCGAGGGGAGCAAAGGGCTGGCGGGTGACGGCAGCCATGGTGGATGTGGAGGGAGTTGAGTGATGAATGAAGCTGACCAAGCTCAAGAGGAGAGGAGTTGTTGTTGGTGGCCGTTGGGGGCATGCGAGCGATGAACTGCTCAGGTCTCAACTCGGTTTGCCGGGGGTCTGTTGCTCGCTGACTGCGTCTTGTTGTTGCTCTCGGCTCAACGACGCGAGGGAAGAGGAGACGAGGCGACAAGTGGGCGGTGCGGCGCGCCGGGGCAATAATGTAATAAGAGGAGGGAGCCCGCCAGTGGGCGCCGCAGCGGGACGACTTGCAGCGGCTGCAGGAGACGGAGGGGACAGGCAAGACACGAACCTGCAGAGCACGGAGACTAGGGTCGCATCAAGTCGACGCGTCCAGTCGTGATGCAGCAGCCCAGATGCGATGAAGAGCGGATCCGAACCGCCGCCGCTGGTTGGCCTAGCGGGGTGGCACAACCTAGCGCAACTGGGGCGGGGCCAATCGACGCGTACTCGTAGCGGTGCGACACAGATGGCCCGGTCAGAGAATTGACGGCCTCATGCAGGGGGGGAGACGGTCACATCTAGCGCGGCGGACAGCGAATGCCCTTCACTGAGCGGGCGAGAGAAACATGGGCGGTGGAGCGTCAACGCGCCAACGGCCCGACGCCAGCGATAAAGCGCCAACGCCCCAGCCCATCGCGCTTCCATTTCAGGCGTGCCACATCGCAAGGGTCTCACCTCGTCGACGCCGCGCTGCCGCCTCCTGTGCGTCAGTCCACCACCCAATCGGCCGCCGGCGTCGCCAGCTGAAGAAATGCCAAGCCAAACCCGTTCGATGCCTACCTACCTACCTACCTACCTACCTACCTACCTGCCTACCTACCTACGCATTGATAGATATTGCCCGTGTTCCTCGCTTCCTCGTCCCCAGGCAAGGCTCGGCGACTTACTCGTAGTATCCACCCCCCACGCGCTCCACCCCAATCTCCCTCCCTGCCTTGAAGCCTCCGCTGCTCTTGAATAATACGGAGCACTCCGCATCCGCACCCCGGCCTCGTCCCGGCGCGACCACGGCACGGCAGGCCACGGCCACCCGCGTCCGACCCCATCCGCGTCCCGGCTCGCGTCCAGATCTCCTTCTGGCCCCGGACACGGCCGACTCACGCTGGCCATGCGTCCTCCTCCATTGGCTCCCAGCGCTCCACGACCGGCGGCGCATGGTCCTATTTAGAAGCGCGAGACGCACCAAGCGTGGTTCGGGCTTTGGCTGCGGCGGTAACGGGAGCCGTTCAGGCCATTTAGAGCGGCGCTCCAGCAGACACACGTCGGCAGCGGGCTCTGTCTGAAACCATGCTGGCCTCCATGTTGCCGCATCTGCCTCCAGTCTTACACACCAGCGAACCACGCCGTGTCGTCCACTCGCAGCCAGCTTCACCAGAGACAACCCCCCCCGGTCGGCCCCCCGACGCGACAGCATCCAACGACATCACGGGTCCCTGTGGCTGAGTGTTTCGTCGTCCGTGGCCCCTTACGCCGGCCCTCCTGCGGGCTCGGGCGCCACGGGCGCCAGTGAGGATCCAAGTTGTTTGTACGGGACACAAGACTGGAAGCGGTGATACTAGTCTGTTGCGGCTATTAGACAATACTTGCTATTCAGGGTCTACTCAGGGTGCCCATCGGAAAACCACAGTCCCGCTCCTCCATGACCGCTCAGCATGCCAGCTCTTCTCTCAGACCCCGTGCGGCTTCAGTGGCCGCCCAGAGGATGCGGCTTGCTCGCTGCAGGCCTAGGCTGCACCTCTTTGTGTGCCTCGAGGCGGTGCTTCGAGGCCTTGCTGGGCGAGTCTACCTTGGCATCGTCTTCCATGCCGTGCGTGGCGCTGCCGGAGCCAACTGACACCATCGTGGTGTCGTCCTCGAGAGCGTGGGGGGTTCCGGGGGTGCGAGTGTGGACTGCCTCGTGTGAGTCGAGCGTGTGCTTGGACACTGACTGGGCCTTCATCGCCACGGCGGCATCGTCACCAAGCCCATGGGGACGGCCTGAGCCGACTGTCTTTGTGACTTGATCGTCTCCAAGGTCATGTTTGGAGGCGCTCGCGCGTTGCGCCGTCGTAGCATCGCTCTCCAGTCGGTGCGAAGACGCGGCACTAGGTGTAGGCGTACATTGGTCGTGCTCAAGCAAGTGCTGGCTGGAGGTGCTCTTTTGCTGCACAGTGGCATCTTCGCTCAGACCATGAGCAGCCTTGGGGATGCTATGGGCAACAAGTTGGTCTTGGGTGAGGGAGTGTCTCCCGATGATCTTGGCGAGCATCGGGACGGGCCCCTGCTGCGTGGTTTCCGTGATGGTAGGAAGTTGCGTCTGTCCATCCTGGGCAGCCTTCGAGCCCTTGTCCCTCAGTCGGGCGGTAGGGACCAAACACCAGTCCTGGTCCAGATAATGGACCAGGGGGAAGGCGGCGCGGTCCGCAGTGGCCGTGGCATCGCCTTCGGGCTGGGCAGCACCGCTGGTTGGGCCTCTTGGTTCCTTGACCTTGCCATTTACACGACAGGGCGTCTGCTGTGGCGTAGTCGTCGAGGATTTGGACGCAGAGCTGTTGTAGGTCATAGGTGAGTGCGACTGGTACTGGCTCGTAAAGGAGGAGTCGGGGTCATGCAGACCCCTGAGTCGATGGTGCTGCTTCTCGCGGAGAATGATCTCGTGCTCGTTCCGCACAAGGGTGAGGCACGGACAGCAGCAGCCGTCGTACCAGTCAGACACGTCGCGGCCATCAATGCCGTAAAACGAGCGGACCGTCGTTTGCAGGCGGGCGAGAAAGCATCCGTAGACTGCCCCTAGGAGTCAGCGTCAAGCGCAACATGGAGGAGCCGGGCATACATGGGGCGTACAGGGCAGGCAGATTGTAAACTGAGCACAGTCCGGGTTGCAAAATCCCGGGTCGGGAATGTTCTCGGCGTCGTGGCCCCCGAGGGCCGATCGAAAGCGAGACGATGTGCGAGCGTAGATGCCGCACGGCCAGCACGTGGCCCCGAGGCAGGACTTGTCAAAGGCATCGCCCGCGCCGTCGGCCGCCTGCCACTGCCACTGGCCGTCGCGCTCCGCGGCAGCCTGCTTCTCCATCCTGGCGGAAGGCTGCTGCGTCCAGAAGGGAGCGGCCTGGCGGTGATACCAAGCCGGGGGGTTCCGCAGGTGGCTGAACCGAGGATCCTGTGTCCAGTGAACGTGAGCCTGGCGAGCCATACTCGACGGTGACGGACTCGACCCAGGCCAAGGCTCGGTGGAGGTGCGTTGGCCTCGAGCGGGGCGGACAGAGTCTCGTCCAGTGACGGGCGCGGCGTCGTGGGAGCGTCGGTTACCAGCGAAGAAGGGCTGAAGGGATGAATGAGCGTGGGGGACGGCGGCCGGGGACGGCGGCCAGCGACGAAACGATGCAGAAGCAGAGATGTTTGGCCTAGACGATGCTGAGAGAACGAGTCGAGATGGAGCGATGCCGGGTGGGAAGCAGAAGAACAGCGGAGGGGCCCAGGCGTGGCAGCGAGAGGCGTCCAGGGGAGAGGCGTCGAGGAAGGAGGGCATCGCGCTCTTCTGCCGCCAATTGTAGACTCGCCATTGCCGTTGGTCTGAGCGAGCAGCAGGCTGCTGCCGACTCCAGCAACATGCTCAGGCGCGCTTCCGGTTGGAGCGCACATGCATCGTGGGAGGAGCCATGATCGACACCCGGGAGTCCGTGACGTCGGCTGTGGCCATTATCATAGTCAATGCGATGCAGTGAGCGGAATCTACTTCTAGCACCAGAGAGCGATTGCCGAAAAGAAGCGCCTCACATTGATTCGCATCACATCCTTGGGCCATCGCTCAGTGCCGCGAAGCCCGCGTCCCTTTTCTGCTGCTCCTCCATCCAATCGAAGAGCGCCATAAGAGTCGATGAAGCGACAGCCATAAGCGCCTCGCCCGGGGCCCAACATCTACATGTACGGAGTCAAACATACTCCATGCTCAATGAGCAGCCCAGCATAGCGCGGCGCAGCCAGTCTCGACTCCTTTTGTTGGGCCTTGGCTGGTGGTTGGACAGCACCACCCTCATCAAAATTGCGAGCTCGTGCTACGTCAGTCCCCGTGACGACCGGGTTCGCAGGCTTCTCGTCTCGTCAAATAATATTTAGCGATCACCACCATCGAGAGAGCGGGCGATTAGAAACACCTTGGAAGCCTCGAGAGAGTCGGGCAAGGTCGAACGACTCAACAAACGCCGATGGCGGATAAAAGCAGCGCGCAGCCACGCACGGTCTGGCGCACATGAGCCGGGGGCTATTGAACCTGCTCCACCGTCGTCGGTGTACGAGTACGTAAGGTATGTAGGAAGCAGCGCCGCATGGAGACGAGACCCGTACCGGCACGTACCGATCTAGATGCGGGGGAGAGCAGCCAACAAAGCAAGAAGAGGAAGAGGAAGAAGCACTTGAGGTTGTTGTTGCCTCTGACAGCAAGCGAACTCAAGGTGCGTTGGCTTCCTCTGCATCCACTCGGGAGGGGGTCCAAGGAATATCCCTGTCTCGCTGGCTCTTGGCTGGCTGGGCCCAGATGCAAGCAGCAGCCCGCAGTGGATGGACGCGAGTGCTCGAGTGGAGGCGGCGGCAGGGGATGGAAGGAAACGGGCTATCATAAGGTAGGTAGGTACTCCGTACCTGCCTAGGTACTCCGTACCTTACCTTACTTGCTTACCTACAGGTAGGTACCTAGGCAGCAAGCCTAGCACGCCTACTCGTAAGGTACCTTAGCATGCCTAGCACGCCGATAGGCCTAGCGGGCCCTCTAAAATTGGCGGGACCGTCCCTACCTTAGCGCTGGCACTGCCGCTCCTCCGGCCGTCTGGTCTGCCCATTGCAATCTCCCCAATCCCAATCCCCTCTCCCTCCTGCCTGCGCATCCACGATCCCGTCAACAAAACCGTCCACTCAACGTGTCTGCCCGCCACCGCCGTCATCGGCTTCCCGTCCTTGTTCACGCCCAGGCCGGTTCAAGGCCTCTCTGTCTGGCTCCTGCTCTGCTGTCTGCTCCGTGGCTGGGGAGGGCAATGCCGATTCGCTGAACCCGTCCAGACACAGACACCGCTGTGGCTGTGCCTGTCCCGAAAGGGTTCATCAAAGGAGAGCTTCTCGCAATCTCTGACCTCCCTTTCCGTTCTCTGTCGACATTCGGTGCACTGCAAAGGTTCTAGCAACTTATTCAGCTGCACGGCCGACAATTATCGACGCCTGACCGCCTCCTCTCCTGCACCCTCACCTCCGGCAGCAGCAGCAGCAGCATTGGATCACTGCAAGCACTCAAGGTACGAGCCCTTGAGCTTCCATCGCGCGTCCACGACCCTCGTCTAGGTTTCAATGGCACAACTCAAATGCCGCTATCCTTCCCCACTGTGCTGCACTGAACATCACACTCCCCATCATCGCCCGTTTAATTGCCTACGTTTCGAGCCTTGGCTGACCGCGCGTCTTGCTCTTCAGACAATCCAATCCAAGTTTAGCTACCCACGACGACGACGGCTCATCCGCATTGATACTCCTCCTTCCGCTCCTCCGCCAAGCTCATCAAAAGCTTGATCCCGGCGCTGCGCAGCGTCGAACCAAGCACACCGCCTCCCTCTTGACGCCTAAGCAGCGGCAATGGCGTCCCGCAACGAAAAGACGACAGCCGCCCAGACGAGCGGCCTCCACGTCGACACCAGCGTCGCCGTGCCCGAAAAGGCCGCCCTCTCCAGTACGACGGTGGGCGCGAGCCCGTTCGACAAGTCGCCCAACCATAGCGGCCATACCACGCCACGGTCAGAGGCCGGAAACCCATTCGACACGGACGTCGAGGCCATGGTGACCAACAGCTCGACGGACAAATGCCCCCGCGCCAGCGTGATGCTCATTAGGAACAACGACTGCCAGGTGTGGCCGGGCAAGGATCACTGGAAACAGCGAGCCAAGGCGTCCAAGAATCAACGCGGCTGCACCTGCATGGCTCGCCTCGACCGCCGCACCAGGATCGCCGTCAAGGTCCTGATTGTCGTGCTCGTCGTCGGCGTTGCGGTCGGCGTTGGATTCGGCGTCAGCAAGCCCCTTGGGGCACCCATCTGGGGCAAGTCCAACAACTCGTAGCCCGCAGAGCTCGGACCGGGCACACCAACAATGCACTCGACAATCACGGACACAAGCACATTTTGCTTGACACGGCCGTGCCTTCCTTTTTCCGGTTTCCTTTCCCATCTGCGACATTTCCTATTTGAGCAAACACCAAAACTTGCTGCCAGTCACAACGGCCGGCAAGATCACAAATCATGTACATACACCTTGTCCATCCCCCGCCGGCACAAACAGGCGACAACCTGGACCCGGGAGGATTCGAGAACAAGCCCAGCCTGGCGTTTACGGAGTTTGCGTCGTGTGCTTATGGACGGCACACAGGGCACATTGGCACATTGACACATTGGTACATTGGCACATGGACACGCATCGACATTCTGGAGAGGATGGGGGGTTGTTTAATGCACACGCATCATATGTTGCCGTCCGCGGCAAGTGGTAAGAGAGGGTTGCGGCACAGGGCGTCCATCTAGAAATGGAGAGTTAGGTACGGGATACACATGCAGTTAAATGCGGTGCACAGCTGGCAGCGACAGCAAGCAATTGACGTACCATCTGGTCTCACCCACGCGCCGCGCTACGTCGCACCATTGGTGACGCCCCGTCTTTAGGGTGCTGACGGCGCCGTGTTCCTGCGCAAGCGGGGCCCAGAAATCGCCGAGATGCGGAGCGTGGCACGCGCCGCCCCACGTGCCAGCTGAACCTGGCGGCAATGCGTGCGCCGAGGATCCGGCCATGCCACGGCAAGCCCGTACGAGTAGTACTCTTTGCACGCACCAAGCTGGTCAATGCTGAGTATTGGCTAGAAACACGAGCTGGCAACCCTACCCGACGCCTGTCCCGTGACACCCGTCGTGTCTCCAACGGCAGTCTGCTGCCTGCGATAGATAATCCAGGCCCTCGGCCTCACAAGTACGTACAATGCGTGCCATCGTCAAAGCAAACCCTTCCTCCTCTGGGCCGGCCCAAATCCAACCAGCGGCCGGTGCGTGCTCCGCGAGCCACCGCTTGTATCTCAACTCGCCTCCACTCTCCGCGGGCTGCCGCCTGGCGCCCCGAGTCTTCTCCGCAGCCGGCGTCCAGCGGCGGGCCATTCTTCCCCCTATTAGCAGAAAAAGCCAAGTGCAGCAGCCCTCAGCCAACTCGAAGGGAGTGGCGAGTTGGGGGGCTTGTGTGTGTGTGGCAAAAGACAAAGAAAACATGCGGGCGTTGCCAGGATTACAAAGAGCTCTAAAGTCACTACCGCCTCCCTCTCTGTGCTCGGTGGCCAGATGCTGAACACGTTCCCGGCCACCATAAGGGCGCGTAATCCGTCGCCGCAGCTGCACAGCCCAGACAGGCTGTGTGGCGTGTCCTCTGGGCTTGACGTCGTGGACGTTTGCGCCGCTTTCCATGACACCGACCCATGTGGCATAGACAAAACAGGCATCTTGCCGTGATGGCCAAAACATCGGAATCGAAGCGGCTCGGCGCCGTACTCAGACGGACTGATACAGCAGCAGGGGCTCGCCGACGTTTTCGATCTCGGGGATCGTGCACTTGAGGTCAAATGCTTTCGACAGGACAATCTTGAAGATCTAGACGGCATCTGTCAGTCACCTTGCGATTGGCCATGTTTCCCCATAGGTGAGTCATGAACCTTTTGGACGTTGATGCTGTGGCTCGTGCTCGAAAAGATGAGCGCTGCCCTCATGGCCTTGGCAAACCGCCTCGCCTGATACGATTTAGCATACGACTCTGCCATCCGCCCCAATACTTCGCCGCGGTGGAGCCAACCCACCTGGTTCGAAATCTCCTCCTGGTCCTGGATTGGAAAGTTGACAAAGTGGTCGTACTTGGTGCCTACCAAGATGGGAATGGCCGTCTTGTTGAAGCCCCTGCCCTGCCGGTACCACTCCTTGATGCTGTTGAGCGTACTCTTTCGCGTCAGGTCGAACATGAAGAGAATGGCGACGGCATCGTTGCACACGAGCGGCAGCATGTTGACAAACTCGCGCTGGCCTCCCAGGTCCCAGATGGAAAAGGTGATTTCGGTGTTGCGGATCGAGATGGTCTTTTCCATGAAGTTGACGCCCAGGGTTTGGATGTAGTCCTCGTCCCAGCTGCCCTCGACGTACTTGACCATGAGGGACGTCTTGCCGATCTGGGCATCGCCCACCATGCCGACCTTGATGACCACGTGGTTCCGGCCGTTGGGGGGGTCGTTGGAGCCCTGTCGGTACTCTCCGCCCTGGACCTGGTGTGGCGGGTTGGACATGCCGCTGGCGGGTCGCGAGAGGGAGGGCGCGCTGGACACGGGCGGCGTGCACCGGGTCGCGGGGTCATCGTCGTGCCGAGGGCTGCTGGGCATGCCCTGGTCGAGGGACCGGCTGTGCTGGTGGTGGAAGCCATTGTTAGAGGCCCCCACGTGAGGAGAGCCCTCAATGCCGCCGAGCGTATCGTCGTGGCCGTCGTGCGGCGAAGGCGGCGGGGCCTGCTGGTCGGCAAGCTGGGCAGGCAACTGGTTGAGCTGCTGGTCGGGCTGTTGATCCATCTCCGTGTTGTCGACGGCGGCAGCGTCGTGGAGATGGTCTGGGGGTGCCGCTGCCTCCGTGGGAAGATCCAGCTTGAATGAGGGTCGGCGGCTGGAGCCTAGCCGATTCTCTGTGCACGCGGAATCGGGCGGAACGAGGTCGGGGGCGAAGACGGATTCAGCTAAACTGATGCATCGAGAGCAGAGTCGACGTCGTCGAGGAGCGAGATTGGGAATGACGCAAGCCGCGCTGAGCAGAGCCCCCACCCAGGATGCAGCCGCCGTGGTCGTCGAGATTGGAGCCGAAGCTGGAGGGGAAAGGGCGAGCAATGCTTGCTATGCTGGATGAATGGAATACAGACGAGACGAGCCCAAGAACCGGAGCAGTGAGCGGGTGGAATGAAGCCTGGCAGGGCAGGGGTAGGAAGGTTGGCTCGAGGTGGGCTGGCGGCGGACCACGCGCCGAGACGCGGATCGGAATTTCAGAGGCGCCGCACCACAGCGCGTCACGTCGGCTCCGAATCATGGAGCTGAACCTGGTTGCTTTCAGTGCTGACATGCACCCACGTCCCCGTGGCTCTCCAATTCGCCTACTGTTTCGAGCGCCTCGATTGCGCCTCAGGTGATTACCTTTCGCTGTCCGTCTGGTGGCGTGTGCTGTGCAAGCTGAAGACTGCGAGCGAACGCGACACTGAACGTTCGAACCGAGTGGTGTCTGTCAGCATGAGACAGCCTTGAATACGCCACTGCCAGCCGCCGACACCGAAAGTGCACTTTCGCCTTTTGCTGCATCTGGCTGTTTCAACTGCCTTGCTGGAGGAAGTCTGTTGGCCTGAAGTACTGTCGTTGGAGATGGCTCCGATGCGCGGGAACCGAAGCCGAGATAGCTGAAGCATGTAGTCGGCGATTTGCTCCTAGACGGTATCGAGCTTTGCCTCGCCGATATTTGGGTTGAGCATCACCTTCCGGTCGTCCTGTGTCGGTTGCTTTAGGAGGTCGTCTAGATCGGTCCCATTTACGAACTCATAACGATAAAACGGCCCTAGCTGCTGTGGGCCCTCCTGAGCGAGACCCCAGAAGATTACTCGAGGGAGAGGAATAGTGGTGTGTTTGCGAAGGTGGTCGATGACCATGGCCTCGTTGCTGACCTTTTGCTCCCTTCACTGTTCATGTGTGCGACCCGGAAGAGGGAAATGAGGACTTTGCGGCCATTGCCACCGTGTTCGACCACGAAACTGATGTTAACGCCCTTACATCCATGCACGCTTGCACACGCCGCTATTCTCATCATCGTGAACATTTATTGACTGCTCGACGGCATCAGAAGACACCATCTTCTGATGGAATGATAACGAGATGGGCAAAGACAAATGTGTTCGTCGGGGCCTGCAGACCGTAGCGACGGATGGATTCCCCGACGTAATTCCGGCATGCACCTGCTCGTTCTCAACCACCAGCTCGCCTCTCACGAGCCTCACCACTCACCTCACCCAGCTCTTCATCTCACCACGGCTCGTCCGCCAGCCTCGCGGCCCCGACCAACCCGCCACCCAACAATGCCTCCCGCCTAGAGACGGCCCACCCCCAGCGCCAATGGCCCTCCTCGGCCACCCCCTCCGCCTCGTCCTCTCGACGCTCAAAGTCACCTGCCTCGCCCACCTCGCCTTCACGCACCTCGTCCAGGTCTCCCCCGCCCAGGGCCCCTCCATGCTACCCACCCTCTCCGTCGACGGCGACTGGATCGCCGCCGACATGACGGCCCGCCGCGGCCGCGGCCTCGCCGTCGGCGACCTCGTGCTCTACCGCATCCCCCTCTTTGCGGGCCAGAACGGCGTCAAGCGCGTCGTCGGCATGCCCGGCGACGTCGTGTCCTTGGGCACGCCCGGCGAGGCGGGCGAGGGGCAGATGATACAGGTATATCTTGTTCGCGTTCCACGGCGACGTGATGTCGGTATCTAACGGTGAGGCAGGTCCCCGAGGGCCACTGCTGGATCGTGGGCGACAACCTCCCAGCCTCGAGAGATTCGAGGCAGTTTGGCCCGCTGCCGCTGGCACTTGTCCAGGGCAAGGTTGTTGCCAAGGTCCTGCCCTGGAGGGAGAGGCATTGGATCAAAAACGGACTGGAACCCGCCCAAAACGGGCCGTGATCCGGTCACGAGAGATGAAACTGCAACTACCATTGTACACTATCATCATAGATAGACTCGGACCCGGCGCCACTGTTGATATCGGGGTATAATAAGACAAGACGTGTAAACATCGCGGTCTAATTACAGCTGCTGCCTTGATGCCCTCTGCCTGCATATTCGCCCCCTTCTCCAAATTGCACTCAAACAACCGATGCTGGGCTAATCGCAGGCACTCGCCGAAAATGCTCTGTACAAAGAAGACCACCCTGTATCCTTGGGTCACAATGCCGCCCACACCGTCAATATCGCCTCGCACCGCCATCGCCAGAGGCGAGACGATTCCAAGAGCGCCGCGCAGGTCAAAGGCTTTCCCACGGCAGACATTCCTCATCCCCGGCGAGGAAGATGAGGAGCCAAAAAAAAAACTGGCCGGATCGAGGGAGAACAAGTCTCGCTCCCCGCCAAGCGTCGATCCGGTAAAACTTCCAGACGCCCAAAACACCGTTGCCTCGCTCGCCGTTTCGTTCCGCCCCGCCCAGTAGACGAGTTCGCCCTTGCGAAGAGACAGCCAGATGGAAATGCTTCAAGCCCAACTCGGACCGCGTCAGTGCCAATCCCCATTGATTGCCCCAGTCGAGCAGGCTTAACCCTCGATGTGAGCCTTCGACATGCTCTGACCCAAAAGTTCCAGGCATCGCTGCGCCAAATTGACAACCTCGCCTTCATCCTCCTCCTCAAACTCCGGCTCCGCTTCGACCTGGCGGTTTGCAATGTTCCGGATGTGTTCGATGATGTCGTCCGCCTTGCCGATGAGGCCAATCAACGCCTTGTCCTCCGACTCGAACAGCTGCAGCAGAGTCCACACGGCAATGTGCTGGAACGTGGCGTCTCCAGACTGCAAAAACCGACCGAGGTAACCGTGGATGCCGCCGTTGGGCTCGTTCCAGTTTTGTACAAAGACGGAGTAATCGCCCACTGCAAACGTGTAAGCGGACACGGCACGAGAAATTCGCAATGCCGAGGGGATGGATGTCTCACCTTTAGACGACAGATTGCCCAGGGCAGCAGCGCTGTTGCCCTGGACCTCAATGCTGGGCGAGTGGGTGAGGGGAATTAAGACATCGCACACGCCCAGGTTCAGCAGATGCGACTTGAGGTCGTCACTAAGAGCGAGCACTGCGATGGCAGCCGTCATCTCCGACTGCACCGTCACGGGCACGTCGAGCACCAGCTGCTTGCACTTTTGCACAGCTCCCGCGTCCAAAACCAGCGCCTTGTTTCGGTCGGAGCTGGCGGCCAGGTTGCGCAGCGTCGAGATGGCATGGCACTGTATCTCTTCGTTGTCCGTCGAACCGAGAAGGTCGACGAGGGGCTTCAGGAAGTTTGCTTCGATAATCGGCGACTCGTTCATCGGGTGAATGGAGATGTTTCGTATGCATGCGACAGCCGAGAGAATGAGTGGAAGGTACGAGGACTGCAGGAGGCGGAGCAGAGGGTGCAGGCCGTTGGCCCGCACAATGTCCAGCTGGTACTTCTCGTCGGACGCCAGATTCCGCAGGGCCAAGGCTGCCTGACATTGGACCTTGGGAGACGGCGAATCCATGAGGTTCACCAGCGACTGCACCAACTTGGGCTCGGACGAGGCGAGCTTGCGTCGGTTGTTGGCGTCGACTGCAATGTTGCTGAGCGCGGTCGTGCAGTAGTACTGCACGTCCACGTCGGGGGACGAAAGGAGCTGGACGAGAACCGGAATGGCACCGGCATTAACGAGCTGCTGACGGTTCTCGTCTGGAACCATGGTTAGCAAGGTGCCGGGTCGCGCATGACTGCAAGCCTTACCAGAGTGTGTCATGTTGAGAAGGGCCCCGGTAGCATTTCTCTGCACGCGCATGTCTCTGGACTTGGCCAGTCTCGTCAGCGGCCCGAGGGCTCCTGATCGGGCAATCTTGGCCTTGTTCTCCTCGTGGGTTGCCAGGTTGGTGATGCACCCGACGGCATTGCACTGGACTTCGACGTTGGGCGACAGCATCTGTCGGATCAACGGAGTCAAACCGCCAAGCTGGACGATCAGGACCTTGTTGTCGGCTGAAAGCTGCAGGTTAGTGGCTGGGCGCAGAGGGGTCTCTCGCGGGGGAGGGGAGCCATACTGTTGACGGCCAAGTTGCCCAGGGCAGCGCTGGCTGCTCTTTGGACTTCGATATCAAGGCTCTGCAGGAGGAAGAGGATGGGCTCAAGTGTATCTCGGTCGACTTCTCGGACATCTGGACGCGGTGTGTCAGCAAAAAAAGTAAAGCAAGAGGTCAGACGACTTGTGGATTGACTGCATCTTCGAGGAGGGGAGGGCCGCGCATTGAGATGGGCGGGCTTAATTTGAAAAAGGGAGTACTCGTCGCAGCTACATACCTCGCTCCGTGATTTCGGCAAATGTAAGACTGGCGCTGCGCTGGAGGTCGATGTTCTCGGAGAAGACCAAGGTGCTCAGCGCGCGAAGAGGCTCGCCGGAGAAGAAATCGGTCTCGCCGCGCTGTACGGAAGTCAGACTTGAGCAAGATTCATTTCGGAGCAGCCTAGCACGGACGTTTTCGAGGTACTGGAGCAGGTCGGCGACGGCTTCCCGCTCGCTATCGGCGAGAACGGGTTCGTATAGGCCATCGCGGGCTCGTCCTGGCAGCAGCAGTCAGCAGCGACAACAACGAAGGGGAGCAGGCACGTCAGGTCGCATACCTCCGCAGCAAGTCGAGTGGCAAATTCCCATGGCTGGGTTGATGGCCTGGGGGCCTCAGGGCGTGGATGGAGATCAAAGGCGGCGGTGGAGGAGCGGCGGCGGCGATGGTGGCTCTGTTGACGAGGCTCGAAAGCCACTCTCCCACGGGCTCCCACGGGCCGCTCAACGTCACGCCGGTCAGAGCTTGCGGCCGAGCGAGTGCACGCTGCGCCTGTCGATGGACGGATCGCCTCGGCGGCTGCGAGATGAGGACCAGCTGCTCAGCCTGCGGCGGAGAGCAACGGGGTCGCGGGGTGGCGATGCTGCAGCCGAGGGGGCAGCGAGGGACGGTGGTGGTTGTGGGATGATGACGAGGAGGAAGTGCTGGGTCGGAGTCGGGGTCTGGTGGTGAAGGGCAACGGGGGGCGACGGGGGCGCACAGCGCCTGCGGCTTCCGAATCTAGCGCCTGTGCCTCCCTGTGGTCCGTGGATGCGCCTGTCAGGGTCGCCACCACGGGGTTACGGGCAGGTACCTAGTGGGGCCGAAGGCCGGACTGCTTTGCTGCGCTCTCATTGGCGTCGTGAGGCCTACTCGCAGACCATGGATATCTCGATAGGGCCGCTGCCTGCCTCATGTTTGCATGTTCGCTCTAATTCCAGCTGAAGGAAGCGAGGCCCCATTGCTCCGTAGTTGCCTTGGTGCCTCGCACCAGCAAATGGCAGGAACATAATAACGCAGACAGCTGAAAGGCGCCCGCCCCTGCCGATGGAGTGCTCCGCGACAGTCGCGTTGGTCCAACACCTGCTGCACGAGAGTCTTGGCTTCGTTGGACGCGCTCCGTGTTCCCTTGTCTGAGTTTGAGTGCCATCCATCAACGAGGGTGCATCTCTGAGTCCCTTTCTGCCAAATGCCAAATGCCCATGCTCGCCATGCCACGGCCACGCACCACCAGAGTGAGACACGCCGATCAAGTCGAGCGCCATGTGACACGGATCCTGGGGGCCATCATCAGGCAAGGGTGTGATTGTACGAGAGACGCGACAATACGGAGGGCCCCCTCGCCAAGGCCATATATATGGGTATGGATCCCCTCGTGTTCCTCTGCTGCCTCGGTGTGCGAGTCGCATGATCCTGTTGCAGCTGGACGTTGCTGGTGGTTGGCCGCCCTGGGATGAGGCGCCATCCTGCGGGGGGCTAGTGCGGGACAGCTACCCTGCACTTGACGTGCTAATAAATTGCTGTTCTCGATTGCCAGGCACCGGAACAGCTTTCTCTCCTCATTAGAGAGTCACCGTCTTGTCCGTCGTGGCGTTTCCGGGAGCGGGAGGCATCATCGGCCACTGACGTCCATACTTGCGTCGCAGAGCCAAAGAGCCGATATCCCGCCACAAGCTCACTGTAAACGTGACGGAAAAGGTCAAGCTCTGGGATACGCAGCTCTCGGCCATTACTGCAACAGCTCGCTGAAAGCCACCGGAGAGACGGTGGAGTTGGGAGGCGTTGTAAGCACGATTGCCTGCGGCGAGATTGCCTCATCTTCCCGTCTTGCGACGCCAAACCGCGCACAAACTCGCCCCGATGCACCGCTAGATCGCTTGGGCATCCATCTTGATGCCCTGGTGTCGTCGCCGCCTGTGCTGTAGGCTGTACTCGTAGTACTGGAGGCTCTTTTCTTCCCTTCCGCTGATTCCCCGCCGAGCGTCTCTAATCTCTCTCTCCTCCCTCCCCCTCCCCCGCCTCGACACCCGATTGCTGCAACAACATCATCGTCAAAACGACCGACCGAGCAGCCAGCGCGGCAAGGCTGAGACGAACGAACAAACTCACCCGCAGCCGCGCCCGCAGCCACCAACGGACGCGCAACCCCAGGGATGGACGACCAGGACCAGGACACTGCTAGCGCCCAGGCTGGGGCCGACCCCGCGCAGGCCAACGTCGAGGCTCGGGCTGAGTCTCGTGAGCCATTATCAGCCCCGGGCGCCATGCCAGTGGGTGGTGTTGCGCCGGAACCGGCTGCAGCAGCGACAGCCGCCGAGGCGGCGAGGCGGCGCCAGACGGGCCACGAGCAGACGGGCCACGAGCAGACGGCGGCGTCGCTGCGCGTGCCTCACTTTGTCGCTCCCTCGTCCTACCTGCGCTTCAAGACGCCCGCCATGGCTGCCGCTCCCGCTGCCGCCGAAGCACACCCTCCGAGTCCCCTCGACAAGGAGCAGGTGCAAGGCCTGGTTTGTCTCCCTCTGCCCGACATGCTTGACCCGGCTGACGCTCCCGGGCGCAGAAAGCGATTCGCGATTTCCTCAAGGTCCGCACGAGCTACGACGTTTTGCCCCTGTCGTTCCGCCTTATCGTTCTGGACACCGATTTGCTCATTAAGAAGAGTCTCAATATCCTGACTCAGAACGGTAGGCCACAGCCCTGTGCCATGAAGAGACCGCCCGGGACGAGCGTGCTGACGACCAGTCGACAGCCATTGTGTCGGCGCCTCTGTGGGACTCAGACACGTCTCGGTTCGCCGGCATCCTGACGTCCACAGACTACATCAACGTCATCCAGTACTACTGCCAGTTCCCCGACGAGATGAGCAAGCTGGATCAATTTCGGCTGAGCAGCCTGAGAGGTGCGTACGCGTGACTGCTTTGCTGGGCCACGCTCACGGGTCTTGTTGAACAGACATCGAGAAGGCCATCGGCGCAAGGCCCATCGAGACCGTCTCCGTCCACCCCTCCCGGCCGCTGTACGAGGCCTGCCGCCGCATGCTCAAGACGCGCGCGCGACGCATCCCCCTCGTCGATGTCGACGACGAGACCGGACGAGAGACGGTCATCTCCGTCATCACGCAGTACCGGATCCTCAAGTTCATCGCCGTCAACAACGAGCACAACACGGTGATGCTCAAGAAGAGCGTCCGCGAAGTGAATCTCGGCACCTACACCAACCTGGCTACGGTGCACATGAACAGCACCGTCCTGGACGCCATCCACATGATGGTCGACCGCAACATCAGCTGCATCCCCATCGTGGACGCCGAGAACAGGGTCCTGAACGCCTTTGAGGCCATTGACGTCATTCCGTGCATCAAGGGCGGCGCCTACGAAGAGCTGGACGGCACCGTCGGCGAGGCGCTCTGCAAGCGACCGGACGACAGCCCCGGCATCTACACGTGCGGCGAGGGAGACAGGCTCGACTCGATATTCGACACGATACGGAAGAGCCGCGTCCACCGGCTGATTGTGGTCGACGACGACAACAGGCTCAAGGGCGTCATCTCGCTCTCGGACATTCTCAAGTACGTCCTGCTCTACGGCGAGGACGATGCGGGCCCCCGGGCGTGAGAAGGAGGCTGCGCAGCAACGTTTCGTGACGACGGAACAAAGGCCAAGCCAAGTGGACCTTGGCCGAAGCCCAAGACCAAGTGCTGGTAGGGTGCGAGAAATGCATGTGCTGAGGCGTACGGGAATGTCGAATGGCCATAATACCACGGTGTTGGCGCAGGCGACATGTCGCCAACCCATGATAGACTGCTGGGTGGCAGAAAAATGGTAACCTGTTCTTTGCTGCTGCTTGTTCATCGACCTCTGGCTGGAGAGGCTGTCGACTGTCGACGTGTCTGCGGGAATGGAAGGAAATCGAGGGTACATATTATTAATATCTGGACAGAACAGCTACTTGAGAAGCGCCATTTCAGACTCCCTGGGCCTGCGCAAGCGGCCACACGCAGCTTCTCTCTCGTCCTGGCCAGGGCGTCTCGGCCAGAACTGCCGACGTGAAGCATGCAGAACTGGGCAACAAGCTGCCCATGCCGCTTCCCTTGCCGCCGCGCTTGGGCAAGACGTGCCTCCGTCAACCGCGATGACGCACGCCAGGAAGCGACCAGCACGGCCCGCGGCGCCAACACGTGCTTCAGCTCTTGGCCTCGTTCAACTTCAACATCGAGCACCACTTCCCCGATGCAGACTTATGTCGGCATCTCAGCTCCATCTCCAGACACACGCGGTGCTTGCGATATCCCATGGCTCGACCAACGCGGCTGGCTGCGTCCAAGTCGTCGCACCAGCTCGCCACCCACGACGCGTTTGCGCCTCGCCGGCTGCCCCCGTCGGCGAGCTCCGTCTCCCTCGCTTTCCCGCACAGCGCGAGCGCCCACAGCCTGCTGGCCCAGGGCTCGCGGGTGCGCAGCAGCGGGACGTGGACGACGAGCAGCGGAGAGCTGGGCTTCCTGAGCGACACGGACGAGGTGGAGGACAGGGCGATATACATCCACGAGTACAACCGGCTGGCCAAGAAGCACGGCGTGAGGCAGCTGGTCGTCGACGACTTCAGCGCGGAGCAGCGAGGCGATGCTGTGCGAGGCCCCGAGAAGCGAGGATGGCTTCACCGAATCCTCCGGCCAGCCCCCAGCCAGCCCGCCTCCCAGGCCGCCAACGCGTCGTGTCAACTTCAACCGCGCCACAGACACAGCGTCTCTGACCTCGCCCACATGCTTCACCCCCGCCGAGAGCCGCCCAAGATTGTCGACATCCAGGACATGGTCCGGTTGAGCGGCAAGAGCATGCTGTACTTGCCTCAGGAGTATGCCCCTTGCTGTCTGATACTGCCGACATGCATTCGCGCCACGGCGCAACACCTTGCGCAGAATGTCACCACTCGTGGGATATTCCGAATCCCTGGATCGGTGAGGATCGTGGGCGCCCTGTTCAACCACTACTGCTACGCGGACAACGGCGGCGACGACATCGCCAGCACGGTTCGCTGCGCCAACCTCCCGCTCCACATTCCATATTCCGTCCACGACGTGGCGTCGACATTCAAGCGTCTGCTGTCTGTCCTGCCGGGCGGCATTCTTGGGTCGCTCGCCCTCTTCGACGCCCTGGTCGCCATCCATTCACAGCTCAACGGGGAGCCCGAGTTTCCTCGAACGAAGCAGACCAAGGTCCGCGCACGGCTTATTGCCCTGGCCATCGGCACCATCAAATCCCAGTTCCGCAGGGAGCTCATATGCGCCGTGTTCGGGCTCCTCAGCTTGATTGGCCGCGTCTCCGAGGTCACGCCGCGGGAAGACGAGGACGGGCGGCCGCTCCCGACTGGGGACTTGATGGGATACAGCGCGCTGGGCATCGTCTTTGGGCCGCTCCTGGTCGGGGACCTGCTGGATCAGTACTCGATGAAGCTGGCGACGCCGAGCTCGGGAATGCTCGTGTTCCCGCTGAGCCCCAAGGGACTCCGCCGCGACCGACGCAGAGCCAAGGCAGAGGGGAACCAGTCCGACCCCCCGACGGTCAACAGGATCTGGGTTGCAAACAGCATTGCGGAAATGCTTATTGCCAACTGGCGCGACATTGTCCGCCAGATGAAGTGTCTCGGCACGCACCGCCGCAAGGACATGTCTTCTGTCAACCTGCGAACCAACTCGTTGCGGCCGTCTGCTTCGGATTTCGCGATCAAAATGCCACGAGACATGGATGCAAGCAAGGGCAGGTCGAAAGGCGATGGCGCCGATCCTGACGACAGCCCCGAACCAGACACGCCAACCATGGGGGTGAAGCGACGGCGATCAAAGTCTTTGAAGAACGCTGCCTCGAACAAGCTGCTGCCGAAGGTGAGCATGGGTGCCTTGAGCCCAACGAGGGAAGAGAGCGTAGCAGATGGGGAGTCGACCAAGGACAGGCGCCCGTCTGGCCAAGGTCAGGAGCTGCCGTCGATTGATTCGAACCTCCAATCACCCAGGCAAGGAGAGACAAGCGCGACGTCGGAGAAGGCCAGAGGCCCAAAGCCACAGAGCCGTAAGCGGGCCTCGGTCGGGCGAGGCAAAGCACTAGCCGTAGTCGACAGCGGGGAGAGGCCGCAGCCGTCGCAGCATCTGGCGGATGAAACGACGCTGGATCCCGCACAGGTGTACCTCGACAGCGTCCCACCACGCGTATCGTCGAGATCAAGGCACGAACACGAAAGCTCGGAGACGACTCAAACCATCCTGTCGTACCCGGTTGCAGACATGAGCGAACAGTCCCCAATCCCCGCCAAGGATCGCCTCTCCGCAGTCTCGGGGAGACGCCGACGCGGCAGGGCGTCCAACAACGCCAGCTCATATTACGACGGCTCTGAGGATTCTCCAGCTCCCTTGAGTTCCTCAGGCCGTGGGCATGCGGCGCATTCGCCAGGAGTATTGAGCCCAGAGAGCCGCAGGTCGCGACTGAGCAAGATGCTCTCGCCACACAGACAAAGTCGGAACCAGGTGGCCGTGCCTGACAAGCTCGGGATAAGCCCCTCCGAAAGCTCTGCAGCGGCACAGGGGACAGGGGATGACGTCAAAAGAGAGAGCCCGGACGCACGCCGGGAAAGGCACCGATGCAAAACGACGACTGCGAGCCAGCGGACGACACGGAACAGCCTGGAGGATGGGATGCACCCCAAAGGCCTCGGCAGAGAGGCCGGGACAGTGACAGAGCCCATTCCAAGAGGCTCGATGGACAGAACACCTGATCACTTTTATGCGGCTACAGGCGAACGACAGAATCATCACCATGGAGAGAGAAGGGAGGCCGCTAGGAGCTCGCATTCTGGCGGCGAGCCGTAGGAAGACTTGCCACCTGCCCACATGGGCCCCGGGAGCAACAGCAGGACGCCTGGCATGCCAGACGGTGATGCGTTTCCCGGCGGCTCAGGCTTGATGAGACATCCCGGCCTAGGACGAGCCGGCGCGAATGGACCAGAAGATGGCCAGCGAAACCAGGCGGAGCATGGCGCATCAGCTGGACAGGATCTACTGGCACGACAACCGTGGACCTCCAAATCCCACGGCCACTTGCGGAGCAAGGTCAGGGTGACGGTGCAGTCGCCGTCGAGGTCCAGTAGTTCCGAGGCGCTCAGCAAACGGGGATCCGTCAAGGCGATGGCAGCCTTGTTTGAGAGCCAGGACTCGGCGCCGAGCAAGCCATCGTCACCGAGCAAGCCATCGTCACCGAGCAAGCCATCGTCACCGAGCAAGCCATCGTCGCCGAGTAAGCCATCGTCGCCGAGCAAACCACCATCGCCCGCCAAACGCCGGGGCCCAGAAGGAGGCATTTGGCTACAGGCAACGCCGAGATCCCCTTGCAAGTGCGGCCGACAGCCTCCGCCAGGGCCGGTTTGGTTGCAATACAGCTCAGACAAGTCGCCGGAATCTGCCAGCGGAGAGGAGGCTTCAAGCCATTCCCTGACAGCGGCACAAGATGAGCGGGAGACGCCTGCTGTTGGCGACATGGCATCCTCCGTGGCCGCCGCGGCACAGACCGAGGAGCAGCGGCGACAGGGCGAGATGCTGGGGAGGCCAACTCAGGTCGGCGCCAGCAAATCGATGCCGGCGCTGAAGCCGTCGGACGCTGGCACATCGACTCACGGGGGTTTCAGGCAGGTGCCGAGCCTGGGCACCATGGTCCCCTACCGCGAGCAGCCGCCTATCGCGCAGCATCTGAACCGTCCTCGGCCGCTGTCGACGCCGTCGCCGGCGCCGCAAAGGGCGGACGAGCTCTGCATCACGGACACGGTGCCGCGGGGGTCTGCAACGCGACCTCGAGGCACGACGATGCTGTACTCGCAGATACAGACGCTCCAGCGCCACCTGGATGCCAAGACCGAGGAGGCGTCGCAGCTGCGGAGACAGCTCGAGGCGCAGGAAGACACGGAAGTGGGCACGCTGAGCGAGCAGCTGAGGGCGGCCACCAGGGACTTGTCCATGTGGAAGGAGAGGGCCGAGTCGGCGGAGAAGAGAGTCAAGGCGTTTGAGCGATTCACGACGCGGCTGCGGACCATCAGGGACGCGCTCTTCCACGAGCGGCAGCGACGCACGGACGAGGACGTGGCGTCGACGGCGACGGCGACGCGACGATGTGCCTCGGAGGAGGGCGATGAAGCGCGCACCGCGGCCAAGGACTCGGGCCGGAGGGCAGCCAGCGCGCAGGGCACGGGAGGCGAGCGGAGCGACGACTCTGGCAGGACGGAGGACGCCGGCGTCGTCGCGGCGAGGATCAGGGAATGCCTGCGCGGCCAGCTGCAGGCGGCGGCGGCGGCACAGGGCGGGACGTTGGATAGCCCGCCTCGGGTGCGTGGCGGCGTCACGGGGGGGGACGGAGCATGGAGCCCGCGAGGGCACGAGATGGACGTGGTGGGTGGAGCGGAGGTGTGGGCGGCAGCGGAAGAGCTGCTGCGAATGGAGGACGAGGGGGTCATGTGAGCATGTGAGTGCCGGAGTGCAGCAGACGGCTGGATGGCAATTGCGAGGCGACGGCGCAGAGTGAGGATGTCAACATGATAGTGGAGCATACTTTGAGCAGGATATTCACGCGAGGCATCCGGTTCCGACAACAGGCCGACGAGTGACGTTGTGACGCATTGACTTTGCGCGGCCGAGACGCTACGAGTAGGCGCAAAGGCAGTGCGACGGGTGGAGAAGGGCTGACGACGAGGCTTGTGGAACGGCCGGGCCCCGGTGGCTGTCGATCCGAGGGCTCCTTTGCGTTCAACGGCGGATGCTGGTTGGAGCCACGCCGCAGATGCACCCGATGCGGCGCACGCACCTCGTGTACTCGTGGCGGCCGCGCCGTATCTCGGTCTGCATGCGGCAGGTGGCCTCGCCGCGGGCCGGCAGTCAGGGGGGCCATCTGCGATGCCGAGACGCCAAGGCGAGGAGCCGTCCGAGCAGGCGCCGAGGCGCGTCGATGGGCCCGCGGGATCGGCGCGGGCGGCGCGGGCGCGCCCGAAGGGGAAGGTTACCCAGCCTGCGGGCGGCCGACCGACCTGCTCGACGCGGCAAGGCCTGGGGGTGCAGATTGCGGGCGCTGTTTGCTGCGCGGCGACGAGGCGAGAGGCCGACGGGGGATAAGACGGCGCCCCCCCGGCTTCGCGGACGAGCCTGATGGCCAGCCCCAGCCCCTTTGCCCGCTCCTGAGCCGCCTTCGCACGCACTCCTCGGCAGCCGTTGTTGAAAGCGGCCGTCTGCCCGTCGCAGCCATGAAGCCGCTCGCCCTCCTGTCCCTCCTGGCCGCCGCCGCCGCCGCCGCCGCCGCCGCCGCCGTCACCCCCGGCGTCTCCTACGCCGGCCACAAGGTCTTCCGCGTCCAGGTCGGCGCGCGGCCGCAGCGCGTCGCCGACATCATCGCCCGGCTGGGCCTCGGCGTCTGGCAGCCGCCGTCGCGCAAGGGCGCCTTTGCCGACGTCGAGGTGCCCCCCGGCGTGCTCGACGCCTTCCGCCGCGAGGTCCAGGGCCTGCGCGTCGACACCATGCACGAGGACCTCGGCCGGTCCATTGCCGACGAGGCCGCCTTTGGCGCCTATGCCGGTGCGTCTCCCGTCCCTGGCGGTGCCGGCGGAAGCGGCTGACAGGCGGCAGAGGGCTCGGCCAACAGCACCTGGTTCAACTCGTACCACCCGTACGGGGACCACCTGCAGTTCCTCCGGGACCTGCAGGCCCAGTACCCCGGCAACGCCGAGCTTGTCACCTCGGGCAGCTCGCTGCAGGGCAACGCCATCACCGGCATCCACCTCTTCGGCAGCGGCGGCAAGGGCGGCCGGCCGGCCGTCGTCTTCCACGGCACCGTCCACGCCCGCGAGTGGATCGCGTCCATGGTCGTCGAGTACTTCGCCTTCGCCCTGCTGCGCGGCTACAAGACCGACGACGCCATCACGGCCCTCGTCGACAAGTACGACTATTACCTGTTCCCCGTGGTCAACCCGGACGGTAGGCAGGCGCTGCGCCCGACTCACCTCGCTCGACTGACGCCCCCCAGGCTTCCAGTACACGCAGAGCACGGACCGGCTGTGGCGCAAGAACCGCCAGCGCACCTCGGGCAGCAGCTGTCTCGGCCACGACATCAACCGCAACTGGCCGTACAAGTGGGGCGGCCCCGGCTCGTCGACCGACCCCTGCGCCGAAGACTACCGCGGCGAGAGCGCCGGCGACGCCCCCGAGACCAAGGCCCTGTCCGGCTTCCTGCAGCAGGTCAAGGGCGCGCAGGGCCTGAAGCTGTACATTGACTGGCACTCGTACTCGCAGCTCTTCATGACGCGTGGGTCTCCTTGAAGCGACGTTGCTCGCGCCTGTGAGTGGCATCAGCGGCTGACGCTCCCGTGCACAGCATACGGCTACACCTGCGACGCCGTGCCCGGCAACAACGTCGACTACCAACGGCTCGCCGCCGGGGCCGTCGACGCCATCCGCGCCGTCCACGGCACCAGCTTCGAGTACGGGCCCATCTGCTCCACCATCTACCAGGCCGCGGGCAGCAGCATCGACTACGTCAACGACGTGGTCAGCGCCGACTACAGCTTCGCGGCCGAGCTGCGCGACACGGGCCGCTACGGCTTCGTCCTGCCGCCCGACCAGATTGTGCCGAGCGGCGAGGAGGCCTTTGCCGGCGTCAAGTACCTGCTGCAGAACATGAAGTGAGCCCTGACTCCAAGGGACGTAATCAGGAAAGGTTGCTGTGTAGGAAGCCAAATTGAATTGCACTTGAGATTGCTGATGAAAGCCGAGAGGACGCCATCGTCATGTCTCGTGACACGTAGGCGAGATCAATCAGGGCGGTCCATTGCTGGCATATAATCGCTACATGTCTCCAGTGTTGCAGACCGATGCCAATACGCTTCTTCTTGTAGACGTCCGATCGGCTATTCCAAGCCTTCGGAGGCGAAAATGTCCTTGTGCCGGTGCGTAGCCTCGACGACGGCCGTGCAGAGGCCAAAGTCTAGAGCGAACGTCAGCAGGGCTCTAGCCGTGCGGACACGGGGATTCAATGTCGGTTCGAGGCGCACGTCGTGCTCGCCGTGGAACTTACCAACTCCGGCTCCCAAGTCCCGAGAGCTCAGTACCTTGACGGACAGATCCGGGTTCACCTTGCCGATGATTTGCACGGCGTTTCCGTTGGTCAAGTGCGCGTCCTGCACCCGCAACCGTCAGCCCTGGGTATCTCTTCCGAGGCCAAGACGCAACTCACCCGGTTGAGCACGACAGTCACCGTCCCGTCGGCGTCGAGCGTGGCCTGGTCCCCGCGCAGCTGCGTCACCTTGCCGACGATGGTGACGAGCCGGCCGACGAAGCTGTCCAGGTACTGGGCCGTGATGCGCGGCGAGGAGAGTTGCTCAGCCATGGCGGTTCGGTGCTCTCGGCGGGGGTTTCTGCGACTGCACGAGAGAGTGAAGATGCAAAGGATGCTGGGATGCTGGATGGCTGGTCGACCCCTCCACGCGCGTCGCGCTCGCGCTTGGACATCGCGTAGTCACGTGACGCTGGCGCCCGCCATCACCTGACCCGTCTCAAGCCGGAAGTGAACTGAACCAGCAGGCGAGCCATCTGCGGGGCCACGCCTCCATCGGCCCTTCAGCAGCTGGAGCTCCATGCTGGCCGTCTTGTCGTGCCTGTGATGCCATGACGACGATGGAGCCCCTTGACGTTCCTGAGCTTGGCAGCACCTCCATCGCCATGGACATGAACTTCGCCGCTGGGGCTCATCCATTGCGTCCTCGTGCGTTGCCCTGTGGCGCCGACGAGCCTGCGGCGGGCGTGGGCGCACGGAGGCACGTACGAGTACTCGTACGAGTAGAGCTGTTCATGAGCCACACGTTCGTGGCCGAATCCCCAGCTCGGATCTTGCGTCCGCCGGCCGCTGCGAGGATCAGCCGGAACCGAATCGACGATTGACGCTCCAATGAGGCCGGGATCGGGCCGCAGTGATTGGCCTCGCTGCAATGGCAATGCGTACTGGAAGAGACCGGCAGCGGGCAGAGCTGCATTTTGCCATCCATCTCTCCCGGAGCTTCCCATCGGGTGATTGAGAGTTTGCGGCCTGTGACGCCGCCACGATGGCCGTCAGTCGATGTTGACACCAGCCACAATTCTTGGAATGACCGGGGCAATTGTGCTGCAGAGCTGTGGCTCCTCTGCGCGTTGATGCACGGACGAGGGCATCTGGGTGTCAGCATACTCGTATATAATATCCACATATCCATCTCTGCCAACGCAGCTGCTCTTCACAGCCGTCGTCGCCGTCTTGACAGTCTTCCGTGCCCTTCACATGCCCAAACCCAGGCTCACGACAATAGAGCTCTGCGGGCTGAAACAATAGAGTTCGGCCAGAGCCTCCCTCACGGCAGGTCGACGCGCGAGCCACAAAGCGGGGGCGCAGACAACTGCGACGCCACCAATGGCCGAAACCATCGAGGCAACGGCCGCCGGCCAATGGGGCACGAAGCGCCGGCCATGGCTGCGGCGCTGGCTGCAGGGCACTGCCTTGGGTCGAAGCCGGGCCTGCATGATGCAGCAGCCAGCAGCAGCCAGCAGCAGCCAGCAGCAGCACGGACGGACGGGGCGAGGCACTCGTCGGACGCTGCGGAGGACCCGCACGGCCTTGGGGCTGCGGCAGGTTGATGAGCTGATTGCTCTGATTACTCAGTCGAGAGAGGGGCGTGAGAGGGGACAGCCGTTCCACATTCCAACTGAGTTGAGCGTGGCCCGACGCCATGCCCGCCTCTACCGGGCAGCCGTGGCAGCTGTGGCAAGCTTTGCAGTCTCGATGGACCCAAACGGCGCGAGGAGGAGGGGAGGGGCCCATGAAGCGAGGGCGCAGTATTAATAGCCTCGGTGTACGCGGCCAAGCAGCCGTGGCCACCCCTCTCCGAACAGGCAGACGTGCTGCTGTGAATCGCCGCCAGCGTCTTGCGACCGCCGCATCCCATTCCCAGCTGCGAAACGCAGGATAACGAGCACCCACGCGTACGGGCCACCTGCACCCGGTTCCATCCAGAGCGCCCCCAGCCCGCGCCCAGCATCGCCGACAGCCGCCGCCCCCGCACCGCGCACGCATGGCGACGGCCGCAGAGTTCGCCCCGGCGACCTGCCGCACCTGGGCGACGACGGCGACGTGCTCGTCGACCCGCGGATGGGCATGTCGCTCTACGGCATCAAGGCGGAGAAGGACGCGGCCGACTCGCCCAGCCAGTTCATGCTGACGCCGCGCATGTTCGGCAGCGACCTGGACGCCACGCCCGTCGACTACCTGGGCGACGTGCTGGACGCCGGCGAGACCATCGAGGTGGCCGCGCCGCCGCCGCCGCCGCCGCCCATGGCCTCGCCGCCCGAGACCGACTCGCGCACGTCGCCGTCGTCGTCGCAGCCGCCGCCGCCCCAGCCGCCGCCGCCCAAGCGAGCCGCCCGCCGCCCGCCCAAGCGGACGCGCGCCCAGCAGCAGCAGCCCAAGCGCGGCGGCCCGCGCGGCGCCCCGGCCGCCTCCAAGGGCGCCGGCGCCGCCTCCTCCAAGGCCGACGCCCGGCGCACGCGCTGCCTCGAGCGCAACCGCGTCGCCGCCTCCAAGTGCCGCGAGAAGAAGAAGCAGTGGGTCCACGACCTCGAGGCCGCCAAGGGCGAGCTCGAGCAGCAGCACGCCAGCCTGCAGGCCGAGTGCGCCGGCCTGCTCGACGAGGCCACGCAGATCAAGAACTGGCTCATGCAGCACGCCGGCTGCGGCGACGCCAACATCGACGCCTGGATCGGCAACGAGGCCATGCGCTTCGTGCGCCGCGCCGGCACCGCCGCCAGCCGCCACTCGAGCATCGGCAGCCTGGCGTCGCTGCAGAGCCGCAACGGTGAGTGCCGCGCCGCCCCCCGGCCCGCCCGCCGTCCTGCTAACGCGCGCTGTCGCAGACTCGGCGCACTCGGCGCAGACCGAGGACACGCACCTCTCGTCCCCGGCCACCAAGCCCGAGCCCATCAACTACGACTACATGCCCGACGAGATGTTCCAAGACACGGGCTAGCCAAAACCGAAACATGGGATTTGTCTGGTTGGATCCCCTCCCCTTCCCCCCCCCTCCCCCCCCCCAAAAGAAAAAAAAGGATGGGCAAAAACACGGACTGGTCTCCGGCGGACGGGGCGCGGTAATCACGACGGCATGCGGGACAGCCCTCGGTCGAAAACGGGCGACGACACTACTGGTGAGATGTTTGCCTCGCGGCTTGGCTTGGTCGGCGTGGCCCCTGTTTTTGGCTCTAATGCGCAGCGATGGTGGTAGGTCTGGCTTGCTGGCGTTGGGGATCCGGTACGGGATATGAGATAATGCGGCCCTGGGCTGCTACGGGACGGGATGCCATGCTTTGTATACATGGAGTCGGATATCCGCGAGAGATTGACGACAGTCAGTGGCTGAGGCTCAATGATTACACCGTGTTTGTCGAATTGTTCTACACAGCCATTCACGTTCTAGTAAATGTGCACCCCTCGCGCAGCAGCCCCTACCGCTTCTTGATCCACCCCCTGGCATTCGAGACGCCCCGGATGCGCTTCGTGTACTTCCACAGGTGCCGGTACTTGGCGCCCTGCCGCTTGGCCTCCCACCCGCGCGCCTTGGCCGGCGGCTTGAGGCTGTGCACGCGCGTCGGGCGGAACTCGACGTCGGCGCCGGGGATGCCGTGCCGCGCCATGACGGCCGCCGTGTTGTCGTCCCACACGGCCCGGAACATGTTGAAGCCCACGGGCCGGAGGCCGAACTTGTCGCGGCACGACTTGAGCGAGAAGCCGTCGCGGCCCGCGTACAGCTCCCGCATCCTGGCCACGTCCACCCTCCGCCCGGGCGCCTGCTCGAGCAGGTAGACGCCCAGCCGGTGGTAGGGCGCGCCCTTTTGCGAGAAGGCGGGCATCCACGGCACGGCCAGCTGGTCCGCGGCCGTGATCCTGCCCAGGGGCAGCGACGTGTCCGTCGGGCTGAGCGGGATGTTGGCCGCCAGGTAGTGGCACCGCTTGCTGAAGCCGTTCCTGGCCGCGTCGGGCACGTCGGCGTCGACGACGGCGACGGTGACGAGGCGCTCGCCCTTGTCGAAGACCTGGACGCGCAGCCGCGGCGGGTGCTCGCTGACGGCGCTGTCGACGACCTGGCCCGGCGGGACCTTGAGCCGCCGGAAGAAGAGCCGGACGTCGGCCGTGGGCTCGAGCTTGGGCAGCACGTCCGGGACGATGTTGAACTGCTTGATGCGCTGGGCCATGAGGCGGTAGTCGTAGGAGCGCCACTTCTTGTCGGCGTAGTAGCGGTAGATGGGCTTGTTCATGTCGCCTGGGGCCACTTTGTCAGCTCATGATTCGAGGTGCAGAACGGCCACGACATCACGCACCCAATCCGTCCTCAAACCTCTTCTTGACCAAGGGGTCGTTGACGTCGGCCAGGATCTTCAGCCGCTCGACGTGCCGCCGCAAGCTCGCCAGCTTCGTGTCCTTCATCTGCTGCCCGCCCTTGACCTCGGCCGCGTCCTTGCCCTCCAGCCACGCAATCTTGTCCAGCTCGGCGCCGATCCGGGACAGCTTGTCCTCGCGGTCCGCGGCCAGGATCCGCCGCGCCTCCTGGAAGGCCTGGTAGGGCAGCTGCTCGAAGGGGATGCCGGCCGCCGTGCGCATCGCCACCCGGCGCCGCCGCGAGCCGACGGGCATCTTGCCCTGCTTGATCAGCTGCGCCTCGAACTCGGGCAGGACGGTGTTGGGGTCGAGGTCGAGGCCGCTGGGCTGCTGCTCCTGGGCCTCGGCGGCGCGGGCTGCGCCGGCGGTGAATGGGCGGGCTGCGCATGGCTGCTGCAGTTGCCTTGCGAGCGGCCGCGCAATGGGCCGGCACCGCGACATGTTGGTGCACGGTGTGGTGTTGGTCGACGAAGAGGCGTCTGGACAGAGGCTCAATGGCAGAAAAAGCTCGAGGAACAATCGATGCTGGGCAGTGGACCCACTAAAATTTCCGGGTCGGCGCGGAACTAGCCGCATCCTCTCCGTGCCACGATTTTCCACGAGAGCATAACCACCAGCCTCAACATCCATTCGACGGGCGACTTGGGGGCATTCGGCTGTCCAGCACCACAGACTCGGCAATGGCGTCAAGGGGCGTCGGGTGCCTCAGTGAGGCCATGGCGGCGCTGAAAGTGTCGCCGCTGAAAGCGTCGGCCGCCAAGGTAGGCGACAACCTGAGCATGCCATCACGAGCAGGACGCTGACTTGGACCGCAGCCCGCTGGCTTCGGCAGGACCTTTGCTCGCTCCATGGCCACCGAAGCCCCTACGCGAGACATGACACGACCCGCCTCCAATGCACAGTCCATAGTCCAGTCGTGGAATCCAGGTGAGTAACGTAGCAACCAGCCTCCATCTCCCGGACGCAACACCTCTAACACTGCCAGTCTCGACCGTCCCCGTCACCATCCACCGCTTCCCCTCCCTCGAGCCCGCCGCCCTCGAGCACTATCCCGTGCAGCATCTCTACCTCCCCCTCCGCCGCGACCTCCTCCACCACGCCGTCGTCTACGAGGCCGACGGCGCCCGCCAGGGCACCGCCTCCTCCAAGACGCGCTTCGACGTCCACGGCTCCCACCGCAAGGTCCGCCCGCAAAAGGGCACCGGCCGCGCCCGCCTCGGCACCCGGCAGAGCCCCGTCCTGCGCGGCGGCGGCAAGACCTTCGGCCCGCACCCGCGCGACTTCGCCTCGCGCCTCAACCGCAAGGTCTACGACAAGGCCTGGCGCACCGCGCTGAGCTACCGCTACCGCCGCGGCGAGCTGCTCGTCTGCGAGGACGGCATGGAACTCGTCCTGCCGCGCGACTTTGAGCTCCTCGCCGACCGCCACCTCAAGGACGGGCTCCGCGAGGCGTACCTGCAAAAGTACGCGGCCGGCGTCCTGCGCGCGCTCGGGCTCGGCCGCGCCGACGGGCGCACGCTCTTCGTCACGGCCGACAGGCGGGACCGGCTGTACGAGGCCATGGAGCAGGTGCCGTGGGAGGGCCGGGCGCTCGGCCTCGACGACGTTGACGTCAGGGACCTGCTCGAGACGGGCAGGGTCGTCATGGAGCGGAGCGTCCTCGGGGAGATGATTGAGCGGCACCAGAGCGACCTGGTGAGCCGGGTGGCCGTCGGTGGCCTCGCGCGAGGCGGGCTGCCGACGGGGGACGGGGCATTGGGGTCGTGAGGCTGCCCCGGGAGAGTGATTGTGTAGAATTATTGGACCCTCTATCTGTACCATCAACGCCCTCGATGCTTGCCACGAATGGTGATGCGATGAAACTGGGTATCTCGAAGCAAAACAATGTCTAGTCTACATGCGATGCCCATTTACAACGCGCCGCCCACCAGCTGCACAATCCACATGGCAACCCGCACCCTCAGCCCGACCCGCCGCTCGTTCCGCGCAAAGTCATCCCTCGTCACGGCGCGCGCGTGCTCCTGCAGCCGCCGCTGCTCCTCGCCGAGCCGCCGCCGCAGCCCCTCGTCGCGCGTCACGACGAGCGCGCCGACCTCGAGGTCGAGCGAGTAGCTGCGCTGCGTGTAGTTGGAGCTGCCGATGACGCTCACGGCCGGGTGCGCGTCGCCGGGCATCGTCACCCACAGGCCCTTGGCGTGGTACGTCCACCCGCCGGGCTGGCCGGCGGTGCCGCGCCGCCACTCCCGGAGGGCGATGTCGCCGCCGCGGCCGGCGCGGTGGACGCTGTGCACGAAGCGCCGGGCGAGGAGGACGTAGGCGTCCGGCAGCAGGCCCGAGACGCCCTTGGACCTGTAGAAGCCGTTGGCCTCGGGCGCGGCGGTGATGACGGTGTTGTTGGTGGACGCGGTCCCGATGAGGAGCTTGGTCAGGGACGGCGCCGGGTTGAAGTAGCCGGCCGTAAACGTCCACGATGAGCCCCTGTACGCGGACGATGCCAGCATCTCCAGCATACGCGTGATGACGGGCAGCTCGGTGGACGTGTCGGGGCGCATGACCTGGGACATCTGGCCCAGCATGTACACCCGCGTATCGGCAGGGCCGCTCTCCGGATGCCTGTCCCCGGGCGATATCAGGCGCTGCAGCGTCGACGTCGCGCCCTTGACAAACGCCTGCGGCTTCTGGAGCGGCGATGGCGCGGAGTTGGTGCTGGGCCAGGAGAGCGTGAACCCGGCGGCGTCCGCCGACGCCTCGACGAGGAAGCTGAACGAGCCGACGCCGCTGTGTATCTTCCAGAAGTGGTCGGTGACTTGTTTGGAGGCGAAGAGGTGGTATCGGTCCTGGCGGTCGGTAAAGTAGTCTGTCGACAAGTTGGCTCTGCAGACAGTCAGTCGACGCAACAAGGCGCAGCAGCTGTGTCACGCCATGCATACCCAGACATGATGATCTCGTCGTCAACGCCGTACAGCTTCATGTGCTGCAGCCCCCATCCCTCGTTGATCCTCTTGGGCACGTACCGCTTCCGCATCCCCGTCAGGTTTGGCGTGTGGTACATGCGGACCTCGACGCGGTCCGCCCCAAACTCGCCGATGAGGGGCGCCAGCAGCGACGCGCACGACGGCTCGGGCGCCTCTCGAGTCCCGCGGAGGGCGTCCGTCAGGATGCTCAGCTTCAGCTCCGGGTTGCGCCGCAGCGCATCGCGCAGCGTCTCGATGAGTTCCCGCTCCGACTTGCCAATGTACAGCGTGGACAGGAAGATGCGCCGCTTCGCGTTGCGTATGCGATCCTATGCGGCCCCAGTCAGCTCACGTACAACACACAGCTGATCCCCCCCTTCCGTGTCGCCCTCCTCGGGACCAATTGCTTGCGCCCGCACCTTGAGCGTCTCGTAAAATTCGGCCGGCGTCTGTAGGATCCGGATGTCATCGCCGCGGACGTCGAAGCTCGGCGCCATGCGGTCCAGCTCGCTCACAAACGGCGCCAGCACTCCCGCCCCGTTGCCCGGGGCCGTTGGGGCCGGCGCACCTGAAGGCGTCGCATATTGCCTGCACTGGGCCCGCGCGGGCGCGATGTTCGTCTTGAAGGCTGGCCCGCGCGCTCTGGCGACGCAACGGGTGCAGCTCCGGGCGAGCATCGGGGCCTGTTATTTCCCGGAGCGATTGGGCCCTCTGTGTCGAATGCTACCGAGTTTCGTTTCAGATTCGTCGGCGAGGAGCATGGCACTGTGTAGGAAAGAATGCGAAGTTGAATATCGATCGAGCTTGGATATTGGAGCTCCGTCATTGGCGCAAGCCCTCCCCGCCGAGGTTTTGCCGCGCGGGCAATCCGTCTTCAACCTCCAACCCATCGGCCATCTTCCACCACCACCCAGCATCGCCAACGACGAACTGTCGCAGCGGCCACCATGTCGACAGTCGGGCGAACACTCAGCAACCTGCGCAAGGTTGGAATTAAGGTACGCCATGCCCTTCCCTGCCGCAATTGACCGCTATGCTGAACCTCCGCGCAGGATTACTTCCGACAGATGCTGGTAGGTGACCGTCGCCACCGCTCCGAACCTGATGACGAACGCTGCTGACGATCGCTCCCCGCCCCTCGACAGTATATCGGTATGAAGCCTTTCGGACCAACGAAACCGCAAACCAAAGACGCCAGGAAGGGGACTGACAATGCGCAGGCGACACCAAGTATGGCCGCCTCGTTGGCCAGGACCGCGCGGGCAACAAGTTCTTCGAGAACGGCGAGGAGCTGCCCCTGCGCACCCGCTGGGTCGAGTATGCCAAGCACGACTACGACGCCGCCCAGATCGACCCCGGCTGGCACGCCTGGATCAGCTACTCGGTCGACCAGCCGCCCACCCAAGACGCCCTCATGGTTGCCGGCACGCGCCTGTTCGAGAAGCCCCATGCCCAGCCCAACTACACCCAGACGCGCGGCGCGTTCAAGACGTACAGCACGTGGGTTTTACTGGCTTGAGTGTGCTTGGACGGCCGGCGTGGACGCTGACCGAGATGCAGGACAAAGCCCAAGCTGACGGCGTGGGAGCCCGTCGCGGCGCAGCGGGCATAAACGGTTGGGCCCAGGAGAGGGAGACATATGTACATATGGAGCCGTGGGAATAGACGAATGGGAGCTTCGTCAACACATGCTGCTCGCTCATCTCGCGTGCGTGCTTCGGCGACGAACTCGATAATGTCTTGTACAGGAGAAAGCACGCATCCAAGAACGGTATCTAGACGCTACATTTCCAATTCGTCTTCGGCAACGTCGCAACCGATGGCCCGTCCCGCCGGGAAAGATATCCAAAGCAACCATACCACCAAAGATCCAAGGTTTAAATCTACTGCATCTTTACTTCTACTGCATTCTTAATGGCTGCGTGCCTGTCAGTAACATGTACCCAAGGGCAGTGAGAAGAGCGACTTGAGAGACGTACCTTCGCAGCTCGTCCTTGCGTCTCCGAAAAGCATTCTAGCGTTTGGCATGTAAAACATGGGGTTGGGAACATCCGCTGCTTGCGTCAGTATTCGTCGTCTTCACCATCGCCAGATGCTTCGAGCTCACCGTAGCCACTAGCCATGCCTCGCTTCATGATCACGACCTGCTTGCTCTTCCACGCATGCAACACCGGCATGCCCTCAATCGCACTGCCCTTCTCCATGGCAATCGGGTTCACCGTGTCGTTGGCGCCAATCACCACCGTCAGGTCCGTGTCGGGGAAGTCGTCGTTGATCTCGTCCATTTCCAGGACAATGTCGTACGGGACGCTAGCTTCCGCGAGGAGCACGTTGCACTGGCCGGGCATTCGGCCGGCAACGGGGTGGACGGCGAATCGGACCGTGATTCCCTTGGAGCGCAGCAGCGACACAATGTCCGATATGGCGTACTGCGCCTTAGCCACAGCCATTCCGTAGCCGACAACCAGAATCACAGACTCGGCATTGAGCATCGCGTCGGCCAGGTCGTCGACAGACGTCTGCGTGACCTGGCCCTCCGGTTTGTATTCCTGGACGGCAGTCGGGGCTGACAGTCCGCCAAACAAGACGTTGGTCAGGGATCGGTTCATCGCGACGCACATAATGTACGACAAGATGGAGCCAGAAACTCCAATCAGCGCTCCGACGGACGTGAGGAGTGTGTTATCAAGCATGAAGCCTTCGGCGACGAGGGCGAATCCACTGTACGCGTTAAGAACGGTGATGACGACAGCTAAAGTGCATTGTCAGTATCGTGGCAACATCAGCGACACAGGTCCCAGGCTCACGCATGTCGGCGCCTCCAATGGCGGCAGTAGTGGTGAAGCCCTTGGCGAAGCTCAGCACCGTGTTCGCGGCCAGCGCGCCCGCGGCGATCGTGGGGCTACCCGGTGCCATTGTGAGGAACATGCCCATCGTAGCAGCGTTGGTCGCCAGCAAGCCCGAGTTGATGAGATGCCGTCCGGGCAAGATCGTGGGGCGCGACGACATCCGGCCGGCAAGCTTGAGGAAGGCAACGATGGATCCAGTGAAGGTGATGCCACCTGGCGCAGGTCAGTATCGCACAGCTGCTCCAACATCAAGGATAATCAAAGGGGGCCATACCGATGAGGACGCCGAGATAGGCAGTGACCATGTGCAAAGTTGAGAGATCCGTGACATCCGTCATGACACTGCCGATGCTGGTCAAAACAGCCGCCAGACCGACGACGGAGTGGAGGGCGGCCACCGTTTGTGGAAGGTCTGTCGGTGTGATTCGCTTGCCAATCAAGAATCCTGAGGACGTTTAGAAACCAGTCGTCAATAGAACCCCTTCACCTCACTTACCTGCAAGAGCGCCAATGGTCGCGAGACCTCCAAACTGAGCCAGGACTTCGGGAGAGAAGCCTGCGGCCAGCAAGCTCGCGAGAACGCCAGACCCAACGCCGAGAATGCCCAGAGTATTTCCCAAGCGGGCTGTGGTTTGAGACGCGAGGCCAGAGATGGACCCGATGCAGAGGACGGAACTGGCGAGGTATCCGGCCTGCACCAGTCCAGCTGCGCCCGTGGTTGCAGCAGCAATGAATCCACCGCCGAACAAAACCGCAGGGATACCATACAGCCACGGATACTCGGGGGGATCGGTTGGTCCTGTTCTCCGCGTCAGCGTGTCTGCCTCCAAAGAGTACCCTTCACTGGGCACTTACGCTTAAACATGTCCAGCATGCGCTTCGTAATGACAAAACCGCCGCCAACATTGACAAATGCCAACAAAACGCTCGCCGCTCCAAAAGCCTGCGGAATCGTGTCGGGCAGGAAGCCTCCACCGAGAATGAAAAGACCTCCAACGCCGACCATGCCGGAAATCGCATTCGTGACGCTCATGAGGGGGGAATGCAGGGCCGGGACCACGCCCCAGACGACACGGTATCCAATCAAGCTAGCAAGCGCAAACGTAAAGGCATTGGACATGAAGAGCGGGCCTGTGAACTTGCCAAGCGCCAGGACAGTTCCCATACCGCCCGTGACAGCGGCAACTTCGCGCGTCTTCTTCTGCCAAGGCGTGAGGGCCACGGCCTCGGCGGCGGCTTCGGCGGCGGCTGGCTTCGCGGGTGCCGGAGGGGGCGCTGGGCGAGGAGCAGGCGGAATTACATGGCCGTTTTGCGTGACAATGGAGCCACGTACAACTTCGTCGGAGAGATCGATGCCAAATTCCTTGTCCTTGGGGGTCATGGAGAGCAGGAACTTGGTGATGTTGTTGGAGTAGAGCGTCGAGGACTGGGTAGGGAGTCGAGATGGAAGATCGGTGTATCCTTGTGTTCCTGTAAGTAGCAAACCACATATTCGGGCTTCAATGCCACTCACCAATGACCTTGACATCGTTGTAAACGGCCAGCTCGCCCGGCCTGGTCGCCTCACAGTTTCCGCCCGCCTCGGCAGCCAGATCAACAATGACACTGCCGGGCTTCATGACGTCGAGCATGTCCTTCATGATGAGCTTGGGAGCGGGCTTGCCGGGGATCAGAGCCGTGGTGATGATGATGTCGACTTCCTTGGCCTGTTCCTTGAAGAGCTTCATCTCGGCCTCGATGAACTCCTTGCTCATCTCCTTGGCGTAGCCTCCAGCTCCAGACCCGTCTTCCTGGATCTCGACCTCGACGAACTCGGCGCCCAGAGATTGGACTTGCTCCCGCGCGGCAGGTCTGGTGTCGAAGCCCCGGACAATGGCACCCATTCGTCGAGCCGTGGCAATGGCGCTCAGCCCGGCCACGCCAGCACCAATGATGAGGACCTTGCAGGGAGGGATCTTGCCGGCGGCCGTCACCTGGCCAGTCAGGAACCTTCCAAAGATGTTGGACGCCTCGAGGACAGCCTTGTAACCAGCAATGTTGGCCATGCTGCTGAGGGCATCGAATACCTGGGCACGAGAAATGCGGGGAATCATATCCATGGCAAACGACGTGGCATTTTTGCTGGCAATCTTTTGGACGAGATGCTTATTCTGGGCGGGCTGCAAGAAGGAGATGATGGTCTGCTTCTCCTTGATGGAGTCGACCTCGTCCACGGATGGGCCACGGACTTTCAGCACGACGTCGGCAGCGGACCAGATACCGCTGGGGTCGTCGACAAGAGTCGCGCCGGCCTTTTCGTAAGCTTCATCGTGGAACTCGGCAGCAGCTCCGGCGCCGCGCTGGACCAGGACCCTTCCGAAGCCCTTTTTGAGCAGAAGCGCAACGTTGGCCGGCGTCAGGGCGACACGGCGCTCGTTAGGGTAGACTTCCTTGGGCACGCCCACTGTGAGCTCGCCGTATGGCGTCGTTGGCGGCACCACGGCCGTAGAGTACAGCTTCTTGGGCACCGGCGGCGGCGGCGGCGGCGAGGTCACCACCGGGGCATGGCGCACGAGGGACAGGGTCTTTGCGATGGCAGGCACAAGGGCGCGCTGCCTCGACGCGCCGAGGGTATTGTGCCATTGCCGGCGAGAGCCCAGCAGCGGCCTGAGGTCTGGGGTTCAAGAGGAAGTCAGTCATTGCGTCCGGAAGATCGCAAGGAGCAGGCGGGGAGCTGCCGACCTTGGAGACGCCGCCACGCGAGGCGGGAGGGGGACGAGGACGAGGAGAAGCAGAGCTCGGAGGCGAGCGGGCGCAGCACGTTGGACGCCATCACGAAAGGACACTCATCTGAGGCAGCTCGTCATGTGAGGCGCGTCGCGACAAGTCGCGAGGGCGAGCGAGGAAGAAGCACAGATGGCGCGGCTCCGGTTCTCGGAACCTGGAAGCGCAGCGACAGGCGAATGCTCAAGCAACGAAACAGCAAAATCACGACGCGACGACGACCGACGGAGGTTGAATCCGTCCAAAGCTGCTTCTCGGCACTCCGGGACTGGAGCGTGCGACGGGGAGGAGGCAGAGGCAACGGAGGCTCGTGTGCGAAGTCGTCGGGTCCGAGGTCATGCCAGTGGCTGGCAGAGACACACCCCGCCCTAAAGTCGCTCGTTGAAGGAGTGCCTCGTCGATCTGCGGCCTGCTCTGGGCGCTGTCGTGCATGCATGCGGTGCAAGTCTTGTGCCTTCTTGCAGGACACCACCATGCCCCTTCTATGCGTACGAGGCCGGCGCAGGGTGGGTGACACAATGGAATGGAAGGCATTGGATGGCTTCCATGCCTTTGCTGATCGCGCGTCGCTGTGCGAGTAACCACATGCACCTAACCCAGCTGCCATCCTTGATGGTGCCCCGTACTGGGGCCTGCGGGGCTGTCGGGGTTCGGCGCCAAAACCTGGGCCCTCGGATTGTGCGGAGAAGGCGGCTTGGGCTTCCTTTTGGAGGGGGCACGGGTTGCGGGATGCATCCTGGGCCGTCGCATTGATATTACGTTGCTCGCGAGTCGTGCCGCCAAGGGGCCGAGAGGCGTCAAGAGCTCGTGTTTGAGCGAGATATGGCTGGGCGAGAAGCAGGACGTCGGGTCTTTGAATGATATCAGCCACTGCCCTGGACCAGTTTCCGCGTCCGACTGCCGCACCACGGCTTCATTCTGCCGGGAGTCGACGGTGACGAGTTTCTTCAGAGGCGTTGTGACACCTCCAGCGGCCAAGGTGGTGGTGCCTGGATGCACCGCTTGGCCACGAGGTGTGGCGCCGTCTGCCGCGATGGTCGGCCGAACAAGCCTGCCTACTCAACTCGGACCCCTCTGGACTGCCACCTACATGCATGTTCCCACAACATTCGAGAGGCTGCAGACGGCCACATCGATCAAGAACGTCTGATAAAAGAAATAGACTCCGAAATACACAGCAAACAACCCCGCACCCTTCCATGCCCTCCATTAATTCCACCCTCGCCGACTCGTCTTGTAGCCTCACTTGCAAGTGCCGGCGTGGCACGGCGTCTCGCACCGCCCTCGATAATCCGGCCCAACAACCAGGCACTTGTCGCAGCCGCAGAGCAGGTGCAGCTGGTTGCCCACGCGCTGGCTTGCGTCGCTGCAGAGGCACAGATACAGCGCCGACTTGACGTCTGTGCTCGGCGCTCCGGCGGCGCAAGGCGCGTTGGGCGTCTTGCAGTACGCCTCGGCCAGCTGCTTCTGGTTCCACGGCTTCTCTACGGGCCATGTGAGCTTGAGATTGCCAAGTGGGCGTCTTGCCGAGGGTCCACGTCACTCACTCATGCCCAAGAGCACCGAGGCGCAGTAGGTATAGCCGCACTCGCAGATTGGGCCCGGCGGCCCTCCCGAGACTGTGGGAGCTGGCGGCTCCTGGCCTCGTGAGGTGGTGTCCGTTGGGGAATCCTGCATAGAGGTAGGAGGTGTGTGGGGAGACAGCGGCGGCGGAGGCGTTGCCGGTGTCGGAAGCTGAGGTGCCGCCAGGCTCAGAGCCAGGGCGGCAAAGGCGAGGAGCCCAAGGATGAGCTTCATCGTCACGACGACTGGTTTCTGCCGATGTCAAAGAGCAGGGGAGAGCTAGAAACTCAGCGATCTACCGCTTTGTTCGATCCAAGAGTAGGTCTAGGAAAGAGGAAGTGAGACCGGAGACGAGGGTCTTGAGGATTTTATATTCAGCTTCCACCCAGGTCACAACACCTCGAGGACCAGCAAACATTGCGCCGGCATCAACCTGATGAGCCCGCTCCAGAGTACAGCTAGAAGCAAATACCAACAGCATCCAACTAGATAGTGATGAAGTCTGGCCATCATGAAAGGCTATAGATACATGCACGTCGTTGAGTTTGCGCTAGAATGGGCACATCAGAAGCTGTGTGACTGTTGCTCAAGTTGATCCAACGTCGGGCGAGGTTTGTGCATAAGAGAGCTGGCAGACTGTCGAGTCGCTCCCACATCCAGGGTCATGCCATTCTGAACAAACTCGACGAGTTTGGCCGCTGTCGTGCGAGTCGTGAGGGACATGAGTGCAGGATTGGGTCTCACATGCTTGATGCTTCACTGGCATCGTATGAAAACACCACTACACTGTGCCACTCGACGGTGACGATGTGCCCCGCCATGTTCAGGTTTGCTATTACCCCGCCATTCTTCCAGCGTCCGTCAGCAAACTTACACCTCCCGCGGACTCTCATCGCGCAACGTGAAGCCCAAGAAACCGCAATGGCAGAGGCACAAGCGACGGAGGCGCCGCAGGGCGCAACCACCATCGCCGTGGGCACGCGCAAGTCGCCGCTCGCCCTCGCGCAGACCGAGATTGTTCTCTCGGCCCTCAAGGCCGTCTACCCGACCTACTCGTTCCCCGTCCACAGCATGACCACGACCGGCGACCGCGACCAGAACACGGCGCTGTACAACTTTGGCGGCAAGGGCCTGTGGACGTCGCAGCTGGAGGAGCTGCTGGTCAGCAAGCAGCTGGACCTGGTGGTGCATTCGCTCAAGGACATGCCCACGACGCTACCCGAGGGCTGCGTCCTGGGCTGTGTGACCAAGAGGGAGGATCCCCGGGACACTTTGATCATCAAGAAGGAGCTCGCAGACAGGAACGGCTGGAAGAGTCTGTCAGACCTGCCAGCGGGGAGCATCATCGGAACCAGCAGTGTGCGCCGCATCGCGCAGCTGGCCCGGCGGCACCCCGGGCTCAAGTTCAAGGACGTCCGCGGCAACATCCACACTCGGCTCAAGAAGCTGGACGAGGACCCCGAGATGACGGCCCTCATCCTCGCCGCGGCCGGACTGCAGCGCATGGGCCTGGGACACCACATCTCGCAGTACCTGGAGATGGACAACGGCGGCATCCTACACGCCGTCGGCCAGGGCGCGCTGGGCGTCGAGTGCCGCGAGGGCGACGAGCGGGTCCTGCAGGCGCTGAGGCAGATCGAGGACAGGGAAACCGCCCTGGCGTGCATGGCGGAGAGGAGCCTGATGCGGACGCTCGAGGGAGGGTGCAGCGTGCCCATCGGGGTCGAGACCCGGTGGGTAGAGGAGGGCAGGCTGCGGATTCGCGCGACCGTCGTGTCGGCCGCGGGCACAGAGGGCGTGGACGCGGCGGTGACGGAGGCAATCACCACCCCCGAGGCGGCTGAGGAGCTGGGCAAGCGGGTGGCGCTCGATCTGGTGAGCCGGGGAGCCGACAAGATCCTCGAAGCTATCAACGCGAATAGGCCGGCGCCGGAGACCCAGGAGTAGACACGTCGCCACTGCTCAAAGGATGCTGGTCAAGCATGAAAATGATGTAGGCGCCGCCGATGACACGGGGTTCTTAGACCGCAACATGCCCTGCTCCCCAAGCATGTTAAATATGGTACACTTGCGCGCATGTCCATTCCGTCCGTCAGGTTGAACTGCCTCCTCGGCTTCCCGTTTACCCATGCTCTCGAGTAACAAAAACCCAAGCCATCCGTCTCCCTCGCTAGTTGCTATCAAAGTCTTGTTGCGTCTCTGCAAATCATGCACGGAGTGGTCTACTCCGAAGTAAAGGCCCTGTAGGCGTCGGCGTCCATCAGCTCGTCGACCTGCTTGGCGCCCTCCTCGTCGATCTCGACCCTGACGATCCAGCCGCCGCCGTGGCTGTCGTCCTCGGGGACCTGGTTGATGGTGGCGGGCTTCTCCTCGAGCAGGGCGTTGGCCTGGAGGACCCTGCAGCGGACGGGGGCGTTGATGTCGCTGGCGCTCTTGACCGACTCGACGGCGCCGATGGCGTCGCCCTGGTCGACGAAGTCGCCGGCGGGCTCGGGCAGCTCGACGTAGACGACGTCACCGAGCTGCTCGGCGGCGTACTCGGAGATGCCGACGACGCCCGTCTTGCGGTCGGCGGCGAGGTCGACCCATTCGTGGTCCTTGGTGTACTTGCGGACGAGGCCTGGACAGACAGGGGGTCAGCGGAGCCGCAACTCAACACGCACAATCGCCGCCAGCAGGCCGGAGAGACTCGTACTCATCCTCGACGTCGAGAAGGTCCGCCAGGGCGCGCGCACGGCGACGGGGGCGGCGCGGGGAGCAGCCAGGCGCACGGCCGCGCCGAGAGAGCGCGCAGCAATTGAGGCCATTGTATCGTCGTGACGGAGCGGAGCGGGTCGGCCTCGAGGGATGGCGAGGGGAGGCTTCTGCTGGGCGAATTGAAGGCGGCAGGGCTGGCGGAAGAAAGCTCGCACCGAGGCGACGGCCGGCCGTGGATATCGGCGCATCGAGGGTTGCGGCTCTTAGTCATCTTTCCGTTCCGCTCCGCGCTCTCGGGCCAATCATAGCTCGGCAGCGTCTACTCCAGAGGATGGAGGGTTGTGAGGTGCAGTACGTAAAGAGAATTGCATTTTTCGATAGCGTGAGCGGAGGATTGTGAGATTTGGCATTGATATGCTTGTGTGGTCCGTACGAGTATCTTTACCCCATGGCTTGGAAGACGGTGTGAGTAATGAAGTGTCACGGAGGCTGGAGTCGGTGCGAAGGAGTGAGTAGTAGTAGAGTACATTAGAGCTCCCGATATCGGTGGCGCTAAGTCATCGATCGGGGAATGAGCTCCCTGGAGAGGCGCGCGGCTACGCCTGGGTTGCATGTATTTACCGTGAAGTTCGTACTCGGCCTCTTGGCCAGAGGCACCGCATGGCGTGTAAGCTCTGCAGGCGAGCTCCGCCTTGCCCGGTCCGGCGACAAGGTTGACCCATGATCATGTATGCATCCAGGGGGTGCGACCTAAGGATGCTGGCGCGGTCATCTTATCGCGATTGGGCTTGGCGCAAGATGGCTTCACCTGGGATGCCCAAAACAGACCTCAATCGGTGTACGACGTCCAATTCAACCGACTCCCGGCGCTGGCCTTGTTACCTCCTCCGACCATGGGTTCAGCCGGTCACGATCATCAATGGCCCGCGAAAGTCGTTGCGGTCTTGACCAGCGGCGAGCTTGATGATCACAGCGCCATCTCTATGAGGTACAACGGCCGACGCTTCTACGAGTACATTCACCCATCGCCGCGTTTCCTCCACAGCTCACCGAAAGCAACAGCATTGTATCCCATAAGTCTATAAGCGACTCACCCAGAGGGTATTCTTGACGAAGACGTCTACGAATGGGTTATTCGGTTGTTCCTCCCGACTTTCATGCGATTGGCACCTGGGCCGCTTCCCTTTTCCCCGAAATATTCGGCTATAGACCCGAAGCTATCGACGAGACGTTCATCCCACGGCATACTAATAACGACGGTGGCCTTGTCACCCCTCGAACCTGGCTGAGCGGCCATACTCTGGGCGACCTCGAGATATGGGGACTTTTTTTGACCCTTCGGAGATTGACGTTTATTTCACAGAGCCAGAGCATGCGCTGGATAGAATGCTCACAAAAGTGACGGTTGACTTGGATGGTTCCGGACAGAAGATAACCTGCTTTTTCAAGGCCTTTGTACTAGACATACATGTACCGGGGGGGCCACTCAACAGGGAACGAGACGTCTACAAGAACATCCATATCCGTATGTTTGGTCTTGGTGAATACGTTTTCGTTGGGCGCCTCTTTGGCATAGCTCACGAGCACGAGGGTGATAGCACCCTAGGGTTACTGCTCCGGTATATTGATCATCGCGGGACGATTTATGACGCGGTGCAAGATGGCCCGGAACTAGAGCCGAGGAAGAAATAGCAGCACAGATCGATAAGGCAGTGAACGAGCTGCATAAAGCTGGCAGGTTTGGGGGGGTGCGAAGCCGCAGAATGTCCTCATTGACAGAAGGGCAACGCTTGGTAACCGATTTCGAGGGTGGCTATACCGTGGTTGGGTTGATCCTGATAAGGCGGGGACCGTGGAAGGCGATCTTCAAGGACTGCAGCGAACCATCAAGTTCATCTTTGAGGGGGCCTGGTCAGGAGAACGCGTGTCTGGACATACATGACGAATAAGAACAATCTATGGTAAGACCCATCAAGCTTATTATTCAAGAGAGACAAAAGCAGGCGATCCCCTTGAGACGTCCAGAATCTCGGTTTCTCTTGCAACAAATGAAGGAAGTGACGCGCGAAAGGACTTCACTCTCTCTCGCCTGCCTTTGCTAATCTGCACCAGCCACCCCTAATTACGCATGCTCAAATACACCGACAAGGCGATCGTGTTTTCACACAAGCTTGCCCAGGTCTCTCTTGCTGCAAACGCTCCGGGGCCCGTTAAAACGGTGAGTGTGATGGGCATCGATTCCAGCCATGGACCCCGACAGTCAACGTACACGTCGAATGCTCCGCTATCTATTCAAGGCCAAGGAACAGCTACTCTCCACGTCGAGGGTGGTCCTCACTGATTGCAACCTCGACAGCTTGCGGATTTGCCGAGGAGCCCCATTCAACGTGGACGTGGATAGCGACGGCCGTGACAATGAACGCGACCGCGATGGGGATCACGATGGCGATCACAATAACAACACGACCGCTAGTGGGCCCCAGCCTGTCTTCTTCCAGCCGTTTGCCTACAGCGCTCTAGTACAGGACTCTGCGAAGACCAGGGCCGCCGGGTGGTGTTTCGACTGCTGCTCTCTGAACCATCACAAGCTCGATTGCGCCAACCTCAAGGCCGACGTTCTCGACGATTTAAGAAACGGCATATCCTTCTTCGGCTGTACTGGCGAAGACGACTATATCTGGCCCATGGGCTGGATTTCCGCTCGTAAGTAAATCCTCGCAGTTTCCGACCGCTGCCTCCACCATGTAGTGTATCTCACACTAACAAACGTCGCGCATCACATCAACGAACAGGTCCAGGAGGGGCAACGGCTTCCTACTCTTCAACGGCCGCAACTTAAACCAGGTGTACAACCTGCACCATACTGATCAGATCCCCCAATAGCTCGGGTCCAACTTCTACTCCCCTGATATACACGGCCGGCCGCATATTAGGTGTCTTGTCACGGATACTTTGTCTAATATGCTGCCACTTGAGCCCACTCCATTACCCTACAAGTATGGCTGGCTGAAGCTGCCACGGCTGCCAAAGACTGGTGCTGAAACAGGAAGATCATATGCAAAAGTAGCCGGGACTGCTGGACGTGTTGTGAGCCAGCACCGGTTGACACTGGTTGTTGTAGATCAGGTCTCTGAAAGTGACATGGCCGCCTGTCTCGGAGCATGACATTGCGGTACTTCATAGGTATCATCATCAGCTATCTAGTGGTTCGTGCAACCAGTCGTCTGTTAGCATTACGACGCTGCCGCCGCCGCGCGGCACGCTCCGCGGCGTAGAGTGGACCGTCCGATGGCTCGGTGTGCTCTCCCGCCCCAGCGACGCGACCTCCGATCGCACTGAGAGCGGATGGAACTGACATGGGATACTCTCTCCAAGAGTTGAGCCTCCTTCCGCCACGCCTCTACACTAACTTTACCCTCGTCAAATAGCCTTTTGAGAGAGCACTTTTCGCGCGAATTCCAACCCGGTGCTGACATTCCAGCAACGTGTGACAGTGCTGAAGCTTCCGACGCCAAGGCTCTCCATCTTAAGCAGTATGGGGCCGGTTCTGAGTGTGTGCGCGCCGGTAGCGGACACCGTCCGCGGACCGATGTCTAGCTCAAGCCTGCCAAAGAGAGTCAGGGGGAGGACGAAGGAAGTGGTCGATGTAGTCGAGTTGGGGGTAGGATATCGTTTCAGGGATGCCCACAACGATATGGAATTGGAGGTCTTCGTGAATCCTGATGATGTTGGTCCTCATCTTGTTGGGAACCCAATGCCCGCCGAGGATCCAGCGAAAGCCGCTGCACGGCCCTCCACCTTTGCCATTGTACTCGACAGCAGTCCCCGTCATAGATCATAGATCCCTCAGGACCAGGGGATACTCGTCGCTGTCCGCAAAGTCGTTCTCAAAGGCTAGGGCACAGTGATGATAGCTGTAACACCCAATGAAGGGAGGACATTGTCGCATTTCTTATCGCGCCCGAACACAAACCTGTTGCTGAATGTAAGCTCAAGATATCTGGTAGTCTTGGTTGTCCCGCTCCTTTGGCGGTTCGGTTGGTTGCCGGTCGCAATTGCTCGGTTCTGGCTCTTCGGGAGAGGACGCCGGCGGGGCGGTGTCGCGAAGGGCTTTTGCTTGAGCGTGCGGACTGCATATTCAGATGAAAGCGGTCACCTAGAGGAGGAGGATACAGTGGCCAACAAGGCACTGCGGCAGAGATGCCTGCAGGTGTGGGGAGCTGGCGTTGGCGTCCGCCATCATTGGCTCGAGGTTTCGCCGGCTGGAGACGCGACGACGCTGCACCACCCAACCACCCAACCTCATCGCCAGCCTCGCCTATCCACAGCGACGTCCGACACCCGCGGCCGCCATCATGAAGGCGACGCCGCAATGCCTCTACAGCTCCCGCCGAGCGCTCTACCGCGTCTTCGTCTCCCCCATGGAGCTGCCCCGTATGGCTCCCGTCTCCGCCCAGCACCCGCCGCGACTCCCATCCTCGGGGTGGGCAGGTCCCCGGGGAGGATGCATTGGGACCCAGCTGCGACTGTACGGGAAGCCCTCTCGACCGCCGCCTCGCTCCGGCGGCGGAGACCCAGGCGATGCCGCTGCCAGTGACCCAGACGCGCGGGGCTTCGACAGGCGGTTCACGACGCAAAAGGACATTGAGCGCTCTGGTCGCGACCGCGCCCCCCAGGACCACGAGATCACCGACCCGCACATCATGGTCATCGACAACGGCGCCTCGGAGGGCCCGCTGGCAACCTCGTTTGTCCTCTCCAAGCTCGAGCCCGACGAGTCGCTGCGCATGGTGCAGCCGTACGTGCCCGCGGACCCGAAAAACGGCCGCCCCAGCGCGCAGCTCGCCGTGTGCAAGATCGTCAACAAGCGCGACGAGTATGCGCGCCAGCGGCAGCTCAAGGAGAAGCGCAAGGCCGGCGACGGCGCCAGGCCCAAGACCAAGGAGCTGGAGCTAACGTGGGCGATTGGCGAGCACGACCTCGCGACCAAGATGCGCCAGATGGGCGGGTTCCTGGCGAAGGGCATCAAGGTCGAGCTCATGCTGGGGCGTAAGAAGGGCGGCAAGCTGGCCTCGGGCGAGGAGGCGGCCGACGTGGTGAGGAGGGTTAGGGAGGAGGTGGCGGCGCAAGGGGGGCGGGAGGGGAAGCCGGCGAGTGGGCAGGTTGGAGGGACGATGAGGATGTTTCTGGAGGGCAGGGGGAGTAGGTGATGCTACACCAGCTCGATGGCGGGTGTTTGAGGGTCTATGTGGTTGGTGTTGCGTCCATACGCCGTAGATGTCGGCGCAGATGTCGGCCATGTGCCTTGTCTATGTCATGAAAGCCCAAACTAGCAAAGCCCTCTATAACTGTTCAAGCCCAGAAGTGTGTCCTCGCGCCTGTCAAAGGTCCACAACTCCCCAACGCCAGGTCCATGACTGTCAACTGCCGGCCGTGTCAGATGATCTCCTCGCCGCCGTCGTCGGCCACAGGCAGCGGCACGCTCATCTCCTGCTGCTTCTGTTGGACAGGCGCCGCCGCCCCATTCTCGGCCTCCATCTCCTCATCCGTCTCCCAGCCCTTGTTCTCGTCTTCGTCGTCGTCGTCGTCGTCGTCCCCATCCCTGCCGCCCAGCGCCGCGAAGCCGTTCCTCGCCTGGGCGTCGCCCTCGGCCGCCCTGTTGACCTCGTCCCACGTCTTGCTCCGCGCCTGCACCGCGCGCGCGCGGCCGATGCTGCGCTCGATCTTCTTGCCCGTGCGCTCCGTCACGGCCTCGGCCATCTCGCGCCCGCGCTCGTGGCGCCGGCGGGCGCGCGCCGAGAGGCGGCTGTGGCGGGCGCGCTTGGCCTTCTTCTGCACGCCGGCGGAGCGGTGGACGGCGAGCGCCGAGGGGCGGTCCGCGCCCAAGGACGTGGAGGGCAGGGCGACGTCCTTGAGGGACCTGTCGGTGTTGATGCCGGGCGAGGTGGCGCGGCGGGCGGCGCGGGAGTGTTTCGAGGGCGCTGGAGAGGGACGGTTAGCCGCCTGGGACGTGTGAGAGCGAGGGCCTGCGCGTGTGCGCACCTTTGGTCTTGGCCATGGTGGTGGGTGTCTGGTCCGACTGCTTCTGGTGATGTCGGTCTGGATTTCTGCGCGGATGGAAATTTTGGCGCTAACCCCACGGAAAGGGAACCTCTTAAAGCCTGGTACGGAGAAGCCCTGCTACGAGTAACTACTATTAATTAATACTATTCCCCACCCCAACTCTATACTACCTACCCCTGACAAAATATGCTTAGGCAAAATAATAATAGATAACCTTAATATACGAGTACGGAATAATTATTATTGCTGACTTTACTATCCTTCCCTGCCTGCTGCTTCCCCCTGTAGACCAAATTCCGTATGCAAATCCTCACTGAGCACGAGCTGCTTAATCGGTATGCAAAGAAGCAGCCCGATGCCGCCAAACGGGATCGCGATCCACCAAACCCATCGCAAGCTGTCCTGATAAACACTGAGCACTTCCGCCATCAGCTGCGGGGCGTCGCCCAGCGTGCGCATCAGCCCTTCGCTGGCCATGGCATACGCGCCGCCGCCAGCAAGCCGATCGCGCAAGGACGCATCGCTGACGCGGTACAGCAGCTCCTGGACCCGCGCGTTGAAGATGGTGGTGGGAATGGCAATGCCCCATATGCACCCAAAGCTGCGCATGAACGCCCACGCGGCGGTGGCAGTGGCCACGTCGGATTCAGGGAGCGAGGCCTGGATCGGGGGCAGGGTGCTGGAGAAGATCATGCCCGAACCAGCACCGAAGAGCACCTGGAAGCCGGCCCAGTCGCGGGCGGGCGAGCGGTCGTCAAGGAGCGAGAACAGGCCGCTGGAAGCAGTGAGGAAGACGTACCCCAGGAAGTGGAAGGCTCGGTATTTGCCCGTCACGGCGATCAGGATGCCCGTAATGATGCCCAGGGGAGCAATGGCAGCGGTGATGGGGAGCACGTACAGCCCGGATTCCGTGGCAGTCGAGCTACGGATGGCCTGGAAGCTGGTAGTTAGTCCGATACTGTGCCTCCATACCGAAGCACGAAGGTCCGCACCTGAAAGTAGACGGGCAGGAAAAAGCCGACCCAGTAGAGCAAAACAGACTGGATGAAGGCGATCCACAGCGCGCACATGGCGGTTGCGCTGGAGAACAGCTGCAGCGGAATCGAGGGCTCGCTGCAGAATCGCGACGCCTGGTGACTGTAGAAGAGAACCAGTCCCGCGAGCCCTAGGATAAGGGGGACGAGGATCCGCCACGAGGGCCAGGCGTAGGTTGTCCCGGCCCAGGAGAGCGCGAGCAAGATGGAGACGACGGCGGCAGTGAGGATGGCATTGCCGACGACGTCCACGCGCTGTAGCTGCTGCCACACGGTGCCACTGCTGCGCGGGTGCGTGACGCGAAGGAACAGCACCAGTAGCAGCAGCGACACGGCACACAGCGGCAGGTTGATGAAAAAGACCCAGCGCCACGACACATGCTCGGCGAATGCGCCACCCAGCACCGGGCCAACCACCGTGCCCACGGCCCACACAGCCGCCATGAGCGCCACGTACTTACCTCGCTGGCGGAGGGGCACCAGGTCGCAGATAACGGTGTCGACGAGCGTGTTGATGCCGCCGCCGCCGATGCCCTGGACTGTGCGCCCCGCGATGATGAGGCCCGCGCCGTTTGCGCCCCCGGCCATGCCGCTGCCCACGGCAAAGATGACCACCGAGATGATCATCATCCACCGCCGGCCGAAGATGTTTGCCGTCTGGCCGAACAGCGGCAGCACCACCGTCGACGACAGGACGTACGCGTTGGTGATCCACATGTACAGCTCGCCGGCGTTGATGTCGCGCGCGATGGTGGGAAGCGCCGTCGAGAGAATGGACGTGTCGAGGGCTGAGAGGAAGGTCGTCACGCACAGCGCCGGGAACACGGCCCAGAAGCGCCATGTCTTGTTCTTTGGAGGGGGGAGGCCATCATTGTGTTGTGTTGGCGCTCCGTCGACTCCTCCTTGTTCTCCTTGACCTGGCGCTTTCGTCGGCAGGCTTTTCTCCCTCGTCGACGCCATGGTTCATGTTTCTGCCATAGTACATGTGTGAGCAGTCAGTAGTGTCACGAAGCTGCACTCACTCACATTAGAACCTGAATCCAGAACTCACGCTTAGACTCGAAATCGACTATACGAAGGCAGTACTCGTAGCAGAAAAAGGCCTCGGAGGTTGGAGAGTAGAAGGCGAGGCCTCCGCAGATCCCTTGCCTAAGGGGGCTAGAGGATGGCGTACGCTACGGTGAACAGTGGGCCCCTGCCACGCTAACCTTTAGGTGCTGCAAGCCTAGCGGGATAATACATAAGCCCACAGCCCTTCTTGCTGCAGTCAGCTTAGTCGTGCGGAGCGAGGCAGAGCTTAAAAATGCCGAGCCGCGCCACCCCTGCGCATATCTTTCAGAAAATTCATACTGGCCTTAACCCCGTTCGAAGACCTTCAATGCCGGCAAAACATGTGCGTACTATCTCTATCGAATAGGATCGCAAAGGGGCATCTAAATTCATCGAAATTTCCGCAAACAAGGAGTCAAACAAGGGTACCAGATGCCGCCGCCGCCGTCGGGGCAGGACCCTTCGACTTCACAACCTACTTCTACGAAATACATCACACGAACGCTCCCACAGCCCTCTCCCAAAGGTCCTTGGACGCATACATAATCTGTCCAGGCAGTCAGGTCGTAGTATTGTATGTTACGACTTCTGGATGAGGAAATGGTCCAATGAGGAAATGTTCCACATGCATGTGCGCGCGGCGACAGGCGGTTCGGATTCTTTTGGGATCTGCCCCCGTACAGCCCTTCCTGCTGCAGTCAGCTTACCTGATACTTTCCGCTTAGATAAGGCCAGACACCGAGAGTGCATGTGGTGAGGCGATGTCTGATGCAAACGAGTGGTTAACGATTCGAATCCGGCAGCGAGCAACCTCCACTGTTTCAAGTTGTGGATTTTAATTGGCTTTGGGGTGCTAAATCTCATTGCACGCCTTTCCTAACTGTGCTGATCGGCGTGTGCCTCTTGCATACCAGTTAGTTATCAGTGTACTTAGTGACCAGTACGTACGCACGCAAGCATTGTCCCCGGTAGGACCGATTCGTCAACCCGAGCTGCAAGCCCGCTGCTTACGAATAATCAAATGTTGCGCTGTGATCGAACGGCACACGCAGCCGAGCTACCCGTGTGTGGCTATTTTCGAGCTGCCTGCCTAGATATACGGCCATGTCTGCATCCCTCTGCGGATTTTGGAGAGCAGGTAAAGTTGAGCCAACTTCAATCATATGCTCTTTGTTAGATCTTGATATCCAGTAGTCAGTTGTGTTTCGAGGTTCGAAATTATGGGCGACTTTCAAGATGAGGGCATTGCTATCGTTGGAATGGGCAAGTATTCTCCCTTGTGTCCTCCTCTCACTCTTGATTTCCCCCGCTTCTCTCTCTTCCCCCGCTTCGAACCTAACTAACTCTCTTCTTCTTCACCCAGCATGTCGGCTTCCCGGCGATGTCCAAAGCCCCAAATCTTTCTGGGATCTCTTGATGAGCCAGAAACTCGCACGCGGCCCCTTCCCGGGCAACCGCTTCAATGCTGCTGCATTCTACAACCCACAAAAGGGGCGGCCGGGGAATATGCGGTATACAGAGGGCTACTGCATCTCCAACAACCTCGAGCACTTTGACGGCGGATTCTTCGGCATGACAGCCTCGGATATTCTGTGCCTCGATCCCCAGCAGCGCCAGCTGCTCGAGTGCTGCTTTGAATGCCTGGAATCCGGAGGCAGCACGCTCGAAGATGTTGCCGGCACTATGACCGGCGTCTATGTGGGCAACTTTGCCAGCGACTATGAGACTCTGGCATTCAAGGAGCCCGAGCGGATCGAGGGCATGGCCGTTCTGGGAATGGGCAGGACGACGGTGAGTAACCGCGTGAGCTACATGTATAATCTCCACGGACCAAGGTTTGTCTTCCCCCATTTCCTTACTGTAGCTCTCTGTATTATGACCCTTTACTCTCTCTACGCAAATGAAGTCATGGTATGGGATGCTTGGGCTGATTACGTCATCCAGTGTTACCTTGGACACGGCGTGCTCCTCGACGCTGTACGCACTACATTTTGCGGTGCAAGCCCTCCGCAGCGGTGAAATCCCCGCGGCGTTTGTCGGTGGGGTCAACCTGATTCTCACTCTTGAGTATCACTTCGCCATTGGACAGATTGGCGCCCTTTCTCCGACCGCGCAGTGTCACGCGTTTGACGCATCCGCAGACGGTTACTCCCGAGGAGAAGCCATCAACGTTTTATTCCTGAAGCGCGTGTCAGATGCGATTCGAGACGGTGATCCTATCCGAGGAGTCATTCGAGGATCATCGTTAACTGCGTAAGCTACGGACCTGCCCTCCACCTCCCCTGATATTTACTAAACCACCCACGACATACAGAAACGGCAAAAACAACGGCATTACGCTCCCCAGCGCTCTCGCCCAAGAGCTTTCTATCCGGAGGGCATATGAACATTCAGGGCCCCTCGACTATAATTCAGTCGGTTACGTGGAATGTCACGGGACGGGGACCCCTGCGGGAGATCCGATCGAGACGACGGCTATTGGGAATGTGTTCGGAAGCCACCGTGAGTGGCACGACCCGCTATATATCGGGTCGACCAAGCCACAGGTTGGCCACGGTGAGGCGTGTTCGGCAATCACGAGTATTATGAAGGTGGTGTTGTCGATTGAGAATGGAATTATCCCTGGCACTATTGGCGTTAATAAGCTGAATCCCGCTTGTGAGTATTTCTATCCTTTACGTGGCTTTGTTTAATACCTAGTCTGACACTCTCATAATATTATAGTGGATCTCAAAGGAGGCGCTCTGGCCGTAGTCACCAAGAACACACCCTGGCCACAAGGAAAAGCAAAGCGTGCGTCGGTCAACTCGTCCGGATATGGTGGAGCCAACGGACATGTCGTCATTGACGGTGTTGACGAGTATTTCAAGAGCATCGGTATCTCCAACCCGTATAGCGAGGTTCCAGAAGTTGACCCGTATAGCACGATTCTCCAGAAGAAGTTCCTGCTGCCAGTCACGGGGCATGATGAATACTCCATGCGCAAAAGCTTAGACAACTTGATGCTGGTGGTAGACCATCAGACCCACGACTTCCACGAGCTCTTGTATACCATGATTGCGCGACGAACGCGGTTCTCTCACCGCGCCATGATCCCAGTGGAGATCAGTGGCGAGAAGAAACCGACGATCTGGGAGCCAATAACTGGTCGCACCAATAGCAGCGTCCCTATTGTGGCCTTTGTCTTCACCGGGCAAGGTGCTCAATGGGCGGAGATGGGCCGCCAGCTTTTGGACCGCTACCCATCAGTGCGACGAACGTTCAACAAGCTGAACTTAACACTGTCGCGCTTGAAACAACGACCAACATGGACCCTCGAAGGTATGTCAGCTCCTGACTCCTCTCTTTATAGATGATGGATTTGATGTGTACTGATCCTCCCATGTCTTTCATAGAGATCCTGCTAGCACCCGCCGAGAGTAGCAAGATCGGTGAAGTTTCCTTCTCCCAGCCTATCTGCACCGCCATTCAAATTGCCATTGTCGACCTGCTACGAGAGTGGGGAGTCAAGCCCGAAGCTACCATCGGCCACTCGTCCGGTGAACTTGCCGCCGCGTATGCGGCGAAACTAACAACTGCCGAAGACGCCATAACAGCCGCCTACCTGAGAGGCGTACACGCGACGCTTACGCAAGCACCGGGAGCCATGATGGCGGTAGCCCTTGGCGCGCGTGAGGCTGAGAAGCTCCTCGCCGAGAATGGTATCCCGTCAGCTGATGCCGTTGTCGCGTGCGTCAACTCGCCCGAAAGCGTCACTTTGAGTGGCAAGTCCGAGCCTATGGATGCTATTCACAAATTGCTGAAGCAACGTTCGATCTTGTGCAAGAAACTACCGACTGGCGGGAAGGCTTATCATTCTCCTAGCATGAAAGAGGTTGGATTGGGGTACAGCGAGGCCATCCTCGAAGCAACGGCTCGCTCTAGTAACGGTGTCGTGGCTGTTACAAATGGAGACCATAAGGAGCCGAAGCCCGTGATGGTCTCGTCAGTGACTCTGGCGCATCTTCAGCCGGGGGACATCGATGGAAACTACTGGCAGAAGAACTTGGAGAGTCCTGTCCTTTTCGACCCCGCCATGAAGCACCTGCTGGGTCTCAAATTTGGCCCAGAGGAACGTCACGTGGACTGCCTAATTGAAATAGGGGTATGGCTCTTCGTTTCTTCCTTTCCATTTCTTCCTCTGTTGTCTTGACTTCTAGCTTCACATTCCAATACTATTTGCTCTCTAGCTAACACTTGACTCCTCTATAGCCTCACAGTGCCCTCAAGGGTCCCATTAAACAAATAATCGCATCACCCGAAGTTGAAGATATATGGAATGCGAGTCTGGGAACTGCTCCCAAGGTGACGTATGAGCAGACCCTAGAGCGTGGGCACGACGCCGAAGATGACATGATGCGGCTTGCGACGAGCCTGTTCATCAAGGGATATCCACTCAATCTGCTTCATGTCAACGGCTACACCGCCTACCGCCCATCCAAGGTCATCACTGATCTCCCCATGTACCCGTGGAACCACGAGACTCCACAGCCGTTGATCGTCAACCGCGCTACTCAGGACTACAAGTTCGCCTCTCATCCGCGGCACGATCTGATTGGGAGCCGACTTCCGGGAGGGAATCGCATGGAGCCCATCTGGAGGAACTATCTTCGTTTGGAAGATGTACCATGGGTCAAAGATCACGTGGTATGTGCCCTCATCAAACCTGACCTCAGTCAGTAGTTCCCAGGCAAGGAGCTAATGTCTGTGATCCAAAACGTAGATTGGAAGTGCCATCATCGTACCTGGCGCAGCATACCTTGCCATGGCCGTCGAAGCGGCAGCCCAGTTTGCAGAAGATGCAAACCTCGGCGGCCCACCATTTGACTTTGAGGATGCCAAGTTCCATCTTCACACTGTCACGATAAAGGCAGCGCTGGTTCTCCCCGCCAGCGGCACCGCAGATATCATGATCAACCTACGGCCTACGGATGCATCAGCGGCGTCCAACCGATTTGAGTTCAAGATATGCTCTGTGGCGGATGAACGATGGATCGAGCACGCCCAGGGTATTGTCTCGTTTGGGCTGGTCCACGGGGAGAAGACAGAGAAGGTCCCCTTCAACAACGAGCCCGAAGAACCTGCCTTTGAACAGACCTTTGGCAAGGATGCCTGGTATGAGCGACTGAAATACCGTGGCTTCGACTTTGGCCCCCTGTTTCGCGTTATCGATGAGATCGAGGTTCTGCCCCATGCCTCACGTGCTCGCGCGAGAGCCCCTATTCTCAAGACAGCTGAGAAGACCACGCCATACGAGTCTCGGTATGCGATCCACCCTCTGACCATCGATGCCGTACTTCAAGGGCGTGTGGCTTCCGTGTACACCAGCCGCGCGGACAAAGAGGCGGCCACTCAGATCCCCGTCTTCATCGAGGAGATGACAATCAGCCCGTCGTCGTGGGCGAAGAACCAAACGGGCATCATCGACAGCGTTGCGTGGACCGAGGGCGCCCGCAGTGGCGGATCCCACTCGACGCTGACCACGGAGAGCGGCTTCGAGATCGTCGCAGCGCGCAATGTGAAATGGCGACAGTTCGAGAACCAAGGGAGCCAGGAGAAGATGGACAAAGAGGCCGCTCGCGAACCGTACTACCGCCTGCAGTGGAAGCCAGACGTGGCATTCCTGGACACAGCTGGTGCCCATAGCCTGTATCACAGCGACTTCCACTCGCCGTCTGGAGCGGCGTACCTGGACGAGGTGTACAATATTCGGACGCGACTGGAGACGGTGACGGTCCTGTACATCTGCGGCGCGCTGGAGATGGTGCGCCAGGATGAGCTTCCCACGGAACCGTCACTGGAGTGGATTCACGGGTTCTACAACTGGATGTGCCACGTGAAGGCTGAAGCGGCAGCGGGACGCATGGTCCTGTGCGAGCGAAACGCCACGAGCCTCGATCCCCAGCAGCGGGAGCGGCGGATCGCGCAGCTTCTCTCTGAGTTGCCGGAGGACTTCCCGCAGCTGGAGTTCAACGCCATCGTCTACAACAACATGGTTGGGATCCTCAACGGCACGGTGGCGGGCATCGACCTGGCGGTTAAGGCGGAGATCCTGGCGCGCGTGTACGCTGACGGGTCAATCCACGATGCGGCGCGCAAGAACCTGGCGTCGGTGGTGGATATCCTGGCGCATAAGAATCCCACGATGCGTGTGCTGGAGGTCGGCGCCGGCACGGGCAGCTGCACCAGCATTGCTCTGGATGTGCTCAATGCATACGACAGCGACATGCCTGGCCATCACGCCAAGCGCTATCGCGACTACACCTTCACCGACATCTCACCGGCCTTCTTCGAGAAGGCCGAGGAGCTCTTCACGGCGTACCCGCTCATGATCTACAAGACGTTCGACTTGTCGGTCGACGCCGCCACGCAGGGCTTCGATCTCGGCGAGTACGACCTCATCCTGGCGTCCAATGTGATGCACGCTCCGGGAAATACCGACAAACTGCTGCGGAACTGCAGCCGCCTGCTCAGGCCGGGTGGCAAGCTGGTGATGCTGGAAATCACGCAGACTGGCAGTCTCACCCCCGTGCAGTTTGCCTTTGGCACACTGCCCAGCTTCTGGGAGTGTCTCGATGATGTCGATGCTGATCGCCCATTGGGGCCCTTTCGGACCCTCCCATCATGGGAACAGCAGCTTAAGACCTCGGGATTCGCAGGTCTGGATATGGTGTTGACTGACTTCCCCGAGCCATTGGCCTTGGAGAGTGTCATGGTGGCCAGTGCCGTCGGAGAACCTTTGAACGGCACTGCCACAGCGGGAATTGAACATGTTGCTATTGTAAGTATCTTCCTATAACCGCCATTTGATTCCAGGTTATGTGTCTCTGACATATCCCTTCATAGGTCCATTCACCAGCCCAAGGCGAGCTAGCACGAGCCATTGACGAGGAGGTCACGAGACGGGGAAACCTCAGTAAAAATGCTATCATACACTGCTCCCTTGCATCGATGCCTCAAATCGAGCTCATCGGCGACAGCAACGTCACGTACATCGTTATCGAAGAGGTACAAACCCCCGTTCTCATGGATATGCGGCCGGAGCAGTTCGACGGCTTGAAGAAACTCGTGTCGTCAGCGTCAAGCATCCTGTGGGTGACTGGAGGAGATTTAATGGTTGGCAAGAATCCAGCCCTGGCAATGGCCCACGGCATCAACACCGTTCTCATGAACGAGAACTCGACCCGCAACCTTAAGTTTGCCACTCTCGACATCGACGATACCAGCGCCACCAAGACATCCACTATTGCGAAGTACGTTGCCGAAGTATGGACCACGGTTGCCACGGCCACATCCAGAGCCACGTGTGAGACGGACTTCATGCTCAAGGATGGAATCATCTATGTCAGTCGTGTCGTGCCCGATATGGAGCTGAACGAGGAGTTTACTCTCGACACGGGAGAAGGGAGAACTGAGCAGGACTTCCCAACTTCGGGCAACGTCCAGTTAGCGTTGGAGACTCCAGGTCTTTTGGACACGGTGTACTTCCGAGAGAGACCGACATGCGACATTGCACTTGACGCTGATGAGGTTGAGATTGAGGTGAAGGCTGTAGGACTGAATATGAAGGTTCGTTCGTGGGATCTCCGTCGCACGATGAAAGGTCAAAACTTACTAATTCAAACGCCATAGGACTATGTTATTGCAATGGGAAACTTTGAAAGTGTCAAGTCCAGCAACGAGAGCACTGGCATCGTCTCTCGAGTAGGAGACAACGTCACCCACCTCCAGCCTGGCGACAAGGCCATCTGCCTGGAACGCGGATACTACGACACGTTCCTTCGCAGCCCGGAGCAGAAGTGCCTGAAGCTCGACGACAATGCCGATCTGTTGGAGATGGCCACCGTCGGCATCGCCCATGGAACTGCGCTGTATGCGCTGGACTACCTGGCGCACCTAGAAGCCAACGAAACGGTTCTGATCCAGGCAGCCACCGGCGGTTTGGGACTGGCGGCCATCCAGTATGCCAAGTACGTGGGAGCTGAGATCTATGCCACGGTGGGAACACAGCGGAAGAAGGATTACCTCATCTCTGAGTGCGCTATCCCCGCAGATCACATCTTTTGGTCCCGAACGTTGAGGTTCAAGGATGACCTACTGAAGCAAACGCGAGGCCGCGGCGTCGATGTCGTCCTGTCAACCATCTCGGGTCCTGGATTCCACGAGAGCTTGAATTGTCTGGCGCCCTGTGGGAGGTTCATTGATGTCGGGCGCGGAAACGTCCTGGACAAGGGGAATATGGGATTGCACGTCTTTGGCCGGGGCATCGGCTTCTTCTCCTTTGACCTCAACTCTGTGTTGGAGGAGAAGCCGAGAATCGCAGCCCGGTAAGAAAACCCGAGGGTACCGTGAGTGTGATGCATAGAGGCTACTAACACGTGGGGATAGGCTCTTGTCAGACGCGATGAAGCTCCTCCGAGAGGGCAAGGTCAAGCCCATCAGGCTGGACAGCACGTTCCACATCACCGAAATGGAGAAGGCCCTTCGATACTTCGGCCAAGGACAGCACATCGGCAAGGTTGTGCTCACTTACGGTCCAACCTCCAACAAGGTCACACTCAAGGGCGCTCTCCAGCCTCGCGGCATGAACGGCAGCAACAGCTATGTGCTGGCTGGATGCCACGGTGGGCTGGGCCACAGCATGGCCGACTCCATGATCGAGCGGGGAGCCAAGAACCTTGTCTTCCTGGGTAGATCGAGCGAGAGGAAGCCGGATATTGCTTCGTTCTGTAAACGAGCCCGGAGCAAGGGCGTGAATGTGGTGACGGTCCAGGGCGACGTCTCCAAGATGGAGGATGTCGAGCGAGCTGTGGCTCAGGCGGTCTCAATGGGACCGCTAAAGGGAGTTGTGCATGCGGCGATGGTGTTACAGGTGAGTTTACATGACACTTGGATTTTACATCTTCAAGTTGGTATTCTCTAACATCACCACTATCATCAAGGACGCCTTCTTCGACCACATGACGCTGGAGCAATTCAACACTGCCGTCCGTCCCAAGGTGCACGGCGCCCTCAACCTCCACAACGCCACCATCAACGCCAACGCGAACCTCGACTTCTTCTTTATGACCAGCTCGACGGTCACGTACGTGGGCCACATCTCGCAGTCCAACTACGCGGCATCGAACGCGGTGCTGGACAACCTGGCGCGGCAGCGCATCCGCATGGGCCTGCCAGTGGCCACAATCTCGCTGGGGCCGATCAAAGGCGTGGGCACGCTGAACCGCAAGCCAGAGTACGCCGAGAACCTGCTGCGGTCGGGGCTGATTGAAGCAGAAGAGTCAGAGTTCATCCGGCACTTCGAGCGCTTCACGCAACCGCAGCACGAGTCGAAGCACTTTGACAGCCTCACGCAGGGCCACATCCTCACGGGCGTCGAGTACTCCAAGCACGACCTCAGCATGGTGCAGGTCACGCGCATAGAGCAGGACCGCCGCTCAGCGCTGCTGGTCACGACGCTCGAGTCACGCAAGGCCGTCGGCAGCAACGGCGGCGCAGCAGCTGATGTCAGCGGCGACGACCTGCTGATATCCGACATTCCCGAAGACCGCGACAAGGCTGTTATCGTGCTGGCCGACGCCGTCACCAAGCGGCTGGCCAAGCTGATGTTCATCCCCGTCGAGGAAATCGACATCAGCCGCCCCTTCTCGCACTTTGGCCTCGATAGTATGTCCGGCAGCGAGCTGATCCACTGGTTGAGCCAGAAGTTCGGCGTGGGTATGTCGTTCTTGCAACTGCTGGCTCCCTCGTGCACGCCCAGGAATCTGGCGGGGACCATCTTTGATACCCTAATGAAGACGAAGGTCGCAGCTGCAGAAACAGCGGCGCCTGCGGCTGCCGCGAACGGCACGTCCCACGAGAGGCCCAACGGGGTTCATGAGGCCAACGGCGTGAACAGTTCCAATGGCGTTAATGGCATCTCGACTGGATCTCAGATGGAGAAGTTCTCTCAGGCAGTTAGGAGAGCGATTGCCGATCCAAAACCAGTCATGCACTCTTATGTGTGCTCTGTTGTCAACAGCAAGGGTACGTATATAAGAAATGCCATCTTGAGAGAGGGGGGAACACACTGACCACATTCACAGGCGAGCAGCTCTACGCGTTGTCCGAGGGCACGCTGTCACACGAGTCCAGCACCAAAGTTGACTTTGACGCGGTCTACGGGATGGCTTCTCTCTCCAAGCTCATGACCACCGTCGCCGTCATGATCTGTGTCGAGCGCGGGCAGATCTTCCTCGACGACGACGTGGCCCCGATCTTGCCGGACCTGTGCGCTCTCCCAGTCCTCGACGGCGTCGATTCTGAGGGCCGATGTCGGACGAAACCGCGGACCAAGACCATCACGCTTCGATCTCTGATGAGCCATCAGAGCGGCTGCGGCTATCATTCAAGTCCTCCGCTGGCGAGATGGGCGAGACAAAATGGCAAGACGAACAGCGTCTTTGATAGTGACTTCGTAAGTAATTCTTTCTTACACTCTTTGCATATATGAAAATATATATCTGACACACCTCACAGGAAGTCATGAAGACCTACCCCCTCCTGTTCGAGCCCGGAGAAGGCTGGATGTATGGCTCTGGCACCGACTGGGCCGGCGAGGCCATCGCGCGGATCAACAATACCACGCTCGAGGAGTTCATGCGGTCTAACATCTGGGAGCCGCTGGGCATGACCTCGACCACCTTCCATCCCGAGCTCCACCCAGGCATGATGGACCGCCTCGTCGCCATGTACGAGCGCACCGACGACCACGGCCTGGAGCGCGGCGCCTGCCTCTCGCACGTCCCAGCCAGTCACGACTGCGGCGGCCACGGCCTGTGGTCGACGCCGCACGACTGGAGCAAGTTCCTCAGCATGGTGCTCGCGGACGGCGGACCCATCCTCTCCAAGGCCAGCATCGACGAGATGTTCAAGCCGCAGACGGTCGGCTCGAGCGACCTGCAGGAGCTGCTGACGGGCCCGCTCCGCGCGTCCCTCCGCTCCACCGTCGACATGGACGCCGGCCGCATCGAGATTGCGCTGGGCGGCCCGCTGTACGTGGACGCCATCCCCGGCAAGCGCTCCGCGGGCACGCTGCAGTGGGCAGGCCGGCCGAACCTGTTCTGGTGGATTGACCGGGCCAAGGGCGTGGCGGCGACGACGTTTACGCAAGTTATCTCGCAGGCCGACGCCAAGTTCGAGGAGTTGACGAGCGCGTTTGAAGAGGCGGTATATGCAGACTTTACTTTGTAGTTATAGTAGCGAGTCACTACGGCATCCATCTACTCATTTATCTACCCATCCATCCATCCATCCACCTATCTATTTATTTAGTACCTAGAGGGTGTTCCTTAATTAGTACCCGTGGATCAAAATATTTCTTAAATATAGCGTGCGCCCATGCCCGCACTCTGTAACGCGGGGCCTCCATGTTGACAAGGCCCGGCGTCCCCCTCAAGCACAAACGAGACTGATGCTGGATGCGTTATGTCTTCAGGGAGGCGCTGGGCAGTGGGCAGGCTCCAACCTTATTTATAGGGAGAACGGAGTATTTCATTGCCCATATCGCTTCGCCCGTTCCTTGTAGCCCCTCGCCGTTGCTGCCGTTCATGTCCTCGCTATTACTTCAAGTTACACCGCGATTCTAAGAGTACCTCTCAGAACGCTCGCTTAGGGCTCGCAATGCATCTGAGTTGGCCTGTAGGCGTCGTAATCACTGCCTATGTCGATGAACTCGATTTGCTTCTCTTCAGCAATTTTGCGCAGAACGTGTGCGATTACCAGGTGACTCTTCTCGACTGTGCTCTCTTGCTCGCCACGTACAATCTTCCAGAACACAGCGCCTCCGAGGGCGACTGTCGATACTGATGATTACGTAAATGCGTAGAATAAATGCTTTGCTTATCATAGGGAGTCAGCAGGCATTGAGTCGAGGCAACCACCACGAGGCAGGCACGCGGTAGGTATATCACGTCTAATAAATATAACCAATCATTTCATTTCGAAGTAGCCGAGGAGCGGATAGTCCCGCCCGCAACTTTAACGCCTCTGGTCAAGAAGCTAAGAAGGGCGCTAGAGGCGGGTCCGGTACAAAGTAAGCATTCCACGCCCACTCGCCATCCTCGCAAGTGGCTTCGGCTGGAGGTTGGCAGCACTATGGCTAGCCACATTTGCCGGCTGAGCGCGATTACTCTGTCTATCAATATGCATGGTAAGCCTCAGGTGCGGCACCGAGGATCCTCGTATTTTATTCAGCCTCAGCACGTCTACAGCCTACAAGTTGCCATGGCTGGTAGGTACCGCGCGTGCGCAGTTACAAGTTGGCCCGATATCGAGGCCTGCTGTCATGGAGCATTCGTGCCCAATCATTGTGATGGTGAGTGACAGGCCAACAACAAACAGGCGGAAGAGTGCGCGAACACCGAACTGTCACGGTGAAATCGGTGTCGTATACAAGGACGGACTTGCTAACCCGGGGTCACCAATGACGAAATTGTCGAACATCCATGGAAGAACCCACCAGCCGAGGTTGAGTGGTCCCTGTTAGACCGTACCTACGGGGATGAGGATGGGCTTGAGCATCAGATCCTCAGCAGGGAAACAGTGCCGACTATTAATGCCGCGCTGCGCCACGCCCAGACTGTTTACAAGTCTCCGAACCAGATCCATCTCGGCCGGAGGGGCCGCTGTGCCTATGGAGAGGACAATCGATTGAACCCCGACTGGGCGCTCATCTGTGGCTCTCCGCCTGATGAGAAGAGCAGGTTCGCAAACATACTTCCTGGCGACTCTAAATAAACCTTGTGCTACAGTCACGCACCGGGTCGAATAGCTGGCTGCTCGCGCTGACAGTGGTCAAGCCGTATAAAAAGAGCCTTATCAAATTGATTGACTGTAGGAAGGCCTTCCTGCTGGTCTATGAGGAATTGCACGAAACGTTTGTATAGGGATTTAGCTTTAGTGGCTTGCATTGACACTACGCGTTACGCGACGTGTACCTCTAGGTCAACGAGAAAAGTGGGTCTCGTGACCCCTTTGCTCCTCCTCGACTGTTAAAGGGATTGCGTGATGAAATCAGGGGCAGTGAATCGGGGCCTGAATATAACCTCGTTTGCAGTTATTTCCTCCTTCGGCCGCCTACGTTGCTCTTAATCTAGGGCCCAACTGACGGCGAGAATTGAAGGCGAGATCGTATCTGTAAACAATTAGTCGATGTTCAAAAGGGATAGTTAGGTGACTACCTCCGGCGGCTCTCCGAGCACCCTCCCGGGGGCCCTGCGGTGAACTTCTCGCCTTCGGTTCGACGTACCTGGCAGTGTGGCACGACCGGGCTGCTGCTGGCAAAGATTACGACTGAGAGATGATGCGTGTAAGGATGAGCTGACGATACTTTGTTGGGTGACTGAAGCTCACGGAAGGTATCAACACAGCAAAACACTACGAGGCGGCAGGGCGATATATTAGATACATCACGGCTAACACGCGGCATAAATATTACCAATGGGGAATCTCATATTGACTAGTGGCCGAAGAGCGGATAGTCTCGCAACTTCTTTTATGCCTCTACCTAAAGAAACAAAGCTGGAGGCTGCTTGCTCGGCCACTTGCCATGATCCTCATCGCAAAAGCTTTCAGCTTTGCCTAATTACAATGCATTAGATACAAGTTGCAACTTCGGTCTCACAGCATGCGGGGGGAGGGGCAACTTTGCCGATGTATGACTAATCATAGCCTGCCCAATTAGTAGCCACAGATCCCGCACGTGACTTTGAGGAAGAAAGGAGCTAAGAATTGTCTCCCTGCAAACCGGCTCAATTGTCAGAGCATAAATACATCTTCATGCATGGCTCTGTTGGAGCGCTCCACTTTTGCCAGATGTCGCAACATCAATTTAGCAAGTGACAGACAGCCACGGCGGCTTGAACTGTCCTTATTTCCGTAGATCGAGACAAATGGCGTGAATTCCGCGTCCATTGGCTTCAAGAAGTGAATGCGTCTTGGATCCCAGGTGTCGATGATGTGATCGGAATCCATGGACAGCATCAGGCCGAGAACGAGCTTGACAGCGAGAGTCTTGCGCTGTTCAATTATCATGATAGTAGCGTTGTCGCCAGCCTTGAGCCACAACTCCAATGCGGGTATCCTTGCGAAGCAGCCACGCTCGATCAGAGTCCAGAGGTTGTCGGCTGGGAAGCTGTCGCCGTATTTTCGAGCTCTCTTTGGACTAATAGGGATATGAACTGGTATTTCACCAGGATTAGTGCCCTCGAGATCTTTCGAGACGTAGAACTGAAGGTCTCTATCATTATTGTAGGAACTACTCAGGGCTTTGCAGAGCTTTTGCTCTTTGCATGCATCGATTTGTTCCGACCTGTCGTCGCGATGTCAGTTTCTGAAGGTAGCTGAACTTAAGCGTCTGGTACCATATAGGTACGCCATTGCGAAAAAGAAAAAGAAAACAACTCACTGCAGAAAATACATGCTCGCAGGCTGCCAATCTTCACGTGGGCAGCAAGTGAAGAAAAGTTGGACCGGCAGATTCCGTGTCGCGTCTGTCGAGTGGCAATTCGAAACGTCTTGCCAACCAGGCAACTGCAGAAGAATTTGTGCTTTATAGATTCGCGGTGAGTGCATAATTCGAATTGCGAAAATATAGCACGGAATGCGGCCGCCGTTTGCTGACGAATCTTCTGGAGCAGGGCGAACGAGGCGAACGACCCGGTGGTGGAGCTCCGACTTGGCCGCGCAGCGAGGTTGTCGAGAGATCCCATCGAAATCTGTAGGCTATTGACGAAGTTGTTCAAGTTTAAGAAGCAGTCCCTTATAAGCCCGGCTTCTGCTAGCATTCGCTTTCGGGTTTCCCGAGGAAGCCGCCGAGGTGCCGGATCACAGAGCGCGACGAATGTAGCCGCGGTCGCCTCATCTTCCGTAACGTTGAAGAGGAAGGGCGTCGGCCCAGATCCTGGGATTGGGATGAATTCCAGACGTCCAGTAGGAATTGGTAGTGATTGAACATATCCAATGAGGCGCGTCAGTCTGGGATAGCCTGAAGCCTGGTCGGTATTATCCCCCGGCTCGACGGGGATCAGAAGGGGATTAACCCGAGCTTCGAGAAGGGAACACAAGCCCTGAAGAAGCGACAACGCTTGGCTGTTGCCTGACGGAGAGGGAAACTGACCTGGTATATCGAAGGGTTTCTTGGACGGAGCTGTGTGGCGAGATTCTACGCTCGACTGCGAAGATGCATCATCGCCTTGGTCCTTGTCAACGCTGCGCGGGAGAGACTCGTCACCATCTGATTCCGATTCCGAGCTTAGGTAGGACGCGTCGTCTACTTCTTGTTCCGATTCCAGATGAAGCAACAGTTCAAGTTGCAGAATCGTGAATGTCGTGCGAATCTGGATGTCGAGGTCGCGGGGGGCAGTCCGGAGCTCGTGTGTTCGGGTGCTGCCGACGCCGACGGCATCAGGCAGCCGGGCTAGTCCTCGATGGTAGCTGAAGCGATGGCTACTTTGGCGCAGCCCATAGATCAACTTCCACGCGGCGGTGCCGCCTATGCCTCCGCTGGGGGCCCAATCATTTGGTGACATAGCGCCGACCACGACGTCTGGGAGGTGGTCGCCTAGGCTGACTGCTCGCTGCTTCCTTTCTCTTCAAGCTCCCAATCGGCTCGAGAACATAGATAGGCTGTCTCAGATGATGGGATCGAGAGTCGCGATTCCCCTGTGAGCCTGACCCGATTATCTTTGAGAGCTGCCTCGGGTCTGGAGAGCAAGGTTGTGGCCAAGCTCGAGCGCAAATTCGTGCGTGACTCTCAGGTATGGGACTGATTGGTAAATGATCGCGCCGCAGAGGCGAGCGTGAAAGACCAGAGGATTAAGACGCAGTTCCAGGGAAGGAGCTTCGTGGAATATTGCATGGGCGCGAATCCGTTCAGTAGGGCTTACGAATTGGACATGTTGATGGGCTGAACTTCTGGTGCGATAAAGCGTGTTAGTAGCGAAGTATATTATTGTATCCCAGCTTCATGAACGAATTTGATCATGAAGCGCTTCGGAGGCGAAGCTTCAAATTTTATGTACAGAGCAGTATTATACTTGAAACCGAAGCGGTACTGGGGGTTTAATTTTTCGCTGCATGCACGTCAGTTCAGTACGTGTTTCTCGGCTTTGAGTTCCGGTTCAATACTTCTGATCTACGTAAAGATTTATCGCAAGGCCGCTACCCCAGGTATGGCTAGGCGCGGATGTTTCCGGCCTCAGCTGAGTGAGCCCTTTGTGGCGGCCCGGCCCGAGCGGATGCGCCGTCTTATCAGCGACGTGGGGCGAGCTCAACGGTCCATTCACATCCGACAAGCGGACTAGGACAGCTCGCCGACATGCGCGAGCACTTGAGATCTGGCATTCAAGCTAGCCAGACGACTTGAAGCAGTTCGATCCCTGAGCCACCGATGATGGCGATTGTGGGGGGTCAAACGGCTGCCGAGACCGGGGCTCTTTGCCCGAACGAGGAGGACCATGAGCCCATTTCGACCATGGCCACCGACTGCGAGTCCAACTTCTCAAACAGTCTCCAATTCATGAAATCAAATGGAGAGGAGAAACATGCAGAAATCTTACAGAAATTTCAGTCCAAGTTCGTCGACTGGACGGCTTATCTTGGCGTCTTCGCTGGGGGGGATGCAAGCCTCGACGAGCGCTTGAAGCGTCATCCACAATATCGCGACCTCGTTCTCTTGGCTTTGGACATGCTAAACATGAATCTTATTCAGAGTGAGGCCTATCGAGATACTGAAGTTTCCATGACTACTAGCTTACCGCATGCTAGCCACGGCCGATGCCGATGACGCTGGGTCGGATGAATCCTTAGATGACGACGTGGACCGACGAAAAGTTGAACTCGGAGGGATCCAGAAGTCTATAAACGAGCTCGATCGACTCGCAATCTATATTCGGCAATCTTCTACGTCTTTTCTCGATGCCCGAGTCAAGGCGTTCGGAGCAAGGAAGCCCGCCGAGATTTCGTCATTTGCGACGATAGCGATGCTCGCAGTCAACGGTCTCTATCCGGAAGCCACTGAAAGCCTCCGTCAGCATTTAGTCATGTCAATGACGGAGCGATATACGAGGCTTTTGTACTAGAAATCCCACGACAAGAAACTGCGCACCGACCGTCGCCGCCATGGGCAGCCTTGTGACGACCTCGGGCAGACGAAATCGAAATCAACGCCTTCGCCTGCCATCGAACCGCCACAGCGACAGCCATCAATGAGCGACTGCGCTTCGGCTCCCCCAAATCCCGAAGCGAGCAGGGTGTCCGAAGGTACCACGTTCCTCTCTGGGACTCTTCCATCAGATGCGGGATCCCGCCTCATTATGCCTCCAGCGGAGGGCGAGATGCCAGTCCGAAGGCGAGCCAGTGCAACGACCGCTCTCAAAAGCGGAGCGAAGCTCCCTAACCCTCCGAAGTTTAAAGATGAGGAGGATCAAAAGCCCTGTCCTCTCTGCCGAAAGATCTTCTCTAAGGCTGACTTTGGGGACATTGGGTGGTGGAGGTGAGCGTGGCTCCCTATCCGTCTTTCGATATTAGCGTACAGAATACAGGCACCACGTAAATAATGACTTGTTTCCGTTTGCCTGCGTTTCGACCACATGTTCGGAGTCCCCAACTTTTGCTAGTCGATCTGAGTGGACAGCCCACACGGAGCGTGATCATGGCGTCTTCTGGCCACGAGGTCCGCGCGCCCCGAATCGCGATAAACCAAAAACTCTAACCCTCAAGCGACATCAAATCTCGGCCAATTTGCAGATATCTGTCCCCTATGTTGCCTGCCTCTCGAGGACGAACATGGAGATGCCCCTACCGTCATTCGTCAACCCACGGCCGTTCCGGCACCGCAAACCTCCAATGAACCGCCTGAAAAACCGCCGCTTGATTCTGGGGAGATGAGATCCAAGACGCCATCTAACCGTAGCGAGAATGTCAAAAAATCTGTGCGGTTTGACGTCGCGAAGCAAGATTCCGAGACAGCAGGCGAGGAGGGATCGAGTCAGCCCGCGACCAACACTCAAGCTGTGAAGGCAGACGACTGTGGAGCACAGAAAACAGCCAACAAGGCGATGCTGCACCACATCGCCAATCACCTGCAATTCCTGGCCCTGCTCACGCCGCGATTGTTGACGGAAAAACTCTCAGTCGGGAATGTACAGGCCTTCTCCAGCTCTCTAGCAAGCAGCAGCGGCGGGGCTCCTGGACAGAGGAGCACCTTAGACGATGAACTAGAACTTTCTCAAGGAAACGAGACGAATGACATGGACGAGCATGGAATCCTGCAGAAGAACCTTCCGCCCGAAGCAGGAAGCACGCTGGAATCGGTAACGCCACATCGAATGGAGAATGAACCACGGAATGAAGATATGGAAGTATCAGCGCCGATTGACTGGAGCCTCTATTCGCTACCGAAGCCAACCACTACCGAGAAAGACACTGTGATTGAGCGCATGCAGACAGCACTTGCTCAATGTGACAGTCTACTTGAACCAGCTTTGGACAATCTTTCAGACAGCAGCCCTCTCAGCCTCCCTCACAAGGCATCTCTCGCGCTGGTTCGGATGGAACATAAGCTTGATTTGGCGCAGACTCCACGCGGAAACCATTGGGCCGATTTGTTCATTCCTCCCGCGGGGCAAGAAAAGGCCATCGAGCGCGAAGACTCACGCGACTTCTTCGAAGGAGTATTTTCCTCGATATATCATGGGAAAGTTGACATTCTAGTTGACTATTGCACGGAACAAGTCTGGGCTGCTCGTCCCCATTCAGATCCACAGCGGTCAACGGAGGAGATATTCGCTTCTAGGCGAGGACTGTTCGCTATCCTATTAGTTCACAAAACCCCGTTTGCTATTCTGAGACTTATCTTGGAAGGAGTCTCAGACTTGGACATCCCCCTTTCTACCAGCACCCTCCGACAATGTTTGCCCACGTGGGCTGAAAGCGGCATTGCAGCCATAGTCCAAGGGCAACGCAAACTTCTATCGCCGGTTGAACTCGACGTGGAAGCTAGAGGGCAGTCGCAGCATAACTCTGAGACAAGCAGGCGCCCGGGGGTTTACATCAACGGCCAGCACGTCCTCGATCCCAACCACCGCGACCGCGACCGGCGCCGCGACCGCACCGTTCTCGTGGACAGCCCACCCACGCCCCGGCTTCAGCCGTTTGCCTTTCCCAACACGGCTCCCTCTTCCCACACGCGCCGACCCGTTATTGTGGACGAGCGCCCTCGTGTCCGAATTGAGGTGGTGGATTCGCCGCGTCGATCCGGCTCCCGCATCCGCCAGTCGTCGATGAGCTTGCACGAGAGCGGCTGGTTGGCGGAAACGGAAGCAGTAGAGGAGGAGGAGGATTTCTGGCGGATCCGCCGAGAGCGCAGGGGCCGTGAGGCACAGGAGGAATGGTCTCGCGAAGAGGACCGTCGTCACTGGCGCCTTCGACAGCGCATCGCAGAGGCCAATGCAGAGATTTCTAACCGTCCGGCCGTGCCGTTTCCCTCGCCTCACGAGCGAATTTCCACATTTGTCGCGGCAGAAGCAGCCGAGGGGGCCAAGGACTGCGAGACAGAACTGGTTGACGGGGCGGCGCCTCGACCTTCCTAAGAAGCGGCGAGAGGAGGACGAGGTAGAGCAGCGGGAGCGGCTGCTAGAGAGGATGCTACCGCAACGTAGATCTTCTCAACGACGGCTAGGGCACGGCACCGTACACTGTACAGGAACGCTATGTGCCGATAGAAAGAGTAGAGAAAAGGGCCACACGTATAATGTAAAGCATCGCCTGACGGACGCCAATGTAAGACTGCAAAGAACAGGTTGTATCGAAGAGAATCCGACATATCCAACCGCAAACGACGAAGACGAGCCTGACTACACGTCAACTTGGCCACAGGCGTTTGACTGGCACCATGGACCACAAGGCGGCGAGAGCACTCTCCGCCAATGGACGGTAAAGACCGCGATTCGTTTCTGAAAGCTCCGCTATGAAGCTTGAGTTTTGCCGGCGATTGTTCCGGATGGTCTAGCACAATGTCACTTAACGCTGACGATGACCTTGATGACGACCGAGTGCAACATCAACTCTGGGTCGACGTTTGTCAGTAAGTGAGCAATCCTACCTTAGGATAACTTGGTGCTGCCCTTCGGAAGCAAAATTTGTTCTTCTGCCTCGCTGGGGAAAGATGGTTTAGCTGGATCGTCAATGAGCCGAAGAACATACTCTGTACGGGCGGCGGAGCTAGCACATGGGCAATGTAAGTACTTTTCCATGTAGTTTATTGCTGGTGGTCTGTGGTCGCGAATAAATCTGGAGTTATAAATATGTCGCTGAAACTTACTCGATAGCACGAGTGGTAGTTCTCGAAAAGGAGCCATCAATTTTAGACATACCTGCCGAGGAATTGCACGATCGAGAAAGGATATATCCATTAGTACCCACGTGCCTTCTTCTGGGACAACCCCTTCGTCTGGAAGGTTAGAAGTCCCAAGGACCGGGTGACATACCTCAGATGCCTCAGGGGACTCGTTCGACTTGGCTGCCAAGTCGAGCTTTGTCGATGTCGACGATATATTTTTACACCTGCTAGTCCGATTGGACCAAGGCACTGTAAGTAATGCCTGCGTCAATTGTTCAGGAGCACAAACACGCAAGCATCTGGCGAGAGACGCCGGCGCTGCGATCTTCAGATCATACCACGGGAAGCACTTGTAAACTGTGAAACGTTTACGAGCACGCGCTTGTTTTTCCAACTATTGATACGAATCTCGTGTTCACGACATCCTAGAGCATCCAGTCCGTTACAAAACACTCGGCTCTCGCTCAGCTACACTATTCCTGGACGTCAGCACATGAAGCGGTCAGCGTAGAATACGCCACCATCAGCCGCATTACTAAAAGTAAACGGTTGGCTATTCAATATCAGCCGCACCGACCTGACTATTAACTCAGCTAGCCACGCATCGTCGCGAATCAAGGAGCCGTAAAGCCAAAGCCCCCTGATCGGCGCTGTGCCTGGGCATCTTGGGCTTGCACAATTGGGCATCATCACGAAGTGCGGCTGTGGGAGTGGTGGTGGCATGCTGACAGGCCTCAGCCCTACGAAACTGCCGATGCCGTCCCCGCACATGCTTTCCGGAATTTCCGAACGGCACGGTGCTTACCACTTAATCAGTATTAATGTAACCCAACTTAATTCATTATCGCCATTATGTTGAAATGGTTGGTTAGCAAGTAGTAGCATCGTTGAATTGAATTGAGCTGGCTGATGTCTATACAAGTTGAATAGAGGGAAAGGGATAGGAAAAAGAAACGGAGGTGGAGCGGCTGTATCGTGGAGAGACCTGAATGACGGACTGACGAATGAGCTACGGCGTAGTGAGGGGTAAAAAATTGCAGGCAAAGAGTGATGTGTTGGCAAATGCTGGTTGGGAGGCTTGTTGAATTCGTCTCTGGACTGTATTGACGGCTTGTGTAGAGCTCTAGACCGCAAGGATCCTTGACCTTGCATGATACGAGCTCCTCCTTCCATTCTTGTGGACAGGGCGTCAATAGTCGTCTGTCAGCCCATCGTGTCGCGGGCATCGCGAAGGGCCATCAGCCAGTCATGAACTTGACCTGGATGAACATGGCGCCTAATCACTGCGTGGCGGCAACTCCGCTGAATGCCCAGCTCGCGGTGTTGACCGAAGCCGGCCTGTATTCAGTGCCACGAAATCCGGGACAATGGGATTCCGGAAGATGTGCCCGACTCCCAGAGAATTCAGGCTCTTCTGACGTGTCCATGGATTCAGCCGCAAAGCAGCTGAGAAGAAGACGTTCTTCGCCGGCTTGCTAGAGAAATGTTATTTCTATAAATTAAACCTCCTCGGTCTGACTCTTGGCCAGTATCAGAATCATCCAACTCTACAGTTCTCCTTCAAAGTCCCCAACAGAGCAAACTCATCACATCGCACCGACTACCCAGCCCACCACTCTTCTATCCCATTCCAACATGCACTTCCTAACCGCCCTCGCTCCCTTCCTCGCCCTCGCCGCCGCTTCTCCCCAAGCCGGCCAGGGCCCCAAGAAGGTCAAGATCAACGGCATCAGCCTTCTTGGAAGCGGCTGCCCAGCCGGCAGCGCCGACGTGCAGGTCGACGCCACTGGCTCTCTCTTCGAAGCCACCTTCTCGACGTACGAAGTCGAGACTGGCCCGGGCACTAGCCCTATCGACTGGCGCAAGAACTGCAAGCTGACCTTGAACATGGAGTTTGACTCCGGCTTCCAGTACGTCGCACATCAGGCCCCTCAACCAATCTATACCTTAGTCACTAACCCTTAACTAAGATTCTCCATCCTCGAAACCGACATGATCGGCTTCGCCGAGATCCCCGCCGGGGCCAAGGGCCAGTGCACAAACACCTTCTCTTTCACTGGCAACAGCGCGGACCACGTCGACTACTCCATTGCGCTTCCCGGACATTACAGCGGCAACTTCGACCTACAGTCTCGCCCTGGCATCCTGTCTTGGTCGCCGTGCGGCGGCAGCACCGCGATTCTGAACATGAACACTGCTTGCAACATCACTCCTACGCAACTTCCGGCTCTCATTGCTGTAAGTCCTGATGGCTTCTCTCATGAATGTGATAAAAAAGGGTAATGCTAAGGTATCAACAGGTCGACCACATCAGCGGCAAGCTGACGGTCAAGTTTGCCGTCCAGTGGAGAACTTGCCGCAAGTAGTCTCTGCGGCTTGCCGCCTTCGCTGCCATGCCACCTACACATGCTGTAGGGGCTTGGAGCTACATTGTTCAAGGGCTCGAGATGTGTGGCCCCGGCAAAGATTGAAAGTCGTCATTCGACGTGCAGTTTTTGGGTCTTGCTTTACTTCTATTCATGTCGCTCTTTAGGCTTCATTCACTGCTTTTTGTTTTCGCTGCTCTATGTCACTCTTTAGCATCATGTTTAGCAAGCTCTGAAAATATTGAAGACGATGTTCTCTCACCTGTGTCATTACCTTCGTTAAAGCCGCCCAAAATTTCGCGTAGCAACCTGAACTCGGAAACGTGTCCTTCATGAGAAGGGAAAATATATTAGACTTGCAGCTAGGCTTGGGCGTGAGCCTACAAATACCTCGGAACTCGCCGCGATGACTGCTTAAGCAGCTTTCGTCTTTCCGCCTAGCCCACGGGTCCGTCGGCACCGACCTGTAACGGAGAGCATTGGTGTTGATGGTTGACAATCTTAAGAACGAGGGAGATTCGAAGTCGACCTCAGGAATGAAGATGGTCCCTGGAGGAACAGACCAGACTCCATTATTAAAGTCACTCTGGTTGACATTCGACGCCTCTAATTGGTGTAGGGCATACAACGTCTCTATCTGGAAAGGGGCCACAGACATATAACCAACGCCAAAGTCATGGCCCAGGTTGTCGAGCCGTTCATGCGACAGTCCCGAAAGAGCGAGCGGTAATCAACTTCACCGTGAGCAATGGGTACGAATGAAGACTTAATCGACGAATCAGGTCCTTTAAGCCCCATGGACGCAGAAGCTTCGAGCCCTGCTTTGTCTCCAGGCCTGGTCTGCTGGTCGCCGGGGGGATCGTCATGCATATCAAAGAGACTGTGCTAACCCACGTCAAAAATGTGCTACCCCCGGATCATCTCTCATGTTGGCTTTGCAGCAGGACTGCGACATCTTGTAATGCCGCCTTATTTTTCTGAATCGGCAGCAAGAGCGAGTCGCGCATACTCGGCGCGGATGCTGCCGTCGCTGTCTGTGAAGCAGCATTCAGGCTCAGCGACTGATGCCCCTTCTTGGCCAGGGTCTCGGCCAGGGTACGAGATCTAGGTTGCAGCCTCGTCAATCGGCATTGCCACCTTCGCAATCGCTCTGATCATATCTTCGAGTCAAGGCATCACGGGCCCGTAGTGCTTCTCAGAGATACCCCCCAGGGCGCTCTCATCTCCGCTCCATAATGTTAATCGTGGCAGAGTCAGCGGTCGTGAAAGTTGATACGATCATCAGGTGTGAGAAGATTGACAAGCAGGCGGGATAGGCTGAGAGTTTGGGGCGGCCAAAGGGAGTACAGGCGGGTGAAAGAATTCCCTGCTATACAGATCCACTCATGAGTCGTTTGTAAAGAAACCTCTGCCTTGCATTCTGTTCCTAGCAGCCCCCCCCATGCAACACCTCTACCGCATGTTAAACAAGCGAGGCACTTTAGCTTTCAAGCCATCTTTCTCTCCATTACCTTACTGGTGCACGAAGGCTCCAATTTCGGGGCTCTAGGTTACAACATGCCACTCCACCCTCTCTCCGAAGCTGCGATATTTGACAAGCCCTCGACTTACAGCTCACCCCATGATCCAGCAGGCGTACGAGCCTCGCGAGACGGCACACTATTGCCTGGAACATGGCTATCGTCGATATTGTGAGGATTGTCCGCAACCGGAAACATAAACCTCCCCGTGTCGACCCTCGTCCGCCACTTCGCCGCCTCCAACGCCCTCCGAATGAGATGGACAACCCTTAGGTCCCCGCCCTTAGGGCCCATGACGGAGCCATACACCGGGCGGTATTCCTTGCGGCCGCTGATTTTGGACTCGTAGGGCAGCTGTGCGACTGCATCTTTTATCAGTAAGCGCTAATACGGCGGTGGATCTGGACTTACATGGCACTACCATCTGCGGCGTTTGAAGCAGTAAAGGCAGAAGCTCTGCCGTGACGCCCTGTGGTGTCGTCGGTGCACTAGCAAGTCAGTCATGGACACAACCAAGACCGTGATATGTTTACATACCCCAAAGGTTCGCCCCTGTACTTGGGCGCCGCACTGTCAAACGGTAGGACCATGGCCGTCCACGAGTCGCTCGACTCGGCGCTTGGCAGGATGTTGTCGTCAAACCACTTGCGAAAAACCCCGATCCGCTGCTGGTACTTGTCATAGTCCTGCTTGGTTACGGCCTTGCCAACGCTCCTGGGTAACAGTCAGCGACTGCCTCAAGATGTCTCACACCAGAGTATCTGACGCACCATCTGTGCTTCGTTGTTGCTTCGGCGTACGGGGCATGCCCGGACTTGTCTTGATAGGCTTTGCGGAACTCGTCGTATTCGTGGTAGAATTCGTAGCAAAACGAGCGAAAGGGTGCCTCGTTCATGTATTGCTGCAAGCCTTGGCCCTTGGCTTCGGGCGGCGGCACCTCCTTCCAAATGGCAGCCACATTCACCTTGTCCGCCTTGATGCCGAGAAAGTTTTCCAGGGTCGCAACGAACTGCGATGCCAATTCTTTGTGGTCCTTTGAGCCGGTAGACTCGAAGAAATCCACTGGGTAGACCAGTCGCTTGGGAGGAGGTGATGCAGCATCAGAATGAGACTGGTTCAAGGCGGCAGAGGCGATGTTGAACAGCTCGAGGACATCTCGGCTGACAAGGCCAACAGAGTCGTATGTCCTAGCTTTAGGTTAGAATGCGATAGTATCGAGTAAGCATGTCGGTCGAAGGCTTACGGCGAGCTTATCTGCGACCCGGCAAGGGGAATGGCGCCTGGAGTCGTACGCAGAGAGTACAACCCCTGAGCGGCCGTCTCGTAAACACCTCCAATGCCTGCACGTCCGTCAGCACCGAGACCCCATAAACGCCAATCGATCGGGTTCGTCGAACCGTGAAATCCGAATGCAGTCTTCAACCATTCGTATCCAGCCGTGGCCGTCGCAGCACCCGCCGCACCACCCAGTGGCATCTGGTAACCGTCTTCCCTGGGGTTCCACGGCGCTTCCTCGTCTACCCACTCCCTGCCCGAGGCAAACTGCGAAGACTTGGTTTTGCCCACGATGACGGCGCCCAGGTCGAGCAGCCGCTGGGCGAGCACCGCCGCCGCGTCGGCCGGAGCGGCGTACAGTGACCGCCAGGCCCGGCTGGAGAGGGTTGTCTGCACGCCCTTGAGGGACACGGCGTCTGGTATGGCCATGCGGATGCCGCTGAGGGGCCTTTTGGAATTCGGGGCGTGATGGTAGAGGCGAGACGGCACGGGGATGGATTTATGAGTGCCTGCCTCTGAAAGCGAGGTCATTGCCCGAAACCTGCGTCGTGATGAGCACTAAGGTTAAGTTCTGTGTGAAATGGTGGTATATACCCATCCGTCTTTGCCACATTCTCGGGAATGACACCAAAGGCAAATGCGCCATACTCGTCGTCGTAGAGCTTCCACGCCTGATGCAGGTTTGGCCCGTGGAGGAAGTAGGGGCCAGAAGGCAGCCGAGCCACGTCGGCCACGGCCGCGACATGGCCAGTGAGGCGATAGAGTCCCTTGTTGAGGAGGCTTGATGCATCTCTCGGTGGACGCTGGCGTTGGGGCCTGGCTTCTCGACCAGGACGGCGCCGAACGCGGGAGCGAAGACGTCGTCGTAGAGGGCAAACAGGCGCAGCGTGGCCTCCAGGTCGCCGAAGATCTCGTGCGTCTCCAGCAGCGTCACGGGCAGGATGGCGTCGGGATTGATGGTTTCCTGGATGGAGCCCTGATTGCGCGTCAGAACTGATCGCATACATGTCTGCTGTCCTTTGTTTGCACGCACCAGCTTATGGGGGTGGATGAGGTACTGGCTGCCTGCGACGAGGCAGGTGATGACAGCCTGCATTGCGCTCGATGGACAGAATAGCTGGCCTGCAATATCGGAGTCGACGGCGGAAGGCGAAGGACGAGAGGAACGCGACGTGTTGCGCGCGGGGAGACTTGCGCTGATCTCAACCGCGCGGGGCGGTCGCAGTCGACCTCGGGCAGTTCCTGCATATTGGCGCTCAAGGGCGATGAATATGGATTTGCCCTGGTTCGAACGGCATGCTGTGCCTGGCCAGCCCTGCTGGAATGTGCGCAGTGAAGCCGGACGGCTTCCTGAAGGTGTTGTGACTCGTGACCCCCGGCGTGGGGCAGCATCGTGGATCGTGGGGGTCGGTCGTCGACTCTCGACCACTGCATGTCGAGGCAAAATCAGGCGCTGAGAAACCCAAGCCGTCCACCATGGCCGAGCCGCACAACACGCCCGTCCCGGGCTCGACGCCTCGCGCAACCTCGCCAGCCAGCTTCCTCCAGCACGCCCAGCAGGGCCACATAGCATCGAAGCCCGCCACCTCAGCCACCAAGCCTCGCGTCCTCCACCTCGGCGACCCGATCCGCTTCAACCGCGAGACCTACGACGCCCTGAGCACGCAGTACGACGTCGTCCGCCCGTCGACCCCCGAGCGCCAGCGGCCGCGGTTCGCCCAGGCGCTGCGGGAGCGCAGATGGGGCGACTTTGAGGCCCTCTTCCGGCCCTTCTGGGGCACGGGCGGCGAGATGGGCGCCTGGGACGCGGAGCTGATTGACCTGCTGCCGCCGCGTGTCAAGGTGTTTGCCAGTGCCGGTGCCGGCTTCGACTGGGTTGATACCAAGCGCATGGGCGAGAGAGGTGCCTCCACCGACCATGCCGACCTCAGCATCATGTCGGGCTCGAGCTGACAGCCTATGGAAGGAATCATATACTGCAATGGTGGTTCTGCACCCGCCGACGCCGTGGCCGACTTCTCCGTCGCCATGATCATCTCTACCTTTCGACACCTGCCGTGGTGCATCTCAGCGGCCACGTCCAACAGCGCAGCCGAGTACCGGGACTGCCATCTCCAAGCCCCTGAGCAGTCGCACAACCTCCGCGACCAGGCCCTGGGCATCATCGGCATGGGGAACATCGGCCAGCGCATCGCCATCCGCTGCCGCCACGGCTTCGGCATGAAGGTGCACTACTTCGACATTGAGCGCAAGAGCAGCAGCATCGAGCAGGCCGTGGGCGCCACCTTTCACAACACCCTCGAGAGCCTGCTCCAAGCCTCGGACTGCGTCGTTCTCTGCACTCCCGCCGGCACAGGATCTGGAACCACCATCAACGCCTCCACGCTGGCGCATTTCCGCCACGGCGCGCGTTTCGTCAACGTCGCCCGCGGTGCCCTCGTCGACGAGGACGCCCTGGCGGCCGCCATGCAGGAGAGCCGCATCAGCGCGGTGGCGCTCGACGTACACGCCAACGAGCCGCATCCGCACGAGGGCCTGAGGCGCCTTGCCGCCCAGGGCCGCGCCATGTTGACTTGCCACAACGCGGGCGGGAGCGTGGAGACGCAAGCGAACTTTGAGGAGCTGAGCATGCGGAACGTCATTGCCGTGATGTCCGGTGGCCAGCCGCTGTCGGCCGTGAATCTGGGGCACTTGGAGAGGTAAAAAGGCATCGTCGAGGTCCAGGACACGGGAGGCTGGCTGAGCGAGTACGAGGAGACTGACACTGTCTGGGCTGTTGTGCAGGGGCAAATATGAACCACCAAGTGTACCAGCACCAAGTCTGCCTTCATGTGGCGTACGGAGATGTGTCTTGCTGTTTTCATGATTGATGAACACCAAACGTCTAGTAAACAGGTCGCCAAGACGACCATTGTGCTTTGAAGAACAGTGCAAAGACCAGCGTGCGCACCAAACGCATGTATTCAACACGCAACCCCGAGTCCGCCCGATGCCCATGGCACACTGTTCCATCCATCCGTGATATACTCGTGCCAACGCCACCGCGATGCAAAAGCCGCAGAACACATAAAACGCCGCCCCATCCGTCTAAGCCTTTGTCTTCTTCCTCACCAGGCCCGTGTCCAGAACGTTGACGTTGCTGGCAGCATGCCCCGGCCGCGGCTCGCCATTCTCGGCCGTATCGGCTCTCTTCCTCTTAACCAGCCCGGAGAGGTTGTTGACCGGAGCAGCAGCCACAGGCGCGGCGTCGCCGTTATGCGCAGGCAACGACAGCTCCCGCGTTCCCGTCACCTCGAGCCCCCAGCAGCCGCCCATGCCCGCCTCGCCGACCCAGCGCCCGGTACTACCAGTGGCCTTGTCCAGCGTTGCAAAGTCCAGATGCAGCAGCAGCTCCACAATGCGCTTATAGTCACCCTCGTCCACGATCCTCTCGCCTCTACCCTGGGGCGGCCAGTAGTAGTGCTTGCTCGACGTGGGCCGGTCAAGGAGGTAGTTTCGTTGCTCCGTCTTAATCCGGGGCTGGCGGGGCTGGATGGGGCCTCTCAACTTCTTCTTCTTCTTCTTCTTCTCCTCCTTGTCCACTTCACTCTTGTTCCTGTTCTTCCCAGGCTGCTGCGTGGGTGGGGAGTCGTTTGCGGGGTCCGACTTGGAGGGGAAGAGCTTCTTTGGGGTTGTGTTTGGGACCAAGCCCGGGGCCATCCTCTGCCTTTTCGGCGTCTCGGGCGTGAGAGGCGCTGTAACTCGGGTGTCGGAGGATGGCTTATCCTCTTCGACCCTGTCGTCAAACACAACCCATATAAACCCCGTCATCCTTCCGCTCGAGCACTCCTGCCGAAACGACATCATCTCCCAAAACATGTCGAGCGTCTTGACGCTCTTCCAGCTGCCCGTCGTCTGCATCGCGCCAGACCTGGCGGCCTCCTGGTCCAGCTCGTCGCGGAACCGGGACTTGGGGTCGTCGGGGAATCGCGGAATCAGGCATCGAGGCGGAACCCAGTCGAACTCGCGGCAGTAGTGTGAGATGTGCTCGAGAGGGTGGCTGAGGGACCACGATACGGACCCGCGAGGGATGAACGCGCGAGTCTCGTAGGCGTCGAGCCCCGGGACCACGAGGTAACCCCCAACGCGCTTCCACGGCGCTGCATCGCCGATGGGAGGCGACACGATGAGGGGATCGAGGACACGGCACCACCATTTAACCAGCCCACGGTCATCCAAGATGTGCTTACCGCTATACTTGACGCTACCCGGGAACAGGTACTGGTCCTGCGCGCGGGCGAACAAGCTGACGATGAACTGCACGTCCTGTCGTCTCCGCTTCTCAACGAGGTGCTCGATAAACGCGGCGCAGATCTCTCTTATTGGGCTCGGGGCGCCACTCGGGAGGCCGAGGAGGTGCAGGAAGCCTGTCGAGTCGGCCTTGGACACGAACAGGGTGGTCGCATGCGCGGTCGAGTAGATGAAGATTTCGATGCCGAGGACGAGCACCTGCCTGGCGCCGCTCGACGAGCCGGCCTCTTGCGACAGCGATTGGGCAGGTGGCACGTCAATGGACACGACGAGGAAGTGCTTCTCGCAGTACGTGCGGTCGGGGCGCTCGTTGGGCGGCGCAGAGTAGAGCGCGTCCGTCCTCAAGGGCGGCGTCGAGAGGTGGAAGACGCGAAGCTGGAGGTGCTTGGGGAGCACGGCTGCCAGCCGGAGCCCCAGGCTGCTGCTGCTGCCGCCGCCGCCGGCATCTGGCGCCGTCGTCGCCATGGCGGATGTTTTCGAGAGCTGTCCAAGGAGGGCAGAGCAAAGGATGCGCCAATTGGTGTCGTGCCTGGTCTGGGGGAGACGGGTTGGGGGACGCAAGTCGGGGACGACGAAGAGGGTGGAGCCATTGTACCGTAAGTACGAGTACGTGGCACATGTAGCCCACGACAATACGTCCATGCCTCGCTCTATTGTTTAGTGAGCGAGCATGAAAGAAATCACATTTTTTTACGGACAAGGTATTAGCAAAAGTCGTTTTCATTTCCCCATAATGCTCCTCCGAGCAACCGACGAGTTGATACAGAAGAGCTAGAAGATGCCCGCTCAATGGAGGATGTGACCTTGACACGGCAAAGCGCATTACTCCAACTTGGACCTTTGGTTCGCGAATAGACACGACACTTGATTGACAGGGCATTTGCCACCACGGACACCATCTGCCAAAGCCCTCTAAAGAGACCCGCTAGATAATTTACAAGCAGGAAGAACCAAAAGAGACATCGCTTTTCCTAATAGATAAACTATTCATGCCGTGATGTCAAATGAATCGCAACGGCCGTGGCTTCCGGGATGGTGCACCAAGCACGGACTGCTCGGTCGGTCGGCAGCTCTGGCGAGCATTGAATGCAGCCGGCATCAGATTGGGATGCGAGATATCCCCGCATGAGCCGCGAAGATACAAAGCATGCGCTACGTCATCTGCAATCATCCAACGAACCTTACTTCGTGCGGCGACTATGGCTGGGAGAACCAAGGCTCACCAGCCCGGCTTGCAAGCACTCATTCCCGTAACATGGCTGCGGCATCCGCCAGAACCGCGACTAACAGTTTGAGACCCAGCAACAGCTGGATTCGATCGCGGGTTCATTACAGGATTGTCACTGGTTATACAAGCCATCGGCTCCAACGCCACCTCTCTTCATGCCTTTCCCGCTCACCACCACATTGTTCCTCCGCTCTTCGACATAAGAACGCCGTCTACGCTGCCCTGCGCAGCAATCTGATGACTACTTCGATCAGCATGAACCGTCGCGCTGCACACACGAGCCAGCCCCAGGCCATCGAGGCGCCGCTCACCCAGTCGGCGACCTTTCTCATCTTGTCCGTCGCGCCCAGCCTGGACGCAGTCCGGACCGTCCGCTCAACCCTGGCTGGGATCGATGGCCTAGCCAAGAATGTATCCGTACGCGACTCCAGCTCGTCCTTCGCATGCACTGTCGGCATCGGCAGCGACATCTGGGATCGCCTTACAGCCCGGCCACGCCCGGCTGAGTTGCATCCTTTCCCCGCCGTCGAGGGTGCCGTTCATACCGCCGTGTCCACGCCAGGCGATCTGCTTTTCCATATCCGCTCGGACCGCCGCGACATCTGCTTTGAGTTTGAGCGGCAGCTGATGAACCGACTGGGAGATGCTGTCAAGGCCGAGGACGTGACCGTCGGCTTCCGTTACTTTGACCTGCGCGACCTCCTTGGCTTCGTCGACGGCACAGCCAACCCGGTTGGCCCTGCGGTGCCGGCAGCGGTCCTCGTCGCCGAGGAGGACTCTCTCTCCGCAGGCGGCAGTTATGTCGTCGTGCAAAAGTATCTCCATGACCTCAAGGCCTGGGACAAGCTGCCTGCCGAGACGCAGGAGGCCGTCATTGGTCGAACGAAAATGGACAACACCGAGCTTGACGATGCGACTTCCGGCCAGAGATCGCACAAGACACTAGCTACCATAGAGGACGACGAGGGCAACGAGCATGACATCCTTCGAGATAACATGCCCTTTGGATCACCCGGTTCTGCCGAGTTTGGGACGTACTTTATCGGATACTCGCGGCAGCTTTGGGTCATTGAACGAATGATGCAGAGGATGTTTGTCGGCGACCCACCAGGGATGCACGACCGTATATTGAACGTTTCCAAGCCACTGACAGGTGTCACTTTTTTTGCGCCTTCGGCTAGCTTTCTTGCCAGCCTTGATTCAGACTGAAAGCAAAGAAAGCTTTGCCTGTGTTTTGTATGCGGGAAGGTGTGAACCCCAGAGCTCATCCGCTTCTGAGCAAAACGAGGGATGCAAATTGACATCGAAGACTCTTGATTTCCCATCTAATTGCGAGGAAGTTGATTCCTTTCGTCTACGAGTAGGGTCGTTGTGCAATGCTCGAGTCCTTGAATATGCTAGCATGGCACACCACATACCCTCCAGCTTTCGTTCTCTTGCAACTCAACTACACTTGCTCGGCATCATGCTGCAGCACGTCGAAGCGCAGTCACAAGCTGGGCAACACGGCGAAGTAGGCACCCGGGCAATAAAAGATGTGATTGGCAGTATTCTAGGGGACATTGTGTTCCTGGAAAGAATGTTCATCCCCAACAAAGCATCGACTTTGGAGAGGGGTCTCCAAGCCCCTAAAAGCCTTGCTTGGGAAGACAAGGTCAGGGAAGAATACAGATAATCCAGGCCATCATCCGGCTTCTCGGTCTCCATTAAAACACACTACAAATTGCAATGGGCAAGACAGTGCTGGACATGATGAAGAATTCTGACTCTGTGAAGCTGTTAGCAGAGAGCCGCGCACGGAGCGCATTCGAAGGGGACGACGCAAATGTGATACTGGGGCAATTCCACAACTTAGTCTCTAACATGAGCAATTCACCATATGCGACAAGGAAGCTAGAGAGCGGAACCCATGGGGCTGTTGAACCCGCTCTGAGCGTATGGCTCCTGAAGATCACCAGTTCCTGGAACTAAAACCATCCTACTGTGAAATTCCTGACGACCGACTGGGATGCGAATTACATCTTGGACCTGGTAGCAATCAAAGAAGCAGAACACAGGACGGAGATGAACGTGCATGGGCCGGAGACGGTCGGCCTGATCTAACAAACGCCCCATCCATCCATTTTGCCGAGCATCGCCAAGGTAAAGAAAGGGATTGGGGCATGAAGAAACAGTGCATTAGATGCACAAAGGCCAGAAGGATGTCGGATTGGTTGAGAATATATCTCCACAGTGTTGGTAATGAGTTTAAGAAAGCCCGCGACGGCATGTTTCGCCCCTTTACGTACTGGGCTGTGGCACGAAGTCATTGGCCGTCATCTAGCCACTACATTAGCGCAGCCACCCGGACACGATGCAGCCAGCCCATATCGTGTTAAAATTTTGACTCTTGGAGCTTATGCGGCAAGATTGAGACATATCTAAACGCCCCAGTTATCCGCTGTGTCACCAGCGTCGCTTTGCCCCAGCCCAGATGCCGGATTCCACATGACCGAACCAATAATTCCTTTCACTCTTGGGGCTAGCAAATGGGACAATCGCTCGCCCTAGGCCAACAAGCGACCGGGTGTTGCTCCAGTCGGCGACCTGCAGACGGTCATCGGGATCCTGCGCCGTTCCCTCCATGTCGTCGGCGGAAACGGTCGGGTGCTATCGATAGTTTAGCGGCAGTTTGAATAATGTCGAGCACTGTCGTGGCCCCACACCATAGCGGATTTGGGATACTGGATCGTGAATATTAAAAGGGCTGGTAGTGATATATGGGTCGTAGTTGAGCTAAGGTTTAAGTTTCTTACACTTGGTCTTCTAAATAAGGGTAATGCTCTGGCCTGGAAAACCAGAAGCAGCGGCTATGTGTCGTCTGAGAATAGTAAGGGGAGGTCTGGCGCTCTTAGATGCTCCATGCGATGAACTGCGGCTCTGAGTGCAGGGAATCCCTTGGTCCATGTATGCAGCAGTAGTATTGTACCACCAAATCCCGGGAATGATTTTATCAACGAGTCTACGTGCATTATGAAAGAGCTTCCAAGTGGCCCTCTAGCAGGTTGCGGTTTGATGCAGTCCCGGCCGTGATAAGGGGACGAGTGGCAGCCTGTCACGGAATTAAATTTGAACAGTTGATGAACGATTCACTATGCAAATGCAAGTGGAACCAAAAATCCATCCTACCAGTTTGGAATGGCGAGAGTGACACAGATGCTGTGGAAGGTTGCTTGATTCACTGTACCGTTACTAGCACTCGAAACAAAGCTGCTGTCGCGTGCAGCAACAGCTCACTTCATGTTACAATCGCCCACTATCAACTCGCCCTTTCAAGCCGACTCACCTCGACAAAATCTCCCCTTGACTAGCCGACACAGCAAACTCATCATCCGCAGCCTCATACCTGCTAATTGTCGTGCGTAGGCCAGGTTTGCCCAACTCTGTCATCGGCCGCCGTCATTCCACAGCCCCCACAACACCATGGACAGCAACACGCGATGCCTCAGCACCTGGAATCAAGTTGCTCCGCGCTACTACGTACGGCAAGTGTACTGCTTTCCGTACCACGCACGCTGCGACGACCTTGAGCCGCTGCGTCATCACATCGCCTCGGCCCTTGCGCTCGCATCTGAGCACTTCCCCGACGTTGCGGGAAAGGTTGTCCTCGAAGCAACACCCCCTGGCCAGCTTCTGATCTCCAAAACAAGCAGTGATCAAGTTCCCTTGAAAGTCTTCGACCATCGCGAGACGTTTGGCTACGGATACGCAGATCTCAAGGCTCAAGGGTTTCCCGCCAGCGCATTCGTCGATCCATCAATCAATGTCCCGTACAAACTTGTGGAAGGTGGACGAGGAGTTCCCGCTGCCGAAATTCACGCTCGCGTGATTGATGGTGGCTTGCTCCTGTACATCTATTTCCATCATTCCATCACTGACGGAATCGGCATGTGCAACTTCATCTCGACGTTTGCTACGTACACTCGCTCAGGCCATGCCCATCACCCTGGCTGCCCCACTGATATACACGTCGACCTGCCGGTGGAAACAGGTGCGCAGCTCATCGAAAGCCATACCTTCGAAGATCTCATGAAGCAATGTCCTGAGTACGTTATCGATCCTGATCTGGGCGGACCGACTGTCCCTCGCCTCCAACCATTCGGCGTGCCCCTGGACTGCATCCGGAAGACCGGTCGGATCTTTGTATTTGGACCTGACAAGATTGAGGCGCTGAAGACGGCTGTGCGAGAATGGAGACTGGGTAATGCTATTGCCACAGGGGACCGCAAACCCTCGACATTCGCCTGTCTCGCGGCGCTCACCTGGTCGTACGCCACCATCATGCGCATGGAAATCGCACCTGGATTCGATGTTCGTCGCTCAATCGAGCGTAATCCATGCTTTGAAGGCGTCGGTTGCCGTCTACTCATGCCGGCCTCATGGGCTAGGCGTGCGTTCCAGGACCTCACAAAGAGCTACGCCGGCAACGCGATCGCGCTGCCAAATGCGAACAGCACTCTTTGCAGCCTTTGTGCCGCCACCTGCTCCTCTCCAGAATCACTGCCAGTGACGGGAAGCTCTTTGGGATTATTAGTGCATTCCATTGAAACGGCCCTGGCCAGCGTCAACAACGAGTCTGTTACTGCGCGCACGGCCATGTTCCGAGCGGCCCCAGATCCTCGCATCATCGGAGTCGACTTAGACCCACGCGATCCGCGCGACTTTGCATTCAACTCATGGCGACACCTCGGGGCGGATACACTGTGGGGCATTCCCGGAACTGGAGGAGATGAATCAGTTGCGAGCGGCGTTCCTCCGGACGCGGTGCGCAGAGCTCAGGAGGCTTGGAATATGGGCGCCGGGTTGATCATGCCGGGGCGCAAGCAGAGCAGGACGTATGAGGTTCTTGTGACTCTTGACACAGTGTCAATGACGAGACTTTGCTCAGACGAGGGGTGGAAGTGCTGGGTTGATGAGATCGTCTAGTAGTTTAGGCGACCTTGTTGTGTTGCAAGGCATTGAGAACTACGATTTAAAATGCGAAGTTGTTTAATGGCAGAGTCAGACACAGATGGCTGTGAAAAGCAACAAGACGGGCTCAGGCTGCTGTGGCTCCAGCAAGAAGAGAGCGGCACTGCCTCTCGCTGTTAAGTCCATAATTAAGATTGCCTTAGCATATTGAAAGCTTTTGCCGATGTCTTCGTTAATATAATCGATTGTCGTCGACGTCACATCAAAACATCAGGTATTAATATATCCTTGGTGAGACGGCAACTACATTGAGAGTAGTGGTTCGGTCATGTTCAACTGGCCTTGCTGAAAAGGGTGCAGCTGGGATACCTCGTGTCTTCACGTGGCGAAGTAAGCGCACCTTGGCGTGGTCCAAACTTTCTCGCTCTAGAAAACGGCCGACAGTTTCGATTCACCGGTACCGTTGCTGGGTGCGGTCTTGTCTCTACAAACGTGAAATTCGAGGCAAGTATAAAATACAAGCCATTACTTTTCAAGAGCAACTGCTCAATGAAGGAAGGTTGCTAACGCAGTCCTGATATTAGTATTACGTTAGTGTCCCCCGTGTCATCAAGCGTCCGAAAGGGATCGGCACTTTTCATTTTTACGAATGTGAACATGTGCAAATAAATCGTGAGAGCTGTAGTCTCAGCCAACGTAACGGCAGACTGTTTGCGACAGAGGAATATATATTCTATGCTCGGAACCGAGCACACCGAGGACCCCAGAGACATCGTAGAGTCTTCTTTCCCAAACAGCCATCCATATAATACTAATAACACCAGACTATTGTAAATCATCCCGCCACTCATCGGGAATGTATGTCTCTTGTCTCCTCAAGCCTCTTCGGATACCGGATAGGGGTTGATTATCTCGTCGACACACCCTGAGTCGCCGACTACACTGTTTTTTAGGGCAGAACAAACACGCCAAGAGTTGAGCCGAGAGCAACGAGACGTCGTGTAAGCGGGAAGGCAGGGCAAGCAAATTAATACCTCTTCCACAAAGTCATTCAACAAGAATGACTAATTTGATAGAGCAGATCGTGCGGTCTGAAGGGAATTGCTTGCGCCAAATACTCGCAAGTCTCTCGGGTGTCAATTATTCAATCGCAATAGGGATTTCACTTACTCAGACTATCTAAACATAAGGCCAGGCAACTTTGCAGTAGTCCGTGGCCTCGTGCCGGTTTGGTTCAGTCACTTTATGTTACTCGCAGGGGTTGACCGGGCGGTCTCACTTATATATCACTCGCAAATTCTAACGCAACTGGGGACATAAAGCGCCCGTGGGCTGTTGATTCCCTGGGAGCGTGCCCTCTTTAATTGACAGTGGGAGAGAGTCTTCCCTTATATACACTCATGGACTCCTGTGTCCCCTGGCACTACCGCTGTCGTGGGGTGTGCTTACCTTCCCCGCCAAACTAACAGAAGGCAAGAAATGCCAATCTCAAAGAATGGGAGGAAAAGCCCGACTGCTAAGACGGTAAGAATAAGTATCCATCCAATATTGCGGCCACAGATGTACCCTCATATATCTATATGCAGCAAGAGTCCCCAGTCTTCCTCAGTCATTTTGTCGTTTTCCATTTTCCTGATCAATGGTCTGTTCCATAGACCAGACAAACAGCTTTAGCAATCTCTAGCTGCAGCCGCAACCGTTACAGAGCCTTCCACAAGGAAAGTGCGGCGGCAACATCCCGCAGTCTCTCCAGCTGTCACACCTGTACCAGGGTCCAGTTCCACCATTTGAGTTAGTCCAGCACCACCCGCCTTTTGTACCGCAATTCCTCCAGCAATACCCTCGTGTACAGCCCATAGGCGAACTCTGTTCGCAACCCCTTTCCTCTAGAGTGGTGGGACTAGACTTTCTAGCACCGCTCCGAGTAGTGTTCTCAAACACTACACCGCCAAAAGTAAAGTTGCTTGGCGGGATTGATGCAATCTCTAGTTCGCGATTGTCGCCCAAAGATGGTCCGCACATTTGCGGACATTACTGGGAAGAAAATCCTCACTAAGCAAAACTCTCAGCAAGGCTGCTGACGTCAAACACATTAGATATGGTTTTAAGCTCCTCAACTTCCTCTGCATCTTCTGACATGGCAGCACTAAAAGCCAAAGCGGCGTAGGCGATAAGAAGAATATACGTAGCCTCCTCGTCCCTAACCCTTTTAACTGTCACTGCGACGGAGCGGCTTCGAGATAACGACGTCCACTAAACCCCGCGTATTGTCCCTTCGCCTGGAACACTCCCAACTTTCAAGGCGGATGCCTATCCCTAATCCAGGTGCTCAAGACGGGCGGCGTCGTCTTTGTTCCCACGGACGTTTGGCTACGGCTTGGCATCCTGCAGCACCGAGAACAAAGCGGTGTCGACATGGCCACACCTCAAACCCCGGGGATTGTCAGAATATATGACACTCATGCTTAGTTGTACTCGTACCAGCTGCCACCAGAGAAGCTAGCCATCATACGCGTGCTGACGCACGGCATGGGCACCATTCTCGGCGTCGTACATAGCTCCTTTAAAAAGGGACCACCCACGCATTGCCCACCTAAGCACACGGGCGCCGGAGCGCGTTACAATAACGGGACAGTTGTTATGGCGATACCCGAAGGGCCGTTCCTCATTGAAAGAACTGGGGCGCCTCAGCGACGATGGGCAGGTCATGATCGGCAGCAGCGCCAGCTTCATGTTGACGAGCTAAGGGCAAAAGTTTCGGGTTAAGGAATAGGTCGAGGTGAGGAAGTGTGAAATTCTGTTCATGACTGCGGCCAAGCCGAAAGCCACCAGCATACTCGTTGGAGACGCACGCTCTCAAATGCCGGGCATCGGCACCGGATCTCACAGACTCGCTCACTGTTCCTCCTCATCCGACCCTTTTTCGGCCTAGCCTGCACGGCAGAGAATCGCCGCTGCCCATGAGCACGAGGGCTCGCAGTGTGAAAAGCTCTCGCCAACAAGCGCCTGTCGTCGACTGCTTCTGAGGCTGTACCCTCGCTATCGCAAAAGAGTAGCCGGGAGAGCCTGCGCAGCTTTCAATGGCATCCGTCGCAGTTGACAGCTCAAGATCCATCGCTGGCTGGAAGGCGATCGCAAGGGCGACACAGTTACGGAGGCCCAAGCCGACAACGCCCTAAGGCTTTTCGTCGGCCTCATTTTCGCAATCGAAGCACAGGCTCTCACCCGCACAGTGATGGCCAGGATCAACAGTACCGCATCCTTCACAGCTCTTCCAAAGATATTTCATCTGTGAGCGGGCCGGAACGAACATCGCGCATCCTTCGGGTTGGTGCAGGTGCTGCGAATTGAAGTCGTCCGAGAGCGACTGAACGAGTGTTGGGGCCTGGACTTTGCTGAAGATCCCGCCTAGGTATGAACGGCGGGGTCTCGGCAAGGTGGCTTCTGATGCGTTACGGGGCGGTGTGACATTAAATGCGACATGTTACTTGCTCGAACTCGAGCGCTAGGTCTGCCTGTCACATGTCTGGTGGACGTGGTGCTGCCGTTGCGGCTGGAGTATTGAGCCTGCCGCTTTGCCGACCTGACACTGCTTCGGCACACTGGTCCTGGAGGCGTGGGCCCCGTTCGTCGTGTGGGCGGTAGCGATGGCCAGTCACAACGCAATTCCTCTGTGGTTGTGAGACCCTTTGACGTACGCAAGGTGGCAGTGCATGTGCCGAGTGCCCGCCAGGACCAGTCATGATCCCAGTGCGCCCGCTTGAGAGAGCCTGCAGAACAGTTTTTTTTGTCGAGTCATGAAGCGCTCTTGTGCATGCCTGAATTTGTGGCTGGATTTTGCACCCAGCGTCTGGTGCATGTGACGGTCGCAAGACACAACTCTGCCGGGACAGCCGTGGATTGGGTCAAACAGCGAGAACTGCGGATTAATCTTTGCTCCCTCTCTTCGTACGGCTTGACGAGGCCATTATCTAATACGTAACAGCGCTGTGTGGGACATGCGCAGGCTGTCCCCATGTACTGTCACGGCGGCAAGAATGCGTTTAGACCGCAGGGTGAATCACGTTCTACTGGCCATTGATCTCGGACTGTGCCCGTAAATAGAATGCTCATTCGTCGGGCAGCAAAATATCATTGGACGACGTCGCGACCACGTTAAGCGCCGCTATTGTGATACCATGCGGCCTTGCGCCATTAGTGCAAGTATCAGCCAACCAGACCATTCAAGCAAGCGCCTATGCTACTTCACGCAGATATTGCACCTGCCGCATTCCCAGCCACGCGAGACCATTGGATAAGAGTTGTCACATTCTGGCACAGCCCGAGGCAAGCTGTCTGGTGCTATCTGCAGATCATCCACCCACGACATGGAGCCGCGATACATATAAGATGCTCGGAGCCGTAGGTCTCAACTCCTATCGTAATCGCACTGCAACCTTGTCTTCGTTCTGTGTGCATAACGACCTAGCGCACCTCACATTCAATCAGTCCCCCACTCGACAGCACCAAAGCAACCAGCCACAATGGGTGTAGTGGGAGCCGCCATCAAATTCATCGCTATTCCCGTAGCGGTTATCATCTTGATAGTACTCGTCATCCTTGTCCTGCGAATGAGGAAGAAGCAAAACAAAGACCTCGAACAGGCTGAGCCTCTGCCCCCTTTCAACTTTGCGCAGCCACCAAGTTACAACGGATTACCGGCAAAGCCACCACATGCAGTCGTCCAAAGCGGCCAGCCGATCAACTGAGCTTTGGTAGGAGATCGCAGAGATCGAGGAATGGCGAACTGGGTTGTGTAGGGGGAGGCGAGAAGCAGGGGTTGGCGCTGCACCTTTATGTCACACAGTTTGTGCAGCCGACGTGGAGTGGCAGGTGGGAGTGAGAAGGGCCGGCGAAGGCTGCGTTATCGACTGTTTGGCGTTTCTCAATCGGCTGTTTGGGGTGACTCTGGTGCCATTCACTGGAGTTGACTGTTTGACATTGAACTCGAGGTGCCTGATGGCTGAGCAACGTGTATGATAGGCATAGTACGAATTTGCAGGTTATGAAGAGCTGAAACCGATTGCATCAGATGCTGGCAAATCACGAACCAACTTGTCCCCGAAACGTGCAAGTTGCCTGAAAACATGCCGAGAGGCTTGAGAGGAGTGTGGTGTTTGTGTACATATAACCGCTCAAGGTCACATGTCACACCTCGCGGATGCCACTCCATCCAGCAAGCAGGGGTGCTCGGCATTGGCAGATGGTCAGCCCGCGTCAACTGCCACGACTCAAATTGAGCGTTGGAGATGGGTAGCGTTGCCTTAGCAAGATGGCACTCACAGCGCATGGCGGAGCCAAACGACTAGGAGAGACCGCTCTATGGGCGTTGGGGATACCTGCGGACGTCATCGAGTGGGCTACCTGCGAGGTTTGCAACGCAACACTGCACATCCAGTGCGGCAATCCGACGGTGCGCCTTGAATATACGGATAAAAAGTCAACAGCGGCATCCTACCTTGATCTCTTCCCAAAAGGGCGGCAGCATCCTGGGAGCAGTGGCGTCAGAGACTTTGCTGTCTTTGCCGAGCGCATGCAAATGTATAGCTGCGAATGGTTCCCAATGAGAAGAACTGGAGGTTGCACATCGATTTCTAACACTGTATATTCATTCAATGCCACTGGCGATTATCACGACCTCGTCACCTTTGATCTATGGCACGCGCAACCACCGCCTCGAGACGCTGACATTGATCGAATGTGACTGACGTTAAGCCACCGGCGGGGCTGGCTTGACTCTGTCATTCTCTTGCTACGAGGATGGCATGCTGCTCTATTGGGGTGGGTTCAGGGTAATCTGATCTATTTTTATGATCTGTCTTTGCTGACCGGCTGTAGGAGTCTCAAATGGAACATTGCTGGGCGCCACGGCTATTGCGATGTTTGCCGACGGGATCCACAAAGCGGTATTATATGGCATCGTTAACCCCTTGAGTACTACCTAATACGTGGGTACTTCTATCCTACCCCATCTCTTCCTTTGTCGTGCTGACTGGTGAGTAGAGAAGTCGATAATGGCCGGTCGACGGGACATTCAGGGGTTCTATTACGGTTGCGTTGTTGCCCTAGCATGCCCCAGCCACTTGCCAAGATTTTACTTCCACTCAGCGTGCTGGAAGAGACTCTCTACTCATTTTCGACATACTCAAATACAACCCAATACCAGTGCCTGACCTGGCTTCACCTGGGAGGCTATCTGTTGATTATAGCTTCGCCAAGTCCTGCAGTACACAATTTCACGAGCGGCAGCTGTGCTGGAGTTGTTTTGCGAAGGAAAGTTGGCAGTTTGCTGGGGCAGTCACCCCAGCTGTTATCTACGCCGCTGCGGGGTTGGTTAATAGCGTTCCTCATCCAGCACCAGCTGCAAGCTTCAAGTTTTCCCATCAGTTCCATTCAACGTTGACCCAGTTAAGCATTCGCTCAAGCTCTTGGCAATCATGGGACGGTACAAGAATCCGCTGAACAACCCACTGCATATCGGGACACGGCAGCTCCCCACGGGGCCACCGGCATCCTATGCTGCGGCGGAACACACGATGCTGGGCTATGACTATGGTTAGTTCAGCGTGAGATATGATTAGCCCCCTGCTCCGCTGACCTAGGATCCCCGGTAAAAGTAATTGTTGGCGCTGGTGCGGCGCGATGCATCCTTGCGACCAAGCTCTCGGAAGACAAAGCCATATCCGACCTCATCGTCAAGGCGGGCAAATCCAACGCAAAGGTGTTCGAGTCAAAGTTGCCCACATGTACCAAATCCAAAGCTGCTTCACACGGAACACGGAGCAGCCTATTCTTGCATCCCGCCGGCTCTGCTGGCCGCGTGGCCGCATGATTGGGGGCTCAACTTCACTCAACGCCATGATGTATCACCACTGCTCCAAGTTCGACTTCGACAAGTGGGCTTCTCTCCATGGGTGCGAGGGATGCGGCTATGATGACCTTGCGCCGTACCTGAGACGCATGGAAAGTTCACTCCAAATCAGGCCCGCCCCGCCATCGACCTTGAGCACCCTGGCGCGCCGGGGCAGTGGCACACCGGCTATTCGTTCCTGTCCGAGATTGACGAAGAGGGCTTCCTACCTTCGTGTAATGGCCAAGACGATGCATTACGGCAACCCGTGAACATGCACGTTAGTTAGATAGGGCAAGCATCTAGCTGAGCCGCCGTCGGGTGCACCGTAATTATACATGTAACGTTGGGTGGCAAGTCTCGAGCGACAGAAGCAACTCCTCTCTCATAGAGTTATCACGAAGCATCGGTTTCTATTAATCCACACCTGCCCAGTCTGTAGCTCATGGTGAGTTTTTTCCACCCCCTGCACGCGAAAAGTCGTCATGATCTTCTCCGCATCCCATTTGACCTCTCAACCTGAAGCAAACCAAACGAACCTGGATTGTCCGGGGTCTTTCCTCAGCCCTAACGCTGCATCGACTATGAAATTTGTACTGCATCTTGGCCTAGGGGCTATAATTGCCCACATCATTGCCAGACGTCGTTGATGTTGTTTGCCGTTACATGGCAAAAGCACCTTCAGCTATGAACTACTACGCTTGCACGGAACTGGCAATCAAATATGTCAACAAGGTCGAGAATTTCTTCACACTGAAGCCTGGCGTCGATCGCGACTGCAGTAATATCAAGCCGGACGCGGAGTACTGCATCAAAGGATATACGCAACGCGGCAACTCCTTTGAGCCTCCCCTTCTGACCATTGAGCAGACATCAATATCCTGTGTCTACGGACGGCTTCTGTGGCCCCAAGCATCAAATGGCAGTGCATCCTGCTCCGGCACCGACTTTCAGTGCTGCAATTGAGAGACGTGGAAGTGCGGAGACAACATAAGAGTGAGTACTCGACAGAGCCTTCAAACTTCATCCAATGACTGATTATCTCAGGGAAGATTGTGCTCCCGGCACCTGCTGGGAAGGCAATTGCGCCGGCTATCCGTCCAAGTAGTCTTTGTATGGAAAATGCGGTCCTGCTGCCAAAGGCCTCCTTTGCGGAGGCAAATGGGGTGACTGTTGGAATAGGTAGGCAGGGTGTGTGCGGCACAGGAGACGTTCTGCCGCTTGGAGAACGGCTATTCCGGTAATTGCAGGGCTCCCCCAAGAACACCAAGATTCCGTGACAGACTGGTACTACCCCTGACGGGACCTGCGGCGGTGCTAATGGATATTCCTGCGACGTGGTGTTTGGCGACTGCTGCAGCAAGAATGGGGCCTGCGGCACTCTGACCGAGCACTGCGGCAGTGGTTGGTAAGACTGTGAACTCTTCCCGCATGGGTAATAGCGAAAACTGGCCGGCTAATACAGACTGTCAATGTAGCCAGCCAAAATTCGGATCCTGCAGCACCTCCAACCTGCCAACGACGACGGCTCCCAGGAGCCCCTCTCCCTCCAACATGTCCCCCGATGGCACTTATGGAGGTAGTGCCAAGTTCACGAGCAAAAGGTCACCATTTGGTGACTACTACAGCTCGAATGGCTGGTGCGGCCTCCCCTCCGAACACTGCGGTCAAGGGTGCCAGCCGGCCTTCGGCGACTGCGTCTCCTCGAGCTCGCCGGACTATTGCAGCGCCGGTCAAGCGGCGTTCGGGACGTGCCGGATTCCGACGTCTCGCTGGACGGAACTCGCGGCGGCTGCGGCAGCTCTAGCGTACAAGTGTGAAGGATCTCGATTTGACGGCTGTTGCAGCGCATCGGGATCTGCCGTTGAGCACTGTGCTCAGGGATGGTGCGCCAATCCTCGAGATGACCTCGACATCAAATCCACCGATGACGGCTAACTCAAACACGTAAAGAAAAGTTTTCGAACTCATGACTCACGAAAAAACATCCCGTCGCTTGACGGAACCGGCGGAAAGCGTCAAGGTAGAACTACATGAAAGGATCGCCGTGGCCAGGCAATGGGCAATAAGACTTTTTGGTCCCTGGGCCATACTATACACATACCAAGTCATGCTAGTTAACCTGAGTAAAGATCGAGTAAAGGTAGTAATATTAGCAGGATATAACTGTTGTAGGAGTAAGCAGAGCTAAAAGGGAGTGTCTTCAGCGGCGATGCCTGCCAGCCTGCGTACATGTACTTGTGAGCTGTGAACCTGTGAGGCAACGATGCCTACATGTACGTGCGTGTAATGCATGAGAGCCTGCGCGCCTGGCGCCTACGAGATGTGGGCCTGTGACGCGCGCGAGCCGTTGATGCTGCTGCCGATGCTGCCAGTAATGCTGTTAATTAACGGCTTGGGGGATCTAGGTCCACGACTTCTGGCTGAATTTCAGCTAGTCAACAGCCTGAATCGCCTCATCTAGCCATACAACGCTCTGCGGGAAGAAGCGAAACGCTATTCCCATCCTATAAGAAGCAAAGCTGGAAGCTGCTGCTCACCCACATGCGTAGTCTCCTACGTGCAACTTCAATCAGCTTTGCTTAATGAGTGCGCGGAATTCACGTGTGCGCGGATTCCTAATATTTCTCCGCGGCACTTCCAGACGCGTCGCTCCCTAACCACGTGACTATACTTCGACTCGCATTCTTATCACCATTTCCGTCCTGCCGTTGATTTCGTCGGGGCGCGCCGCCTCTCCACACGAAAATTCCCGTCTTTCACAGCGATTTTCCGCCGGCTATTGCCATCGCATTGCATCTAATCCGATCTGGGCATGTCCGGGAAGCGAAGTCCATCATCTCTCAACCATCTTTACCCGACATACCGTCTGTCGAATGGCACCGACACGCGACTCGCAGGCCAAGCCGGCTCGCAGACAATCAACCCTCGGCCCTACGTTCTTCAAGAGCAGTGCAACCAATTCGCCAGCCGCTCGCGTACCGACCAGCGTCAGAGCGAAGACGAAAAGCTGCACTCCGACCACGGTCGTGTCAGACCGAGTGCAGACCGACGTTATCCTAGCCATTCAGCCCGTTCACCTAAACAACATTCTCTCAAGGCAGAAGAACCACGAATACCGAAAATACCGGCTTCGCGATGGCGTAGAGCGATTGTGGTTATACGAGACACGTGGAACCCAAGGGAGAATTGGATCTGCGGCAATCACGTAAGTAGTCCCGAGGGTCGACTTTTCCGGCGCTGCCGATGCTGCTTGGGCCTAACACTCGTATGCTGTTACCGCGGTAGCCATATTGCCACCATACCCTCGGACGTCCGTCGTACGCCAGGCACCGTGCCAGAGGAGCCTTTCGGCATGGGGAATTCTGAGTTCAACGCTGGCATGAAGCAGTCCAAATATGGATACTTAATTCTGGAACTATACGAACTTGTTCGGCCTATCACGCTTGGCGAGATGAAGACGGCCTGGGGAATGGGTGGCGCCCCCATGGGATGGTGCTATGTAAAGACGCCCATGTGGCAAGATCGATGGGGCGTAGAGAAGGGACGGGAGACTAGAGTCAAAAGGGTGTTCTAATTCGTATACCGCAACTGTAGCCGCTCGGTCGGACTAGTCACTAGCCCTCTGCAATGCTTGCCTTTTCCCTCAGGCTTGAGCCAGACCAGATATTTCTCTGCAACCGCCTTGAAGCCATTTCCTTGTTAACTCTGAACCACCCCATCTGCTTTGCTCAGGGGTATGCTGGCGATTCCGTCTTGGGTAGGCCCGCGTATTGTTGACACGGCACCTAAACAACTTGCCTGATTGCCATTTCACTACCTACTGCCACCTTCTCCCACTTAGAACCCCTTGCAGGTATTCGACGGAGAAGGAGGCCCGAAACAACTTGTGGGTCAGCCAGCCATCTTTCAACCTCGCTCCAGATCTGGCTCAGTCCTTCAGGCCCATGCTTCGACTTGAGGCGCGCGTAGCTACGGAGCCCATCAGTTCCGAAGGTGTCCATCGCATCATACCCCCCCTGGCGAGCGTAGAGCCCTTTTAAGAGTTTAGCGCCGCTCCAGCCCACCACGAGTGGTGCATACAGAATATATGCGGCGTCCGACTGGCGGCGAGCCCTGTCGATGGACCATTCAGCGAGCGGGCGGTAGAAGAAGGCTTCTTGATAAGTACCCGCGTAATCCGCGCCAGTAACCCGGATATGATGGGTAGATTCGTCAAGGAGGTGCAGCATGGACCGGAGTAGGTTACGTGTCGGTGCGTTTGCCTCGAGGCGTGCCACCTCCTCAGAGTCAGAGAAGGAGATGCTGTGCTCGCCGTGGCGCGAACAGTTAAAATGGATGCGGCCCGGAAGATACCGGTTCAACCGACCGGTGCGTGCTTCTCAGCCAGAGCGCAATCAGAGATGGGACAAGCAGCCCAAAGGGCCAGCGAATTATGTTTTGGCTATAGCTGGGAGGCAAGATGAGCTCGATATTCCACGAGAAAGACCAGAAGAGACGGAATAGATGGGTGGAGAAGGAGTCGGACTGAAAGGTAATCCGAAAGGGAATACCAGACCATGCGGACATTTGGCAAAGAACTTCGTCGTAATCAGCCATGTGGGCTGCGAGTGCGGATGGGACGTCTCTATAAGAGCGCTGGTATTGCACTTCATCAATCTCAAGTCCCTCGTCGCAGACTGGCGCCGTGTCTACCAAAGAAATTTCGACCAAAACGGCGGGCAGGGCCGCACCTCCAGAGGCAAGAGTCTGAACCCGGTTGCACAACTCTCGTGCTAACAAGAAGGCATAGCAGAAGACAACCAGTGTACCTGCATGGGGGGAATTGTTTGGTTGGGGCCAGCATGGACGATGATGGGACGGGTTGGGACGGCCGCAAGCGGTGGTTCAGCACCAGCGAAACCTGAATGACGAGTGGAAAGTTGTGGCTCAGAGCCATGCTTGATTTTGCAATCGGTGACTCCGAGGCTGACGTTGAGCACGGAGTCCCCTAGATGAGCTGCGGGACTTTCGGTGGCACGCCCTTCATACGCTTCGGGCCGGTGAACGCTCTGAGGTACTGTAAGCGCTGCCCATTGAGAGCGGCCGAACGGAATAACATATGACCCCACTACTTGACTCACCGTGGGAGCCTCATCTTTCGCTAATGCCGACAAGAGAGGGCCGATGAGATCTTTCTCAAAGGCGTAGGCGGCGCCACCCAGTGGATGATGCACTTGGCCATCGTGGAAGGCTGCGAACAGAGGTCGCTCCGGCCACAACGCAGACACGAGAGCCTGGATAGCAGCGAGGATATTGCCTATATTTTGTTGGCGGCCGCCATGGTCACCAATTTGCTTCAAATCTTCGTGCTGTGGCTCATTCAGGAGCGGCTCCAGAAGCTCGATCAGGGTTCGGGCCGCTCTTGCACGCTGCGTGAGAAGACTGCTGTCTTCTTCACGCGGATTACTGGGCATTGTGACTGTGATACTAGTAAGCTGTAGAAGTTAGCAAAAGAAGGTGCGGGTCGTTTGCCTGGAGATCGACGGGAGGGCAAGGGGGTTAGATTTCACCTCGGATAACCAGCAGCGTAGCACCTTCGGTACGTCTGTTGCCCAAGATTTTTTCACGCCTTGAATGTGAGAGGCAGGATATATAAATGCAAATATTGCAAGGCCAAAGCGATATGGACTGGGTAGACAGGGCCATCATGGGCCTGCAGCTGCAGATCGGCTTTTCAGCCATATTCTGCTCTACATAGATGCTGGCTCGTAACCGAGGCACCACTTGCCGAGGTTATTACCTGATGACAAGTCACTAGTGTTGGTCGTGCTTCTACAGAGTTAATAAGACGATGCATCCACAACCCCTAGACTTTGCGTTTCATCGACGTGCTGCAGAGCACGTAAGGGGGGCCTGCTGGTTCGGTCGTCGAGCCATACGCGCTCCATCAAGTATATCATGAGACGGGACGTGGAGGAGGCTCGCGAGTATTGGGTGGGCCAGCCTCGGGCGCGGCGTCACCCCCAACCCCCCTCCCCCGCTCCTGCGAAGCGCCGGGCCCCTGGCGAGCCGACGCGTGTCCCGAGGAAGACGATGGAGGTCGCCGATGTCTCAGACATTCCTACGGCCCGGCCTGCCCATCCCGTCCGAACATGCCATCCAGCGTTGCAATCTCAGGTCTCTGCCTGGTGTAGTGGCGTGAGACTTGCGCAATGGCTGACTTGGCAGCTTATGAAGAGTCCCTGCTGATAAGCGTAGTGCCAGGATGAAGCAGTAAACCCGTTTGAAGCTTCTATCGGGACCGATAGGAAGCCCATTGTATAGATTAGGCCATTTATCATCTCCAAAGACACCAGACCGTAAAGAGCCAAAGTTGTGCAATTAGGGCCGCAATACACGTAATCAGGCCCTGCATAAGGCCTTCACCGAATTTTCAGGCAAGATTAAGTTCATGGCTTAAGCCTAGGGACCTTAACGGCTGCCGTTGTCATCAAGTTAACGTGAACGCATATAGTTCATTCCCTTGCTCCAACAGGGGACAACTGTGCCTCTTAGCCTTTATGCTTAAGTCCACCAGAATAATATCCACGATACTAATGTGTCTGAGGCCTCTCTTTGCGACAGGGTTTGATGTGGCACTAAACTACTCTAAGGAGACGCTGAATATCCATGGCCAAAACGGGAGGCTCAGTCGCTCTTCACCCGCGGAGATGGTAAGGGGGCCTACGCCGTCACGTCGGAAGCTAAACCCCGTACTACAGGCCCGAGGTATACCCATCCGTTACCTCGCCGAGTGCCTACAAGCCGAATCTACCGCTCGGCCAAGCCATACGCTATTCCCAGGGCCTATTCCTTTACTCTAGCAGGCGGACAAGAGAAATTCCATCTGCGCCGAAAACCACATCCGCAAATTTGCGAAAACCATCGCTCAGATAGTCGCCTTGAGGACGTTCTGAGTGTCAGCGGCGTCGGTGGCCGAGGGATACAGCCTAGCATACCCTCTTCATATGCCGACTTTCGGCCAAAGGATTTTCAATCCCAGTACCAACTCCACATATTTATTTCTGATAAAGCTGGGGATCGTTAATTTACGGGGTTATCTGGAGATTTTTTTTAGTAGTCGGGGTCGGCGGATGATGTCTGACTCACATGCCATTGCTAAATCTGTACTTACTTGGTTGTGAGGGTTATTAGTTTGGCCACGACATAAATTGTGGTTGCCTTTGACTTCGATTTTTTGCATAGTAGCCTCAGTGACGAGAGAAGCAGGTGCAGTATAACGATATCTCAATGGCAACTAGATAACGTCGCCATATCGTTACTCTAAATAATCACGACATCTTCTTTCGGTACATCTCCGCAAATTTTTAGTCAATGGGCAAGATTGAGATACTAGCGTGTCCAAGGGCATAGAAGAGGTGTAGTTAATGTTACGTATTCTTCTAACATTTTGTTGCTAGGTCTGAGTATCACCTTAAAGAAAGGCCATTCTTTTAACCACGGGATGGCCATTAAACAGGAATGGTAACGATCTAAGTTTCACCGAGTAAGTAGTACAGCCATAGTAGAGCTATGGCTAGTCGGAATACCTCCAAGCAGCAAAAGAAGTCTGCCAAAGTAGAAGAATGTTCGCGAGCAACATTGTGGTCAGAATGTGTCGTGCCATGAATTGTACAGGGTAGAAGAGCAGGGAACGAGATTTGGAATGCTCTGCGAAGCCTACACGATTGCGGAGCTAAGACCACCTCTCCCCAGCCACCCAAGAAGGTTCGTGGACAAAGGAGTTGTACAAATAATGAAACCCCCCATCACTACAAGTCATCCTTTCCATATCCTCGACCAACTTTCGCTGACCTACCCGGGCGCTTATAACCGAATCTAGATAAGGTATGCCAACCTTCCGCTACTCTTTCTGTCGAACTAGTACTTAAGCACGACGATCTCTTCCAGACGAACATCCACGTAGACGAGGTTTCTGGTGGTAGCATTGGCATCGTGGACTGGGCTGATGCCAAGATTCCCCTTTCGGCACATCCTCCAGTAGCCTCGAAAAATGTCTCAGGTAGTTTCGTTTGGCAGGGCGTAGGAATTAATGAATTATAGACAAAACTGCCGCTGGCCTTTCACGGTTAGCCATCGGGTTTACTTTCAAGAAACGAAGAAGAGCGGGCTTTAGTTCCGGGGGAAACTGTACATTAGAGATGTGCATTTGACTATTTGGTTGCGTTTCTTTCGTTCATCCTCAGCGCTGACTATAAGTGCGCTATATGAGGTACCTTACCGCATAGAAAACATGGTGATCACAAAAGCCAACGTTGGGCTATCGCAATCAAGAGGCAAGAGGCAATGCCTACCTACTTGATGTTAATAGGAGTGGCCTGTTAGTCACTGCGGTCTGTCTGACCAACTGCAGCTGACAACCTCGTATTGCGTACAATCAGCAAGGGTCAGACATTCAACGTTCTCACAGAGCTGAATGCACCTGCAAGAAGTGAAAGTGCATTTTCATGTGCGGCCACTTCGTAGTGGCGTATTTAATATATGACATATAACTAATAGCGGGACGGGCCGCTCAAGGCGGGATTAAAAGAAACCCCAGAGCAGACTCTATTGCCTGGTTTCCTAATATAGTTAGTCATAACGGGCTAGTCAAGGAGGTACATGTAACCTACCCGATGGCAACGACCGCAGGGCCTGGGATATCGCAGTTAATAATGGCGACGCAACTAGTCTATGTGCTCCTTACTCACGGGACAGTCATATAAGCAAAACTAGAAAATTTTAGTCCGGTTACTAAGTGAGTTTTGCTAGCCGTCTCTATTAAGACGTCTGGAACGAGTGTAATACAAAGTACATCTAGGGACTAATCACTAAACCTGCAGATAGATAGCAGTGCAGAGCCCATGGTAGTTAGCGCAACGGGGTTGGGGAATGAAGTTTTGAGCAGGATGTATCGATTGGCTCTTCATACTTTGCTGTCATGTTGATAAGTAGCGAACGGGGGCAGTGCCGATCTTCTTGACCCAGGGCGGTCAAGGCCCGCTTGGTGCAACCATCGCTACATACTCGTTGCGTTTGTTGGTCAACTCGTTGACAACAAGGCGGCAGACTCAGCATCGTCTTGTCGTCGGGGAACGTGGATACCGTAAATTAGGCCACCCGCCGCGGCGAACAGGATAGCTGCAGCCATGTACGGGAGGCCCATCCATATCCCGCCTATCGCAATTCCACGGCGGAAGGCAAAGGCCAGGACCGGCCCCGCCGCCATAGCCCCTAGGCTCTGAGCCAGGGCAATGGCCGTGTTCACGGCGCCAGTCTGAGACGGAACGACTAGAGCAGTGGCCAAGCTGCGGAGGGCAGAATAGAAACCCCAGCCTAAGGCAAAGCTGCAGACGCCCGTAATGAAGACGCCCGGGTGTGCAGAGAAAGCCATAAGTGCGGTGCCCGAGGCTAGAAGACACACACTCCCCTGGATGATCAGGAGATCCTTGACGGTGGTGGACATGTGTCTGCTGAGGATGGATGATAGCTGAGGCAGCAGTATGAGGAGGGCAAAGAGGTTGACGACGCCCTTGACAGTTATGAGAAGACTGGCCTGCGCAAAGCTCCACGAGAAGCGCCTGGACGCGTACTGAATGAGGAGCTGGAGCGCCTCTTTCCCGATGCTAGCCATCAAAAATGCGCCCATGACGAGTGCCAGATTGATGAACAATGTAAGCTGGTGATTATGTCTGAGCTTGTGCCCCGCCTTCATCATCCAGACAATCCAGCCTTGCTGATCGCTGGGAGGGTGCGATCGGGGCGAGCTACCATGCTCGTCTGCGTCGCTACCCGCGCTGGACGTCCCTGGGAGTGTCTCGCACACGACCACGGCTGCCATCAGACCAACCAGCTCGAAGGCCACCCCTGCCAGCGATGGGAGGGGGTCCAGGACATTAAAAGGGCGCTCATAGGGGTCGCGACGACCTCGCCAAGCAGAATGGCCGCGGACAGGAGAAAGAAAACGGACGATCTCTCCTCCTGAGAAAATATGTCCGAGATCATGGTGAAGGCCATGGACGTGGCGATTTGCGGGCCACCGCCTAGTATTTGGAAAAGGGGTGTCGCCCAGACGGCTCGTGGGGGGGCGAGATCGCTCCGCCAGCAGATCAAGCGAATGGCCACCTCTTCCAGTATCAGGCCCACCAGGCTCAACATCATGACAGGCTTCCGGCCAACGCGGTCCGCCATGAAGCCGTAGGGCAGGGCGAGCACGATTCCAGGCAGTTGGTTCAATGCCGACATCCAGCCGGTGAGGAGCGCCAGCTCGGCCTGAACGTCATCCAACTTGCACACAGAAGTGGAATTGCTCGCTCTCTGTCCTAGGCCCTCGCGATCGCCGTGTGGGCGCCGACAAATGATGGTCTCGAATATCTCGATCTGAGGCGCGTAGGAAATATAGCTCCCGAAATCGACCGTAACGATGACGATGCAGATGAGAATAAGGACCTTTCGCGCGTGTGCCTTCGCCTTGAGGCGAGTCTCATGTTCCTGCTGGGTGTGCGTATCCCCCTCTAAAAGGGGCGTCGTCTCGGGGGCTGCCTCTGGAGGCGAGAGACAGGGAAGTCTCATGGCTATTCTCCGATCTGGGCCTGATTATGCGACCTTTGAAGCACGGGGTATGGGCACTTGACGCTCTTGTTGGAAGAGTGTTTACCGACGAATGGTCAAATCTCGGAAGGTTGAGCCGAGGCCGGCACAAGCCTTATTAGTAATTGAATAACCCGGAGCGCACGACTACCCAAATTACGTATGGAGTACTTCGTAAGTAACATATAAACAGTCCAACAGGGGGGTGTAGACAGGTAGAGGGGTAGGTTACTGAAATTTCAACAACCAACAAACAGCCACCCCTTGACATTGCACGGCTCTGTAATACTAAATTGGAAGGTGTCGAGCGCGAAGTTTTTAGACCCAACAAACACATCACTCTGTGGACGCTGATTTGCGGCACACCTCCTTGGCGCCCAAAATAAAGACATTTGTCTGGAGCAGAGTCTTGTTCCTCTTGAACATTGGATCTCCCCGGTCAGTAACTTCTCCTGTCTAGATTTTCCGAATCAAGAGTCTTCCAAGGAGACTTCTTTTAAGCTCCGTCTCACCTAATGCTATCTGCACCCGAGTCGATGCAAGCGGCGGCTGCGCAAGCACCGCCGTTAGCTTCGTCCTCGGCAGATGCCGTCTTCAATCAAGCCATATCCAAGGAGGGTGCTGCGGGCGGAAGCGCCGCTATCGAAACCGATCCGCATGATGTATTCTGGGATGGAGAAGGCGACCCGTCGAACCCCATGAACTGGACGGCTCGGTTCCGATGGGGACACCTCGGGATCGTTGGTCTGCTGAACTTCGACACGTATGTGCCACTCTTTTGTCGATGCCTTACCACCCCCAGTCTGCAGACTCGTCAGGCAAGGTTGGCTTATTTTGCCATTCTCTCTCCAGATGTTTGTCCTCCTCCATGCTAGCGCCCGCCCTCACCGAGGCCATGGCGGATCTCGGCTCCGACAACTCGGCCCTATCTTCGCTCCTCGTGTCCATCTACGTTGTAGGGTTCGCTTTAGGCCCGCTACTTACAGCGCTGCTGTCGGAGCTTTACGGGCGCGCCGTCATCTACAATATCTCCAACTTCCTCTTCCTCGGATTCACCGTGGGCTGCGCCCTAAGCACCAGCGTGGGCATGTTTATCGCCTTCCGCTTCCTGTCCGGATGCGTGGGAATAACGCCTGCAGCCTTGCTCGGCGGTTCCATGGGCGATCTTATGCCTGTCGAGAGCATGGGGAAGGCCATGGCACTCTTGGCATGCGGTTCCTTGATTGCACCCGTGAGTGGAAGACATTGATCTGCCTTCACTCCAGCTCCTAAGAGAAGATATGCTAATGGGTTTTCTTACAGCTTATCGCTCCTGTTGCTGGCGGCTACCTGAGTCAATATGCGGGCTGGAGATGGGTGTTTTGGCTAATCGCTATTTTGGTCTGTTTCCCCTTTAGCCTTTTTATACAACTCTCACCCACTGGCTTATGCTAATATTGAAAGCTTCTCTTAGATGGAAGTGCTGGCTATTCCGTCTCTCTTCCTCCTTCGGGAGACATACGGGCCGGTTCTGCTAGCACATAAGGCGAAACGCCTTTGCGAGGAGACTGGCGATCCCAACTTCAAATCCCGTCTGGATTCGCACACGACCCCCCAGGAGGCCATTAAGAGGGCTCTGATCCGCCCCCTAAAGTTTCTCTTTACGTCGCCCATCGTCCAAATTCTCGCCTTGGACGGGGCTGTTTCCTACGGGCTCCAGTACCTTGTCTTCACTACTCTAGCCTACGTTTTCCGGGACCAGTACCACTTCAAGCCCGGCCCTGCTGGGCTGACGTACCTTGGGGACGGGATAGACGCGATTGTTGGTATGTTTGATAAATTTCTTGGTTATATTGCAGTGGTTTTTGCTTCCAACCCCCCGCAGGACATAATTTGCTACATGCTGGTTGGCTAACCCGAATCCCTCATGGGGATGTTGTGTTTGTTTAGGAGTTATTATTGTTGGCATGGCTTTAGACAAGATCGCAAACCGAAATAAAGAGGCGAACGGAAAGGCGCGTCCCGAGGAGGCCCTGTGGCTTTTGGTTCCCGCTGGTGTTCTTGTCCCCGCCAGCCTCTTCTGGTACGGGTGGTCCGTCGAGGCACGGAGCTTCTGGCTTGTCCCTCTTTTAGGTCTCGGCGTCTTTGGCTTTGGCGTCATGGAAACATTTATGCCCGTCCAGTTGTACCTGGTCCGCGTCTTCGGCCGGCACTCGGCCTCGGCCTTGGCAGCTAACAACGTGCTGCGCAGCATCATGGGTGCGGTCTTGCCGCTCTGCGGTCTGGATATGTACGCTTCTCTAAATTATGGGTGGGGTAATAGTCTGCTAGCCTTTACCTCCTTAGCTTTGATACCTCTTATATTTGTGCTCATACGTCATGGGGGTAAAATGAGGGCTAGAGATCGAAATATATCAGCAGCCAATGAATGATAGAGAAAGGCATATGGACACGATACACGCGGCACGCTGAAAACGGGTTTCTTTTCATTTTAACTTGCCTCTTATCATAATGTCCCATGCTAAACACGCACGAGGGAAGGAGACAGCAGATTGGAGCGATTTCTCTAAGAAAAGGTGCAATCTAACTGACTAGGCACCGTACGAAGGCGTGCCGGCCTTACTGGTCCATAGCTCTCCATTAACTGTTCCATTCGTCTTTCCATTCACGCCCTCAAACCCCTCGCTGTTGGCCGAGGCGGAGCTATGAGTGCTACCGTCCAGGCGTCCGTTGAGTTTCTCTTCACCCTGAAACACAATTCCATATAACGCCTCATAGACCCAACCATCGAGGAGGGCCTGATAGGTGATCCAGATTCGAGCCCACCGTCTTCCGAGACCTCTTGGCCCTGCCGTAGATGATGCTATTCGCTGTGCCCGCGTGCTCGGCAAGACCCTGGTGAAATGGCACGCCCAAGTCTTTCCGAAATCTTGCGGTAGATCGCACGAGAGCCGACTCCGATATAGTCCTTAGTGCTTGGGCGAGCAAAGAATCTCCGGCAGATAGTCTGGTAAACCGCCATTGCCTCGCTCTCAATCTCGCATCCGGGGCTCGACAACATGCGGCGCCACAGATCCGGAAACCGCTGACAGCGGAGTTTCAGGATTACGCCATCAGATGTGCCTTCACTGAGCCCTGGAGCGAGTGGAATTACTTTGTCCCCAAGTTTAAGCGGCCAACAGATGAGGCTAGAGTGCTTCGAGTGTGCCGGCAGCTTCTCCAGCATGTCGAGGTTTTGCGAGGCGTCTTCGCACTGCACGGAGGTTACGTTCCAAGTTTTTCTCAAAGATCTCGAGCCGCAGGTGACGCTCACTCGAAGCTCGCAGCTTGACGCTGCCTGCGAGGCCGTTTGTCAGCAAGACCTTGACAAGACCCTTCGCCAGGGAATGCCCTTCACTGGGTTCTTTATACTCCAGAGCGAGCTGAAGGACGACATTCGGCTCATCCGAATGTCCCACGCCCACTACGACGCATCAGTCTTCCACGCGCGGCGAAATGTATCGGCGCGCTCCATGATGAGCTAAGAGGCGCTTCTCTACGGACCGCTGAGGGCTTCGCATACTGGGCTTCTCTTTTAAAGGGCAGTCCGCCGCCCACTAGGGGAGCGGAGCCGGGCAGAATGCACTCCCGGAAAGCGTACCCGTGTGAGCCGGGAGTTGACGATCGGCCACTTCCCGAAGGGCATCACAGCACCACAGTCTTCAGCGCGGCATTGGGGTTGGCGCTGGCTGCGAGGACGAGGACTTCCGATGTCGTGTTCGGACGGGCCGCTTCCGGAAAGGGTCTCACCTCGGTGTCCCAGGGCCACGCTTTCGTGGTCGGCCCGTGTCTCAACCTAGTCCCTGCGCGAATCAAGTGCTCCCCTGCCGACAACGTCGACGGCATGCCCGAGGCGCTTCAAGAGAAATACGCTGCGTCCCTTCTGCACGAGACGATGGGACTTAACGGAGATTGTTAAGAACTGCACGGATTGGCCGGCCCGGACGTCGTACGGCTGTGTCTTCTATTCAGGGCATGCGGGAGCCTGTCGTCCGCATTGTGGCTATAATAAGGCCCACCTTGCAGCCGTACAGGGGATCCCCCGGAGCCGCTCGGGCTTGTCGTGACGCGCCGCGGTGGGGCGCGAAACACGCTGGAGCTTGCAGCCTGGAGACCGCGACGGGCCTTCTGGATGACACGATAATTTGGATCTCGAAGCTCCACTGCAGTGCGGCTGGTATCGCGGATCAAAGTACCTACCTAAACATGCTCGGCCATGACCTGCTGAATCCCGAGCAACACGACTTACAATGGAACAATCCAGCGCTGCCTCCAGCCCCTCCAGCAGTCCCAGCGCCTCGTCCAGTTTCGACGTTCCCGTCTCGATGGCAGACTCTCTTCCGCCGCCTTGATCGCGCCTTAGAGTCCACATTCCACCGCGAACTGCCGTGGTTGCAGCGCATCGCACCCTCAGCTTTCCACCCCGACTTCGCCTGGCGCCATCATGTTCTGGAACCGGAGCAACTTGCCCCGGACGTTCCACCCTTCCCACGACCATTTCCGCGGGTTCTACGCCGAGCGACGGGACGAATTCACGCCTTTCTGTGCGAATTCTCGCGATACTATTGCGCGTGGTTCGGTTTCCCCTACTCGCACGCAATCGCCCCTCTGCCGTTTGGCCTGCTCCTAAAGTGGTCCGACGGCACAAGCCTCGACGAGGTGCACTCCATGCGCGCCATCCGCACGGCGGGCATCCCAGCCCCCAAGGTCATCAGCTACGGCGAGCACCCAGATACCCCATGGGCCCCCGTCTCGATCTTGATGACGCGTCTGCCGGGCGAGGAACTTGGCGATATATTCGAGCACCTCGAGCCGACGCAGCGCAAAGCCGTTGCCACGGAGCTGCACGCCATTCTCGAAGCAATGCTTTCGTGGAAGAGCCCCTGGGGTCAGCGCATATGCAGCATCCCTGGCGGTCCTATCCGTAGTATCCGCGTCCCAGACCACCGCGTTGGGCCCTGCGAATCGGAAAAAGAGTTCAACGACTACCTCCTTAGCACTGCCTCATCCCATTCCTTCAAGACACTGGCAGAGTACGGAGCAACCCTGGCTGCTGCTCAGAAGATGCGCACCCTCTCGCACAGGATCGTTTTCACCCACGGAGATTTTGCTCTACATAACATCCTGGTTCGCAACGGCCGCATCTCGGGCTTCATTGACTGGGAATCTGCCGGTTGGTATCCCGAGTACTGGGAATTCACCACTCCCTTGAGATGGCTTTCACGGGATCCCGAAAAAGTGGCTCTAATCTTGCGCTTGGGCGGCAATCGCTATGGAGGGGAATTAGAGTCTGAGTTCGCAATCAGGTCGTTGACGGTTGATTCGTGGATCTGTGTATAGACGTGCCTGGGAACAGTCAATATGGACGTTCTACGGGGCGCAGCGGTTGTATTCAGGCGTCACACGCAGTGAGCAACGACGCCTCTCCCGAATGCCGACAACTCAGTGGGCACATCAGTGTGTTCCAGACCACAGATTAAGTCTAGGAAGCGTTGTTGTGAGCCATTTTGAAACCACCATTGGAGGGTTGCATTAAGCAGGGTCAAGGACAGCACGGCTACATAAAAGGAGATGCAGCACCCCCTACACATGCATTGTATTGACGAAGGCTACGAGTACTAATACAGACTGGGAGAGAAAATGAGAGCGCAGGTGTTGCGCTACTGGGCGAAAGCGTCGTAGAATCCCTGCGTTGAGGGTTATTAACTTCACGGTTATTGGATGGCTATACAGGGAAGGAATCCACTGTGCGCATAATTCTATTCTTGCACGTGCAGAGCGCTTCAAACACCCGTGCCCTCGCCGCGGTGGCGTCACTAAAAGGCGGTAAACACGGCTGGTCCAGCTGGACGGTATCCAATAATGTCCCGAGCTCGAAGCCCAGGGGCAAAATTCTACGAAGTAATAATACGCTAGCAGCCTAATCCACTGAGCAAGCCGCGTTCAGGCACAGTCACCCACAGGGACCAACAAATACCGCAACAGAATATGTCATCATAATACTACTCGTACTGTGTGCATATTACGAGTAGACCGGAACCTTCACCCAATCACTTGGGTGCCGCCGCACGGGCGAACCTGGCCAGCAACTTCTGGACAAGGAGCAGTACGCTGAGAGCCGCGCTAGCTTTTTCGGCCTAGAAAAGACATTGTCTTTGACTCGCGATGTCGCATCAGAGTTATAGCCCTGGGAAAGGGGGCAAATCTGATTCTGAAAGTTCAGAAAGTAAGACGATGCCCAGTTTATGACCGCTCTGAGCAAGTCGACGCGGGCGACCACTCCTTGACCAAACTCGACCTGTTTATCCAGACGGCTAGTCGCCGAACACCCATTCTTCACTTTAAGGAGGGGAATCCTAAATTCCAGCTCCTTACTTCTGGTTCAACTTCTGAAAGTCACACAGTGTCGACGGCTATTACAGAAGCGGAAGCGACAGTTCAGCCCATTTACATGTAGGAGGAGCAAGCACAGTCAACAGCGAATTTCAGGATCAACATCTGCACGCCTCCGAAAACGCAGCCTGTTGTGGCGCTCAAACTGAGGGCGTGCCGGTAGTTCTTGCCACCGACGTAGAAGATGGCTCGAGAGCGTGGGAAAGCGGGCGGAGACCGGCTTGTGGCTATTAGAGAGCATGCACTACCACCGTAGGTGGATTATATCCGGATCTCCTGCTATACCAACCAATGTGAGGCGATCGAGACGGCAACCAGGGCGGAAGGCATCCTCGTCGCGGCTTGTTCGGTGTGAGACGATGGCCAGTTACTATGTCACTCTTGAGCCGCGAGATGAGAAATAACTATCTTCTATAACCCGTCCTATTAGGTCACAAATTCCGTGGCGCTTTTGCGTTGGCTGCGCTTTCTCAATCCCGACTGGCATACCGGCAACGTCTCGAAGACAGCAAAACGAGCTGCCGCTTTGGACTGCTACGGGGCCTACACGGATTGCTACCCAAGTGGTTATTGCACCACTAATTATGTTGTTTTGTCCTTAAAGATGCCAGGACAATTGTTAGTGCCTCTCAGAATGCCACCGCCCACGACGTGATAACGTGGACTGGGTCTCAAGCAAAAGCAGCACATTACTGAAGGCATGCAACTTCTGTTTATGTGCCAAGTACGTGCGTCGATATTTTGCATATTTAACTCAGGAGGCATCCATAATACCCCTTAGCCCACGGAGGCGCACATAGGGGGCTACAAAGGCAAGTACAACTTGCAAGGCTGGGTCAAACTAACACGCTCGCTAATGTCGATCACCGGCCAGTCATCGACACACTTCTCATCAATTGCTGCGCTACCTAATGAACATCAAACATGGCGACTTCAAAGGATTCAGATACCCCTTTTGAGGTCAAGTCAGCCGACGCCACCCTTGACGTTAAAGATGTTGATTCATTGGTGAGGACTTTCCGAGGTGTCCAGGTGGATGGGAAGGGCCCGCCTCCGACTGAGGCCAATTGCTCGCCCACTATCCGTGGAGAGGCCGTTCCCGGCAGCGTCTCTCTCCGGTATCCCATGGTCCTGTCGTTAATTCACGGCATTCGCCATCATGATCTGGGCCTCATATACGTCTGTGCAACACATGATGCTTTGGTACCAGCAAAGTTCCAGAGACGCCCACTTGTGTCTCGTCTGCAAACTCGCCCGAGATCGTCGCCATCTGTCAGAGCCTCGAAGATTGTAACGGAATGTCTCCCCTCAGTAGGCTGGCCTGCCGGCCCCGGCCCGGGCACGTGTATTTAATCTTCCCCCTTTCTACCTCTAGAGGCAGAAAGGGCATCTTTTTTATCCCCTTTCCCGTGCCTGAAGGTTCTCTAGCCCCTCGCGCCCCTCTCGCCGTCCCGTTGCGTATCAACGATCCTAAGAATGCGACATTTGCAAGGGCGCGGCATTCCCGCCGAGTACTGGGGAGTACCTTGTGGCCTCGGCATCTCGAAGCGTCCAGAGCAGAGCGGGCCGTCGTGATGCCACGGGTACCGGGCACTACGAAAGCCCCCCTTGTTAATACCTTGGCAGACTTGAATCCCTTCCCGTTGAACGCATGCTGCGACGTCTGGGGATTCTGCGGAACAACCATAGACTGTTGCGGGAGCTCCGGGCTCCGCAAAACCGGGCACGAATGACTGGATCTCGCATTTCGGCATGGAAATTGAAAGAAACGAAAAGGCTCCGAGCAGTTTCATGACGGTGGGATAGTTTTAAGCGTTGAACATGCATCGGCCATGATGAAAATGGACGTGCGAAGCATTGACAAGGACACATTTACTCATACACATCTTTGCATTGCGACCCTCTTGAGTGACTTTGCTGTCAATGTTTTATGTGAAGACGCAGTTTGATAAGTTCACTCAGCTCAAAAACGTCAAGAAGATTGTCTCTTTCAGCAATTTGGTCCAATTTGTGAAGAACCAATCCACATTTTTCGACGGATTAGACTTTGACTAGGAATACCCCGCACCAGATATTCCCTACATCACGCCTGGCAGTCTGGAGGAGGGGCAGGCAGAACTACTTGGATTTTCTCGATACCCTAAAGGAGAGCCTTCCTAGTGATATGTCTCTCAACTGCCCTGCAGGCATCGTTTTGGTACTTCAAACAGTACCCCGTGGAAAGAATCACCACTAAGGCCGATTATCTAAATATCTTATGACCTTAATGGCCAAAGGGGTGTGTTGGATCTCTCAGTAAGCTGTGCTCTACAATATTTTGTTAACAAGGTGCGAATAGACGTTGGCAATAAGTGGGCCATCCCAAGCTGCGAAGGGAGCTGCTGCCCCCGGCCTCACATCAACGAGACGGAAACGCATGATGCTCTGGCTATGATAACTAATCCTGGAGTTGACACGACCAAGCTTGTCGTTTGAGTCACTAGCTACGAGAGAAGCTTTCGCATGTCAGACCCGTCCTGCAGCGGGCCGTTTTCGACATTCATCAGTAGACGCAAGTCTTCGCGTGCTTCTCACGGGCGATGCACCGACACTAGCGGATGTATTTCCAACGCCGAAATTAACTAGAGCATCTTATATCCTGACATATACCCAACAGTTGAAGCCTCTTACGACCAGGCGTCCGATTCCAACATTCTCACGAAGCAGCATCTCGCAAGATGATCATCGAGCCATGTTAGCCGACTTGGAGAAGAGGCGGCCGCTGCAACAAATCGGATGTTCGCCTTGTCGATTGCGTAGCCAATGTCCCCAGGAGGCGCTTACATAGGGAACCTGACTTCGTAGTTCAGGAGCCGGAGTCTGCCATAGCGAATACGATCGCAATGAGCGATGCGACAATGGCGTCTGGTATAGTTCCCATCAAAGTTGTGATGGTGTATTTAATTACCTACTTTACGACGATGGGGTGATGGAGCTAACTAGCTATATTTGGCGTTCAGCAGTACATTGAAGTTGATTAGCTGGGTAACACCTGCCCAATTACCGGATTTGGCGCACTCTAGCGGCAACAGGTGAGAAGCTCATAACCTTGCTGCGCAGCCGACTTAACGCGGGAATGTAGCCTATAGCCGATTTTGGCTATTAGTCGAATGCCGGTGTCCATGTAGCTTGTTTCGGCGATTATTATCAGACTCTATTTGTAATGAGAAACCTCAGTGTCTCCACTTGAGCGAGTATTGAGGCAGTGGGGGCATCCCCGGTGCTGCGTTCTCAGTGGTGAACTCACGCTAACGCATGGGAACGGCACGGGGAAGGTCCGAAAGAGGGAATGCAGACCCCGTCAAGCCTTCTGCAAGTGGCATCAGCAGCTAGCTTTGAGGCGCGAATCAGCGCGCTCGAGCAAGCTCCGCGATTAGGCAATCGCCAAAAGGACTTGGCGAAGGTTCGAGAAGGGCCGTAGCGGGCGTTGTGTGGCGGATTGAGTTTCCGGCGGAAAGCGTCGCCTTCAGGGCCGAGTCAAGGCCGCTCGCTGCGGCGCTCGGAGCCCGCGGTGGCTGGTTCCAAAAGCGGTTTGGCGCAGCGGTCGGGCGTCAGCGGCGGATCATGGTTGCTTCAGCCACCAACGAGCGCGTGCACTCTCTTGTCCTGCAGATTCTCGCAACGAGCGAGGCGACTTAGCTCTCGGCTTCCCCGCATGAGTGCCGGGTGCCCTCCGCAAAATCCAGCCCTCACGATGGCGCCCAAGGGCGCTGTTCTGCAGCGAAACGAGCTAATTCCTGCGTTGCGCAATGACTCGTAAACGTCTGCCTGCTGCCTGCTCCATCGAGATGCCGCGGTGAGGGGCTCATATGCCACCTGTCGCATCCGTGGCTCCGCTTCCCAAGGTCAATTCAAAGCCACCTCCCCGCATCCCAGCACCCTCCAATGAGAGAAATGCTGCTGCCTTCGGATAGTCGGATGGCATGTCCATTCACGTCGAGGGACGTCGAGGGGGTGGCTGCCAGTCTCCACCTCGGTTGTCCGACCTGCCGCACTAACCCGAAGCCGGAGCGATCACACGACTTGTCCGTAACCGCCGTCAGCCCCCGCGGGGTCCAAGAGCCTACCTGGGGTTCCGCATGACGGAGGGCAGTTAATTCGGATCCTGTGGCAGCACCCCGTCAGCAACAAGGCGAGGCCAGGCTGGGACGGAAAGCTTAGATCGATGGTTATTTAAGGCGTGCTGTGCCGCCTGCCTACCAACAGGGCAGCTCCTGCTTGATTCAGTGTTTGTTCTATGCCAATTAGCAGTTTCTTCATCGCGGATTAAATCTCGTTCAGATTGACGATATCCAGTAGCCGAATAAGGGACAATGGCTGACGACGACGGGAGGAAGGTGGTGGAGGAGAGGGTCGAGGGCATGTAAGTCCCCCCCCCCCCCCCCCCCCTAATTTTTGTCTAAGACTCGCCGTTGACCTCACAACGCGTCACATAGCGTCGATTTCTCCAAGGAAGCCATCGACTATGAGAGCCAGCGCCGCAGGGTCAGCCTCGTGCAGAACATCGAGGGCGAGATCCAGAACCCCCTCAAAGGCATCCCGCGCAACGTCCTCCTCGACAATGTCGCCAAATTCCAGAAGGAAAAAGGTTTGCCCGAGGACATCCTTCCGATCCTGAGGAAGGGTGCCCTCGTGGCGCAGGATCCCGCCGGGTTTGAGACCCTCGAGGACCTCGACGAGGACGACAAGCGCGCCCTGAGGGAGGAGGTTACGCACCGGTGGAAGCACCCGTGGGCACTGTACTATACCATCATCCTCAACTCGATTGCCGCCGCCATTCAAGGTTGGGACCAGGTAAGGATCCGTCCATTTGGGTATCCTGGTGTTGGATGCACAGGCGCTGAGGCAACGGCTTAGACGGGCTCCAATGGAGCAAACCTGTCCTTCCCCGCCGCCCTCGGCATCCCAGACAGTGCCGGCTCCTCGTGCGGCCCGGTTGCCAACGAGGGCGACTGTGCCAAGAATAGCTGGATCATCGGCTTCGTCAACGCTATGCCCTACATCACCATCTGCCTGTTGTATGTCACTCCCTCCGTTGTGGCCCTGCCGGTTTCTGTTCTCGAGCTCACTCCAGGAACCTAGCGCCGGCTGGATCTCCGATCCGCTGAATGACTGGCTCGGACGCCGTGGCGTCATTTTCGTTGCCGCCATCTTCTCGCTGCTCGCACCCCTCGGTATGGCCGCCTCTCAGACCTGGGGCCAGCTGGCTGCCTGTCGGTGAGTCTCGCACAAGTTCTTGCGCGGTTGGTGCACCACTCTGATGGCATCTGCAGTATGCTTCTCGGTATTGGCATGGGCTTGAAGGAGGTGACGGTCCCCGTCTACTCAGCTGAAAACTCGCCGGCCATCATCCGCGGCGGCCTGGTCATGTCCTGGCAAGTCTGGACAGCGTTCGGTAAGAGCTAACCTACACGGCCACACAGCAAGCACATACTAATCGCCCTCCTATCTAGGTATCTTCCTGGGCACCTGCGCGAACCTTGCCGTCGGCAAGACTGGCGACATCGCCTGGCGCCTCCAAATCGGCTCCGCCTTCATCCCCGCTGTCCCCCTCGTCATAGGCACATTTTTCTGCCCCGAAAGCCCCCGGTGGTGCTTGAAGAAGAAGAAGTACACGAAAGCTTGGAAGTCACTCCAAAGACTCAGGAACACGCCTCTTCAGGCTGCCAGAGACCTCTACTACATCAACTGCCTGCTGGAGCAGGAGGATGTCCTCGTCGAAGAGGCGGGACTCAAGGCCACGAGCAACCTCTTCACTCGCTTTGTCGAGCTGTTTACTATCCCGCGCATTCGTCGCGCGACCTGGGCTTCTGGTATCGTCATGATTGCGCAGCAGATGTGTGGAATCAACATCGTTGCCTTCTACAGCAGCACCATCTTCAAGCAGAGCGGCATCAGCGACTACACGGCGCTCTGGGCTAGCTTCGGCTTTGGCCTGATCAACTTTGTCTTTGCCTGGCCGGCGGTGTGGACCATTGATACCTTTGGACGTCGCATATTGCTGCTGTTTACGTTCCCAAACATGTTTTGGACCCTGCTTGGTATGCCAATAACCGCCGAATCAGTACTCAGGATGCGGGCTAATTGTCGTAGCTGCCGGTCTTTGCTACCTCATTGAACCGGATGTTGAGCAGAGCACCGCCCGTATTGCCGCCGTGGCAACGTTTGTCTACTTGTTTGCCGCATTCTACTCTCCGGGTAAGCAGTCACATCTAGACTCTACATTCGAAGTAGACGCATTCACGCTGACGTCGAACTAGGCGAGGGACCGGTCCCATTCATGTACTCGGCCGAGGTTTTCCCCCTCTCCCATCGCGAGGTCGGCATGTCCTGGGCCGTCGCAACCAATAACTTCTGGGCCTCGGTCCTGTCTCTGACGTTCCCGCGCATGCTCATCGCCATGACGTCCACCGGCGCCTTTGGCTTTTATGCCGGGCTGAACCTCGTCGCCTTGGTGCTCATCTTCCTCTTCGTACCCGAGACGAAGCAAAAGACGCTCGAGGAGCTCGACTACGTGTTTGCCGTACCGGATCGCACGCATGCACGCTATCAGCTCTTTACAGTCCTGCCTTGGTGGTTCAAGAGGTGGGTGTTATTCCAGAGGGACGCAACCTGCCCGGACTTATACAAGGACGAGACCAAGGGAACCGTTAAGGGCTGAATGAAGAGTCAATACCCCACAGACAGCTATACGAAAGGAGGAATGTCGGGACGAGCGGTATATAGGATTGTGCGTTATGAGGCTGTAGTGCCTAACGTAGTTTCTTTACCGTTCCGTCGTCTAAAATACCCTCGCTAAACCCTCTGTCTATTCTCTCCTTGCGCAGTATATACCAGATGTGAGGTTATAGTTATATAAAGGGAAAAATATATAGTCCTAAGTGAGATGCGCCATTGTATTGATGTAGCTAAATGATCTCCCATACTGGCGCCGTACTATCTACCTCGCCCTCACTAAGATCTTACGCTTCTATAAGGCTGTTCTTTACCGTCATTGATCCCGATGTTAACACGTCTCATATTAAGTATTTTCCACGTCCGGATCATCCGATGCCGGCACCATTTTCAAGGAGCAGCTGGACCACTGGCTCATTGCCACGGCTCAAGGCCGCCTCCAAAGCAGTCCCAAACGGCGCAGCTAGGGCATTTACATCGGCGCCGTTCTCGATGAGCAACCGGACGACCGTCTCACTAGCGTTTGCGGATGCCGCGTGTAGCGCAGTGCCCCAAGTTCCGTGCGCGTTGACGTCGGCGCCGTGCTTGAGGAGCAGCCGAATTATGGCCGTCTTGCCCTGTATGGACGCCGCCTGTAGGGCATTTCCGTACATCCCACACTGAGCGTTGACATTGGCGCCGCTTTCGAGAAGCAGTCGAGCCATAGCCTCGCTGCCGTGCGTGGATACCGCCTGCAGCGCGTTCCCGTACGTTCCACCTTGAGCGTTCACATTGGCACCTTTTTCGATGAGTAGCCGGACGATTGTGTCGTAGCCCGGCATCGATGCTGCTTGTAGCGCACTTATGGATATTCCGGGCTGTGCGTTGACGTCGGCACCACGGTCGAGGAGCATCCGGACTATCGTCTCGTAGCCACGCAGCGATGCCGCCTGCAAGGCCGTTCCAAACGTCCCCCCTTGTGCATTTACATCCGCGCCCTTGTCGAGAAGCAGCCGAACAATAGCGTCGTAGCCGCACACTGATGCCGCCTGCAAAGCTGTGCCGTAATCGTTGCCTTGTGCGTTGATATCGGCGCCGTTGTCGAGGAGCAGTTGCACCACTGCTTTGTAGCCACGCGATGATGCCACCGATAGAGCTGTTCCGCCTCTGAAATCCGCCTCTTGACTCTCTGACAGGGTCGTCACGGCTTTACATGTCTCTTTTGGCAAAGCTGATTGACCGCGCAAACCCACGAGGCCAGTGAGTCCGACGCCGCTCTGTGCGTCTTCTAGCCCCGTCGCTATGGCCGTCAGCGTCTCTTCTGGCAACGCCGAGTGGCCCTGCAATACTTCAGCCGCGGCGAGTCTAACGCGCAAGTCTTCGTCCTCCAACCGCGTCGCTATGGCTGTAAGAATCTCCTTTGGTAACGCAGATACACCACGTGTGCCCTCGATGGTGGCCAGTCTGACCTCCGCGTCTTCGTTTCCAACCAACCGTGCCGCCACTCCTCTTTGCGTCTCAACTAGGTCGTCTCGGCCCACGGCCTGGTACACGATCAAGTTCCTCGCCACAGTCCGAATCGTGCTTGGGATCTCTCCAGGGGTATGGATTCAAGACCTGAAGTAACCGGCTGGTCGCTGGCTTGCTTCATGCCAGCTTCCTGCCTCTCCAGAATGGCGTTGGATTCGAGTAAGGACTGAACAGAGTGAGTGGACCGGATAGCTTGATCCTCCAGATTTATAAGCTCAACTGCCCCCTGGTCTCTGCCGTGCTTTTCGATCTCACCGGTCGCTGCTGGAGGGATGTCGGCGATTGAGGTGCGAGGGGCGGATTCGTCGACACGCTCATCTCCTGGGCTACTTGGTTCAAGAGGTTCGCCCTGGCTATGGGCTTGAATTCGCCGGTCCAGGAGCTCAAGACTGTGTTCGGTATCCGGGGGTGACAAGGTCCAAATTTGCGGAGCATTGAGCCGACGGGGCTCACCAGGGAGCGCCTGCCCGTCGGCATTTTGCATACCGCTCTCACGGACTCCCGTTGTTGGAGCATTGTCGAACGACTCAAGGGTTCTGTCCCTTGCGTGATCATCATGCTTGACAACACTTTGCGACTGTCCGGCCACGCTGTCCGTGTCCCTCGCACTCTCGTGTAAATAAGACAGGGAAAGAAACGCGAGGGACTTAAGATGGGCAGCGATGTGGTCGAAGAGTTGTTCTCTCACACGAGGCTCCAGGTCCGCCGGGACGCAGTTGCAGAGGGGGCACACCAGGGGTTCTCTCGTCGCCATCCGCCGGTTGCGTCTAGCTCGCCCGTCGCGCCTGGATTTGGTGAGCTGAGCATGTTCAGTCTTCAAGTGGGCCACAAACAGCGGCTTTTCGTCGAATTCTAGAGGCTCTTCGTGGCCCATGTCGCAATACCACAGCTGGATGTGGATCTTCTCGGTCCAATTTTCCGTATGTCGTGTCTGCATATGATCCAGCCAGTCTCTTCTTCGAACAAAATAATGAGGTGGCTCCCAGCATTCCTCTGATATGCAGACGTAGGGTTCCAGGTCTTGATCGACGTGGGCCCTATCGGCGTCAGCAATTTGAAGTTTGGTTCAAGAGAGTTGTAGGTGTGATTCCGTAACATACTCCCAAGCTTGTTGCGTCAAGTTTGATACCTCCAACAGATCGCCGCACACGCTACACGCTGGAAGCTTATTGTCCTCTGTTGGTTTAGGTATGGGAGGATAGCAACAATTGTCGCGTTGGCCACATCGTGGCGCCGAACTTTGGCGCATATCCCATTTCGACTGCTTATGTGTAGACTTGTTGCCCATCGCCAGGACGGCCTTCGAGTGGGTGAGAGCAGACGGAGGAGTCACATGCGGCAGTTCGTCGATATTTTGGCGGCCAGCACGGTCGTCCGGTTGTTGACCATCGTGCTGTAACCCGATATCTTTCCCGTGTCCATGCAAGACATTGCTTGAGTCGTCCAGTCTCCTGTTATGCGTTTTGGGGCAGAGCAAACACATCCCTCGCGTATATATCGAGGCCCCCAGCTGCTTGCAAAGGCTGTCTTTTGCACCCGGGAACCTCGCCTTGACAAGTGAACGCATCCTTGTTGATCGCTGACTGCGTGTCGCAGCATGTGGCTCTTCTGCGCGGAGCGTCGTACTGCCACCGCCAGGGTGAAGAGCCTATCTATCGCAGCCTTGGCAGCGTTGAGACCAACATCGATGGAAAGATTGATGTGGGTCTCATCTACCACTGGACGGCCTTGCGTCTCAATCATGCTTTGCCTCTCAGCTTTTAGTTCTGTATCGTTTCAGGACCCGATCTATGGTTTGAGTCGGCCGCAAAGAAGAGGGAGTAGTTACCCCATTGTAGGTTCCTCTGAACCATTTCGAGCAGCTCAAGCGCCATGTCTTTAATCTCCCTGTGGCCATCCAGCCGGGCATAGAGATATGCCCTGGGCGGCTCATAGACGCCAACGGACGCAGTCCAGAGATTAAGCCGACCACGGAGCTCCTCTGCGAGCAAAAACCGTGGTGTCCCATCATCTGTCGATTTGAGGATTCTTTCCAAAAGCTCGTTGCATGGGCGAGCCGCGTCGCACATGGTTAGGTAGTCGTCCAAGCGTCGTGTCATGGTAGGTAGGGCCCAGCACCAGCTTGAGGCGTAGACGCGCCCGTCGGTGATTGGAGACACTGCTTGAGCCCTTCGAAGCCGTCTATAGTCGGGCCAAGTCTCGCTCGAAAGAGGTCGCAGTCACTGAGAACTGATGATCGCAAACACGGTATTTCCTTGTTCCGTTACCCCGCCTGCATGTGTGTCAGCCTCAGCTTCATGTCTGGTCCAGGGCTGACGTGACGTAGCGGCGCCATCTCCCGGCTGACCGATGAGATATACGGGGCTCCGACTTGCTTCATTTCTCCCCATTCAGCAATAAACTCCCGATAGGCTCGTCTCTTGCTTCCTATCTGGAGTCTCCATTGCCATGGGCAGCCTTGCCGACGAAGATGTATGGCGTCTGGGGCTGTTGGACAACGTGTTACCAGCCTTCATAGAGGCGTTGCCGCCGCGAAGCATTACAGTGGCGGCTGACCGGAAACAAGAAGCTCTCAAGAACGCCATCACCATCTTGAAACACGAGATTCGGGATATTCGGCAAGTCTTGATGGAGATACACGCCGACTATTACCTCATCAACGATGAACTCTCCACAGTTTCCAACGCGCTCGAGGACGTTTTGTTGTGCTTGGACAGACTGGTGGATGCACAGTCGGGCGAATGTTTTGTAACTCTTCCTTTTCGTTGATGGTTGCACGTTTCAAGGCTGACAAAACGCACAGAGTCCGTCTAGGGAGTTTGCTAGGCTGTGTGCCCTGAGGGATCGTATGAGCCGCAGCTATGGCGACGGCTTCACGAGTTGGATCTGCTACGGGGATGAAGCGGCGCAGTATCGTGGGACAAGTCGTGTGGCCAAGGAATTCAACACGACCATGAGAAGCATATTTTGTTCCCCGCTGTACGAGACGAAGCCGATGCCGCGAATCTTCGGACGACCAGGTCATCCGGATGATGGCTTCGGCGATTGGGACTACACGGCGGAGATTTACCGAGCGCAAGTCGTGGGCGAAACCACGAGGATCCTCTCTAACCTGCTGGCTCAAGCACACGAGCCCGGGCAAGCGCCACATTCTGCCTTCATTCACCTAACCGGGTTTGGCGAGGCCGAAATCGACATGATTATGTCTCTCTGTGCCGCACCTGGGACCAAAGAGGGATCCACGAAGTGGCACCAAGTATACTGGACGAACAGGGTTCCCGCAAACACACATACAGGCGCGGTAGAGCCACAGCCGATGTCATCGGCTGATAGCATCTGTTCCGCGTTGAGGACATCACGACAAGGCAAGAAGCTCCTCCGCGCCTGCCTCGAGAGCAACGGCAGCTGGAAGTGGGCAGTAGCATCCGCCGCGGACCGCATGAGGTGGTACGCCAAACCTCCGGAACTGACACTGGAGGACCTCCTCGGAGCGAGACAAGACGGCCGAGGCGGCAACATGAAGTTGTTGAAGAGGAACAAGCTTGAGCTCGCCGTGGCCATTGCGAGGTCCCTGCTTCATCTCTCGAGTAGCTCACTCCTGCGCAATGGATGGAGCGTCGAGAACATCTACGTCGCGCAGAGCGCAGGTGGAGAGCTCGGCGGTCAGTTGCGAGCTAAGCCATACATCGTCTGGGAACTGGGCAACGCTTGCCCGAGCGATGAGTCGGACAACATCTTACTTGCCAGCCGGCTCGTCCTCGATCTCGGAGTGCTTCTCTGGCAGCTGTTGTTCGGCCGCAAAGTCACCGTGCAGCCTGATGACATGGAAAGCGAGGGCGAGAGCGACGACGACGGCGACGACGACCCAAGCTCATCCCTTTTCAATGCGTTGAACCGCGAGCATGGCGACTCTCAAGAGATATTTGTGGAACAGCCGTTCCTGGACATTGTCGCAAACTGCCTCAACATTTACGCCTCGGGGCAGCAGCTGGATGCACATACATTTCGGGAGTACATGTACTGGCAGGTAGTTTTGCCGCTCAGGATTTGCCTCGAGTCCTTTTATCCGCCTCTGGAGCGGCCCCCAGCCGTCAGTGGCATTCATTTTCAGGGCAAGCCTCTCGAGAAATCTGCGAAGAGCGAAATCGAGTCATCCAAGTCCTCGAATGCGAGCATCCGACCGTGGGCCTCGTTACGGAACGGAAACGCGGTGCAGGAAGCAGATGAGGCTGCTCACAGTCCGAGATCGGTTTCCACCAATCGACACTTTGCGGAATCCAGGCTACTTGCGGTCAGCGGCGAAGTAAGGTAGCTCTCGTTAACATGGTGAGCAAGACGTTCCATCATCTAACAACATCGGTTAGATCAAAGACAGCGCCTCATGGCTGGACAAGTTTACCCTCCTAAATAGGGGCCTGGAGGAGGCCATTGAGCAAGGAGGCATGGAGGCGCCGCCCGTCAAGATCGCCGTGCTCGACACGGGCTGCGACACCAACCATGAATACTTTGACGGGCCTGGCATTGGTCAGGATGAGCGGCTCCAGGATCACTGGGTTGATTACGTGGCGGCATCGGAGGAAATAGTCGACGAAGACCCGACAAAGCATGGCACTGCCATCCTCGCCCTATTGCTGAGGCTTCTTCCGGGCGCCGAGATATTTGTCGCTCGCGTAGCGAAGAATGCAGAGGACCTAGAAACCGCTCAAGAGCGCATTGCAGGGGTGTGCATCACCGGTGCTCCCCCCATCGCCTCTGGCTGACCTTTGGCATGCAGGCAATTCGCTACGCGGCCCAAGAGCCCTGGGATGTCGACATTATATCCATCTCCTTTGGCTTCGCAGAGTCGGCTGCCTGCATAGAAAAGGCCATTACCTCTGCTCAGGAGCTAAAGGGAGGTAAGATCCTCTTCTTCGCCGCCGCCAATAACCAGGGGCGCAACCAGAAGGAAATGTTCCCCGCCTGGTGCGAGTCCGTTATATCCGTCCGCGGCGCTAATCACAACGGGTTCTTTATCGAGAAGTTCAATCCAGCCCCATGGCCGCATGACCAGGGGACAGAGCTTTACGGCACGATCAGCGAGGACGTGCCCTGTGACTGGACCGCGGGCAAGCTCGTTAAGTCGGGCTGCTCCGTTGCGGCGCCAAAGGTGGCAGCCATTGCGGCCGTCATCATCCGGTTCGTGAGCTGCAGGCCGGCGAGCTTTGTTGACGTTAGAAACGCCCAGGGGCTCGTCCGGACGCGGAGAGGAATGTTGTCCGTGTTTAGCGTAATGACGGAGGACTACGGCCACGCCAAGACACGGTGCCTAGCGCCGTGGCAGCTGTTCGAGGGCGGTGGCGTGAACGGCATGGCCAAAGTGCACTCTATAGGCCATGCATTGTCTCGGCTTCCACCGGAGGGTGCAGGATAACCTTGGCTCTGGCAAGGCTGGCAAAGACGGAGTACTTGGGACTAGCAAGCCTCCATATCAGGATCGCACTAGTCAGCATGTGATACTAGGTATTTAACGAGCTCACGCAGGGACATATCAGATGATATTAATATCATCACTTTTTGCAGGCGGGGAAGTAGTTAAATGTCCAAACCGGCACATCCACTTCGAAAAGGCTACTTGCTCCGGCCCCTGAACAATATTCTTTCTCTTGGCGAGTTCAAGTCTCTTTGTAGACAACGCATACCACCTCAACCCCATCGCCCTTCATCTCAACCAGGCGAACGCCTCCGTCTGAATCCCCAAGGCCGTTAGGGTCCAGAATGCCCCTTTCAGCCTCAACCTCCTTCTCCGGCTCATGTCCATGGTCGCCGAGGAGAGCATGCTTTCGGAAATCGCTCGTCACCACCTTCTTGTCCTTGGTCCACCCCTTTGGCTTGATCATCATGAGCTGGTAGGCAAAGATGATATTATTGCCCGACTCGAACTGACTAGAAATGGACATGGACGACGAGGAATCCGCGCCAGCCCCGAGAGACGCCTCAGGGACTACCTCGGCGCCCGCCTTTGCCATGAGGCTTGACGCATGCTTCTGCGTCCCAGACATGCGGAACCCCTTAGCTATCTTGAGGCCAGTCACGACGTAGACCGGCCTGCACAGGAGGCTGTCAAGCCGCAAAAACTCCTTGACCTTTGGGTTCCTGCAGAGCGCCGCAATATACTCGTCCGACGGCTCGTCCCTCAGCGACTGTGTTTCCAGCGACTGCATGGTGAACTGTCCGTTTCCGACGCGCATGTGGCTCGGTCCGGCCTTGATGCTGATCTTTTCAAGGAAGATGGCCCAGATGCCGAAGCTGAGACTCCGCTTAGTCTCGACGCAGAGCTGCCAGTTCTTCTCCGCTGCGGTCTCTGTGAGCAGGGGGTTATGGGGATCTGGCCCGACGAGGACGCGGTGCGGGAGGAGGGGATCAACAACGACATTGCCGATGGCAATCCTGCCTCGGGGGCGGAAGGTCCAGTTGGGTGCGAGCAAATACGTGGGATATTGCGCGTTGCTCATGGTCATGCAGGTTGTTGTGGTGACGAGAGAGGACCGCCAATCTGCTCGAGTTGCCCCTCAGTAATCCATGGGCTCTTCCGTCCATTGAATGCATGGCGGCACTGGGCTACATGTATGGCCAGAGTCGGATTGGCTGCCTCTATTCATTATTACTGAGTAAGCACGTTCATCGAGCAGCTGAACCGACCATCAGCGGGGATACGCCTTCCGCCAAGGGTTCCAAAGCACCGTCAACCCACTGAACTTTAAGTCTCAGCCATTAGTCGGGTTGATAAGGTTGGATTTTGTAATTGCCAATTACGGTACGTGACGCTACAAACACCTGCCAGCTGGGCTGCCGCAGGTCATGTTGCAAAACCCCAAAGCCACTGCGGGAGAGGCGAAAAGGGTGAGCGGGATGGACATCAATGGCGCTGGATACTTTCGGCATGACGGAAGAGGCAATCGGGACAACGGACTCCCAGCGGAGCAACCCTAATCCGTGATAGTCCCACTATGTGTCGAGCCATTTTAGGCAGGTCGGTGGGTTCAAGCCTGCACCGCCGCCGCCACCGCCGGTCACAACATCATAACAACCCTCGCTGCCGCCGAGGCCGTGATGTCGCAATATTTCTCACAGCCGGCTTCACAAATGGGGGTCACATTCCAATGCCTCTCACACAACCCTCCTTGTCACACCAAAATACAGTGGCAAGCGCAGGATCCGTAGGGGAGCGGGCAAAGCAGCAACCGCTGATGCGCCAGGCCTCTCTAAAACGCCCATACGAAATGGTCATGCGCTTCTGAATAGCCCTCATTACCATAACCTCATCCCAATTACGATTGCATGTCTCGCCGTGTCTCGCCCGGTCACACACATCCAACAGTCCTCCAATTTGTGTGGCAGGCACACACAACGGGGGGGGCCCACCGACTTGCCAAAAGGGGCTCGAGACACGGTGGGACTATCACCGAGACACAGTGGGATTAGGGTTGCTCAACCCACCCGCTCAACCCCGCGCTTGTTGCAGCCTGGTCTGGGACCCATCGTTCCATCCTCTTCAACCACCACCACGCATCGCCTCACCACTCGTCACCGCCCTTCACCATGAAGTTTATTTACTATAGTCTGGACAACGCAATCAGTTCGTTCTTCGAATCAAACACAACCGCAACAAGGCAGCAATGCGATGATTACGCCCTTTCCCGCGCTGGTGGGCAGGTCAATCCTGTCCAGATACAGGGAGCGTTCAGCTATACCTTGACAGCGGGGATAAACGAGTCGAAGCTCTTCCAATTTCGAGCGCACGACTCCAGCCTCGACATGGACATCATAAACCTGGCCAAAGCAGTTCATCCGCAATTTGTGGCCGGCTGTAAATATCACGGAACCATTGGACAATCGCGACCCCTCTACATCTACGAGATGGAAAACCTTCCCGGGACTACTTACATTATGGCGCGCGATTTCTCTGCTGTCCAGCCGCTAAATGCTACGTTCCGACAGCGTAACACCGTGAAAGACCTCGCGAGGTGTGTCTAGATGCTCATCGCGTTATTTCGGACCGGGGCTGACAGTATAAACAGTTTCTTCGCGCAGTCATGGAATAGCAGGCAACAGTTGTACCCAGAAGATAGAGCTGCCTTGCTCGCGGAGTTTCACTCTAAATTTGACCTTCTTGGTCGATCACTACCGTCTCAATATGCATCGAACTTGGCTAGAGTTGGCCAAAATCTCCAAGCACTCTTCTCAGAGGAATTTCCTTTCGTTCTCAGTCACGGGGACCTCTGCGAGATGAATCTCCTAATAAAACCCGAGACTGGCAACATTACGGGGATTGTTGACTGGGCCGAAGCAAGGATTCTTCCGTTCGGCTTCTCCTTGTGGGGGCTTGAGAACGTTCTTGGTTACATGGATTCTAAGGGATGGCACTACTACGACAACCGCCAAGAACTCGAGGACCTCTTCTGGCAAACTTTTAGGGAGGAAGCCCGCGATGTCTCGGATACTGACTTGCAGCTCATTCGGGCTGCGAGGATGGCGGGATTGTTCTGTCGGTATGGCTTCATCTTAGATGGCAAAGCTGTGAACGGTGTAGTGGGCCAAACTGATGCTCCCTTCGCCTATCTCGATGCCTTTTGCACAACTAATTACTAGGCCACGGAAAGAAGCGTTGGAGATGATGGATCGGCCGATAAAGCGGTTCATCTGTAAGGTTTTCAGGGGGGGAGCTGCACGGCGGTGCTGGAAGGGTTTGGTCAATTTGGTTGGCCCCAGCTACATATGTAGAAAATTCGGTAATGAAAAGTCCTGAGATTCTCCCTAATGCGCGTGATATCATTGCCTCACCAGAAGCATTGGCTAACCAGGAATGAAACACTTGTGGATAATATCCTCAGCTCGGAGGATACCCATAAGGGGATCCTTTTCCGATCTTCCCGTCAATGAACACCTAATGAGTTTCCCTGATATTCTTGACATGGCTTTAATTGCCCTTGAGCTTAATCGTACCTGGGACGTCGAAAGAGGATCTATGAAGCGGTAAGACGTCGGGTTTTCATCTCTCTCTCTCGTCTAACACGTCGGGGCCGTTATCCTTAAGGATGAACTCGCACATAATCTCTAAAACGTCTTTGGCAAGGACTTCAAGTCTGAGGTTGTCAAGTCACTAACTTAAAGATATTCAACTAGGTCTTGGAGGAACCCGGGATCGACGACATCCGGGTTGGTCCTTCGCGATACTCGTAGGCCTGCCGTATCTTCAGGCTGGGAGATAGGTGATGCGATTGGGCTTGGTCCGCCCGCGAACGGACGTGAGGGCAGTCCCGAGCATGACTTGCTTTCGTTAAGCTGGAAGTGTCAATGGATGAGATGCATTCCGAATTTGTCCTAGACGTTATAGCGCTTGAAGAGACTGGCCAGCTCCTAAAGGTGAACATGCTGCATGCTAGGCTTGTCTCCGTTAACTGAAAGAAGGTTGTAACTGTTCCAGGACGGTCAGCGTGGGGCTTTTTCACTCCTTAGCTCAAACCTACGCTAGCTATAACTGCTTTAGTCCCTCGATGGTGGGAGGTACATGAAGGCTGGGGATGACTATGGGATTTGGACTGTGACTGCTATGGTGGAGACGAGCGTTTTAGCGAGAAGTTATCGCAATGGAGTAAGGATAACTTGCTATCGCCTCTGCAGGCAGAGCAGGCTCGGAAACACGGACAGAACCACCCCGTCCGGCCGTAGCCCGCAGTGTATAATATGCAAGCTCTTCCCAATAACCCCATGGCTGCCTGATCGATGGTGGGTCTTTTCTTCCAGGCCGCGTAGAATAATTGTGATTACACGCATTGGGATGCCAAAATCTTGAATCAAAGCCTGGTGACGTGCCCACCAACCAAGGATGAACCAGCCTGTCACAGGTAGAGATTTGTGCTCAAATCGATGTAACATCCCTCGTAGCTTACCACACAACACAACGAGTTCACGACAATGCATCATGCAGCAAAGTGGCTTCTTCTCTGGCCGTCAAGCCTGAGTAAGCGATTGTTCCAACATTAAATACGTAATCCAAATCTCGAGTTGGGTATTTCCTTTCTCGTTTAAGTAGACTATGTCGTGGGTGAGCGAAGTGCAGCGTAGACCTCGGCCGGACATGAATTTAGAAGACAAAAATTTTCCATTATTATTGCTCATTGGAATTTGTCTACAGACAGGCTTTCGGCAACTTGTCGAGGGGATAGTGCCATTTCGGCCAGGACGAAGAATGGCTCCGCGCGCAGTGCGGGGAATCTTGGGGGATAGTAGAACGATGGTCAAACGATGAAAGAGAAGGTTCGCGTAGGGGAACTACGGTAGCGGATTAGGGGAAATAAAAGAAGAGGGGCAAGAAGATTTGACTCTCTCCGTTAGGGTGTTGGCTTGATTAGCTCAGCCAGGATTCCGGACAAGAGCTACTTCGTACGGCGGAGATGCTTAACCGCCCTGAGTTAGCGTAGGCATCTCCGCCCAACGTCTCTTAGAGAATCCGGTGCTGCGACTAAGACACGACTTGTCCACGACAACAAATGATATATTTAGGCGCCACGTCGGACGTAAGACGTTCGGTAATTTACTCAATGTATTCGTCGGCAACTTATTGGCCTTGGTGGCGTGGACCCGAGCACAATAACATCCCGTCTTGCCGCCCTTGGCGGTGCCACCGGACGTTGACGCCGCAGTTCCCGTCAACCTCGTTGAGCCGCCTGTGCACCTACTGCCGCGTGGGCCGCTCCTTCGGCCGCTCCTTGGGCCGCTTAACGACGGCCCCTGTTGCCGTGCGTTTCCACCCTCGCCGCCTTCTCCAGGCACCTGTCACTGCGGTCGCCGCCGACCTTATCGAAATCCTGAGCTTCCTCGTCCATGAACCTGCCTGGCGTCACTCGACAATACTCGGGGCAATAGATGAAACTCTATTACCTCGCGGTTACGCTATGAAATGTCGCTACTATGCTCGTCATACCTTTCCTTCCGACCGTCTAGCAAAACGACCGAGTCCACGATTTCTCCGTGTCAGCCACCCCATGAAGTCGACCAGTCCGTACGGTTGCTCTATCTAGACGACGCCCACGATCCCCTCGATATCGATGCCGGTCCTCATAGTAAATGAACTCTAGTATCCCCATGTTCTAGGAATCTCCAGATCCTCCAGACTTGATATGCTCGCGGAGAAGCTTCAAGTATGCTTCCATCCATTTGTCGTTTACAAATCCTTGGTGGCCCTGGTATCGCAGAAGACCCTGGAATACGCTAGCGGCTTCGGATAACATCAGGCTCGCAATCGGTGTGTACCCCTCGTTGCCGATTCCCATTTCTGCTTCGGCGGCCTCTACCAAATCCTTGTATTCCTTGAGCCTTGGCTCCGTCCTCCTAATGCGATCGATTGCGGCGGGTCTGGTCTCGACGTGTCCTGGAGGTTCTCGTTCCAGCCCTGTCAAGACTGGATACTGGACGACGACCTCAATTGGCGCAGCCATGACTCCGTCCAAGTCGATCACGCCCACGATGTCGAAATCGTCGTTCACGAGAAGGTTGTGGGCTCCAAAATCGCGATTCACGAGACGGAAAGGGCCTCCCGTGGAATTGCTGTGGCCGTATAACGACATGAGGTGTTTGAAGAGAATCGGGATTGCAAAGGAGAAACTCCCTTGGACGTCAGGCGCTGCACTACCCACGCACACTTGGAGAGAGTGGTCCGCGAGGTCGACGTAGTAGTCCATTGCAGACACCCAAGGCCCTTTGCCGGTCTCAACCTCTGGGCCGATGAAGAAATCAGAAGTCTGTTCATCCTGATACAGGCTTCCAATTTGGTCGAACGTGAACGACGAGAGCGTGACTTGAATGCCGGCCATTTGCTGCCTGAACTTCCGATCTTGATCCGGTGTGCCAAACAGGCCGAAGTCAAATTCCTTTGCCCGTCGCAATTCTGTCGCAACCGTTCCGTTGATATAATCCATTAGAATATACGGTGCTCCAACATCATTACTTGAATCGAGACGGTAGGAATGCACTTCCGGAACTGGGATTGAGGTTTTGGCCCTTTTCCAGGTCAGCAGAACTCTCCACACATACCCGGACGCGACATACCTCAAAAACCTCATACCGGCTATTTCCACCTGCAGAATGCTGGCCACATCGAGCACCTCGCGATCACCAAATACAGCTTTGAGCTGTGGCAGCCTGAGCCTTGCAACCCAACTAATCCCGTCGGAAAATACAATGCGACGGACAATGTTGAAGTGACCAATAGAAAACTTTTCGCTAAAATCGCAGGTGATGCCATTGCGAAGACCAGAAGAAATCGACGCGAGCACGTCCCACTTGACCGCCGCAAAGAATGTCGTGGCTCGCTCATGGAGTTCATCACCCGGGTCGTACTCATCAGCTCCGATCCAAGAAGCACTCCCAAGAAGATCAGCTGAACCTTCAGCCGCCATGGTCTGTTTGTCGAGATATCTCGGCCGGTTCCGTCGTATTGAAATGCTGCGAAGTCTTGAAAAATTGCTCAAAACTGTCAAAGGGATGATGCCTTTTGGAGCTGTCGAGCGGCCACGATGACGATAGATACGATGCACGAGGGATTGAGGCTTCAATTGATGAGAATGCCGATGATGATGCTTCTCTGTGTGTGTGTGCGAGAGTTGCAGCCTCTGCACCCCCTTCCCTTGGGTCACGTGCTTGGCAGCTCTTAATTTGGTGACAAGGACACTTTCGTTGGGCCTTGCGTCTTGCTGCCTGGCGCCCCGGTCCAAACGTAACGTTGCATTTCAGCTTGTGTACATCCTGCGCTATCCCTAATTCAGGAACCCGGAACGAAGACCGACCAACACAGGCCAGCCTGGCATGCAGATGCAGATGCCTGCAGATGCCATCACAGAGAGCCCAAGTCTTAACACGGGCACGGAGGAACGAGAAGCTGACAGTCGCGAGGGCGATCGGCTTCAGCTCAAGCGCGTAACGGAGAAAAGCGTTTGCCAACTACAGTTTATCTACGGCTCACGTTTAAATCACGGGCGTCATGCATCTGAGCATCAGTAACGGTGATACCAAACAAGCTATTCGCAGCCTGTACGGAGTACCGCCAGCTACCTGCCGATGAATTAGATGTTGTTACGAGTGAACGAAGCAGCTACTACCTACTCGTAGTAGTCGTAGCGTGGCTAGGACTGGAACGGACCGGGCGATCCAAGAGGGACAAGGGATCGACACAAAAGCGTACCTAGGTCAGCCTCCCCGCATTTACGCGTCGCTCGTAGTTGCATGTGGCTTTGGGCAGCGCACCGAAACCAGAAGTTGTGAACGACGCAGCCCCTCCATGGACGATGTGGGCCGAATCTTTGTCGAAACCTGGGGTCTGGGGCTGGAGAGGCATTTTCGTTTGGGCAGCTTGTCGTTCGATTTGAGACGCGGAATCGGAAGCCAAGATGGGTTTGCGCTCATTCACATATCCAGTGATGTGTCTCCATTGCTAGCCTCGAGCCAGGACCGCGACGTTAGGCAGCCCGGCTCGGTAACCTGAACCAATAGGCCGTTTGAGGGCTATTCGCCAAGCAGGGGACACGCGTATGAGGTCTTACGAGTATACGAGTATGTGCCAAAGGGCTCGTGCTGCAACCAACCAATAGATGTATGCGAGGCGAACCACTAGGTGAAGCTATCTGCGTTGGAAACCTGTCATGCCGGCCGGCACAACGGGGATTGGAGGCCTGGAAGCGAGGCGGGCAAGGCAGTCATTGGATGAATTGTGGGCCTGCAACAAACGGGCCAATGGCCAAACCAACTCGGTTGGGTGACGGGAACTTCATGCGACAGGTTGCCTGCATATTACGAATACGGAATAGCTGATAAAACGAGCCGCACTTTGCTTTTGGTCACCGCGGGCCACCACCTAAGCCATCCAATGATCAGGCATTGCTTGATGTCTGTCACACCGCTTAACTTTAAAGTTTTGCTCCTGCCACATTGAGACGAGGACATGTTGCCTGCATATTACGAATACGGAATAGTAGCTGATAAAAAGAGCCGCACTTTGCTTTTTGCCACCGCGGGCCACCACCTAAGCCATCCAATGATCAGACATTACTTACTGTCTGCCACACCGTTTGACTTTGAAGTTTTACTCCTGCCACATTGAGACGAGGACATGTCAGGAATCATGAAGCTCATTGGGCCTGCAATCAATCACGCTTCGTTGAACCTCGCTCGCTTAGAGCTGCAAGTGCTCGTATGACTTCCTCTACCCAGGCTGCGTAATCTGTCGGCTGCCTACTACTACTACGCTTGTTGGTTCTCTCCAATTTTATGTAATAGGTAACAGGCAACTACTCGTAATAACGTGTCGTGGAGACGCTTGGCGGCAACCCGTCTCATGATGAGCCCATCCTAGCATAAAAGGTCTCTTCCGCGCCGCACATCTCTCTCTGGAAAAAAAAGTCACGTCGCTCGACAAAGACCGCTTACTGTATTGAATCCTGTCCGTCCTCGCTATCTTCTGCTGCGTCCGCTGTTTACTTTCAGATCAACAACATGCGTCAAGCAAGCGGTTCCACAGCCGTTGAAGGTGCCGCCACTAATTCCATCGGCCCTCCTCCTCTTCAACTCAGCTACAATGTTGAGTGCAAAAAGTGCTCTACCTTGGTGGAAAAGGGCGGCAAGTGTGGGAAATGTGGAACCAAGAACTAAACATTGATCAGCCTTGACTCGAGGCGTAGTCCCAGTAAGCGAAAACTCCTCCGCACAAACTGTGACTCTCAATACCCATATGCTGATCCTAGTTATTGAAGGAACAATGGTTCACACTTTCCCAGCCTAGAAGCGCAAGAATTCAATGGCTACGTGCAGAGGGGGGTAGTTTGGGGTCGGATATTGCCTATGGTGGATTATGGAATGCTGCTGCCGATCAAAGAGGGTCTTTAATGTGAAGTCAGAAACAGTCACTCGTTCAAGAGATTTCAATTATTCTGCTACTGATTAACTGAAAACTTTATTTTGTATTCGGTGACTACACTCGCCCTACGCCCAACACCCAACACGGTTTTGGTCGACCTGGTAAGCCAACAGGGCGACGAAAGACGGAACCTTCCACAGCGGACCAGCCGCCATTGCCAACCTGGAAATACCCGAGATGGTTTCGTAGGCCATCAGCATCAAAGCACGTCTGGCGTTTGTACTGCTCTTCGGGAGGCATTATGTCGCGTTCATCGATCACAAGACAAACGGGAAGCGGAAAGAGGGGAAAGGGGGCGAGGCAACCCAAGCCTCGTGGCCCGAGGTGCAGTCATGTTGGGCGCCATGATTGCTCGCGTGTTGGGCGCACAGAGGTTGCCTGTTTGGAGTCACAATGGGTACAAGCGCAAGCTCGGAGCATGCGCGGCAGCCACGCGGCCCCGAGGGTCGGACCGAGGCTGTCGGAAGACTGCCAAGAGAACTACTCGTATTGGAAGGAGTCCTGTTCCGTTCCCTGTGTTCTAGAGCAAGATAGGTTAGCAGACGAAGGTTCAATATGCATGGTTTCCTCGTGCCCGAAGAGGGGCCTACTTAGGCTAGTCTAGACTCCCAATAGTTCCCGAGCATCATCGGCTGCCAACCCATACAATGTCCGTTGCGCTTCACACCATCCTTCCCAGCCAACCAACACTTTTCTCCAACATTTCAATCTTGCAAGGCAAGCGTGAACGTTCGTACCTTCCCACTAGGATTCAGGGACACGAGTTTGACTGCTCCCGGTAGTGCTCGGAAGCGACACCTAAATCATGGACTGCACAGTGTGCGGCGGGACTGGGGAGAGGAGGTTCGAACATGAATGCGGTGTGTGTGATGGCTCCGGGCAACCAGACATGCGAACCCATGCATAGCACAGCATTCACAACGCCGTGATATTTCCGCGAGTTGCCGCCTGCGACCATGCACGCATTGTGGAGGCACCGCCACGAAACGGAATCTGTTCTCCAACGCACATCAATACTCCAAGCAGGAGGGCAAGGACAGGGGGCACAATGTACTAGCACGGGCGAAATCTAGGCAGCAAGGTAGTGCCGCACAGCCCCCGCACCTCACCGTTCCACTCCTAGTCCAAGTGTGAAGATGAGGAGCAAATCACCTTCCGTATGCGAAGTGCTGCCTTGCAATATGTGATATTTACAATACCCACATCAGACCAGAGCCCTGAGGCTCCTGGGCACCGATATCCACTAGGTAGGGGGAGTGAGGACACGTGCGGCTGCGATGCGTGCTGCTGCGATGCTTCCATTGCACCAATCCCAGGACTGGAGCCAGCAGCCAGCAGGCAGCAGCCGGGAGCTTCGTCGAGTACGTTCACGCTTGCCGCCGGATAGACTCACACCTGTTGCCGGGTACGTCCACGCCGCACGGCTGGGTTGGTTTACACAGGCCGAGTATGTCTACATCACGAGGAGCTGGCGACTAACGATCCTTCACGGATTCATAATGCGGCGGGATGACAACAAAGACGAAGTGCATGCGATTTGGCACGCAATGATTGGCTCGTGACGACCCCTCCCCAATTGAGCTCCGACGGCCAACCTCCAGCCGTGGATGAACGCAATTCATCAAAATTCTGCACATTGTGACATGAGGATATAAATAAAGGCTGCTTTCCTAGGCAAAGGATTGGATGAAATCGGTTGAATAGAGCGCTGGCCAAAAGATTCCAAGGCAGCGACGCCTTCTTTATATATTTTTTAATTCCATATCATGACCCAAACCGGTTTTACGGGGTTTGAACTAAAACTCATTGAAGAAGCGCAACATGACATAGAGTACAAATCGTCAGCGTTCTGGCAATCTTTCTTCGAGGGCGATTTCGTCTCGACGAAGACTACGGCGTGGTTTGCGAACATTCTCCTAACGAGTCTAGGAGGCGAGTCGATATAACGGTCCTACGTTATAATTCCAGCCATCACACCTTGTCTTCGATAGTGTTTGTGGAAGTCAAGCGCCCGGGAGGGGATATGAAAGCCGCTGAAAAACAAGCACTGGACGCAGCAAAAAAGGCCATTGAAAAGGATGGCCTAATGAACGTGTACACAATGACGGCTTGGGGACTTAAGTTTCGAACCTGGTTGGTGACAAAACGAGATCTCGCTCTGGAGCCTCTTCATGGATCAAGACAACAGCGTTCCGCCAACAACTATCTCACTGTGACCGCGAACCTGGCCAAGCTCGATAGCGATATATGTCGCATCAAGGCCGAACCCCCACTCCGGCAGGCTCCTGTCGTACCAAGTCAAGCTCTCAGATCAGTCGTTCATCCGCAGCAAGCTCAACCTGAAGAGGAAATATCCGTCAACTACAGCCACATGTCGAGCGGAGCAATGCCGATGGACTATGACTACACTGCTGCCCACTATCAAGCAGCTGAAGCAGCAACACCAATGCAATACAGCTACAGCATCAGCCAGCACCCAGCTGAAGCAACACCAGTGCAATACAGCTACAGCACCAGCCAGCACCCAGCTGAAGCAACACCAGTGCAATACAGCTACAGCACCAGCCAACACCTAGGAACAGCGGCGGATTCACAACAGCTACTAACTACAAACTTGTCTTCGTTGGAACATGAGAGTCCCGAAGCTGATCCCGCGCAAAGCGTCAGCGATACTCATACGAAAAGGATGGAAGTGGTGGTCCGCCGCAAGCCCCATCTCACCTCCAGAGTCGAATTCTTGTTCGAAGATAAGAAGGGCAAGACGCGGCATACGTTTGAAGCCGATTGGACGTGGAGGCAGTCGAAGGGAGTATTTGAGCATCGACACAAGGGCACAACTTATTTTTGCAAGAAGCTTCGTTAGGGCGTCGGAGTGTGGGTTTCCGAACCCCAGATGGAGAACTTGGGCCACAGGGCCCGTCACGTGACTTTGAGGAAAATGACTCTGTACAGACCGACTTTTTTACCAGAACATGACAGCACACACACAAACGTTATCAAGATCATCCCTCAATTGTCTCTGCATCCTCGTTATTATCACCGTGCATTACATGCCTGTTCGACGGCGACAGAGGACGCTATCTTCTGATGGTAATTGTGCCAGAAATTGAGAATTCTTACGTCCGTACTATCGCCGAGCCTGCACCAGTACAGTACACGCACATCAATCCAAACTGCCACTTGTCCCCAGCTATGACGGACATTTGCGTAACTCGTCGATGCGGCCTTTGCAAATTCCTTTTCGAGGATGGCGAGAGTATTGTCGCAGGCAAGAGTCTTCTCTATCTACTCGCTGGCGCATCTATCACTGACAGTTGCAAGCAGTGAGGCATGATCAACCTACTGAACCATTTCACTGCTCCCGTAGCATGGGGTTCCAGGATGGAGAATGCGTTTACGTCGCATGCCTAGGTGCTTGCTCGCACCAGGACGGCCAAGCAGTTGGATGTCATACCGATTGCCTAAGACTCGGGCCTTCCAAATCATATCAGAACCTTTTCAAGGCAATCGATTACGCATTCGAGCCTCCAATATCTCGACAGAAATCGCGTTGTCAATGGCTCCATTCCAGCATCGTGTCGAACCTCACGAAACCACCTCCTGGGCAGAGCCGGATGGATTGGCAAACGTACCCTTTGCCTCCAGAGATACAGAGAGAAATCGCCCAATATCTGCTGCGGGAATACGCTGCGGTGACGGCTAGCACTCTACGTATTCGACCTGACATCGTCAACAGTTCATTTAGCATATCAGGCGAGGTATGGGCTCGCTATGTTGAATTTGAGGGTGTCAAGTACGTCTGCTCCTTGGGGAATGAGCCCCAAGAAGATGATGCTTCCCAAAAGCTGTCTCCTCCGAATGACACACAAGTCGATACTTTGTATGTATGTGAGGATCATCTGGGTGTCCGGCAATTGATCTTTACAAACTCTGAGAGGACACCGGTCGTTTGTACCTCTCCGGATACCTGGTGGAAGACTTTTACAATAAATCTCCTGGACTCAAAGCTTGGACTTCAGAGCGATGTAAGTTTCCTGAAGAAGCCTATGAACTGGTAACTGACCCTAATACCTAGGGCATTAAACTACGCGCGGTGACTTGCCTCGATGGATCCTATAATAGAGCCACGTGTCACGGCATTCCCTGGGCTATTCCACAGCCTTCTGCACAGCTTCGATGCTACGGTTTCTGTCCAGAATACTCTCTGCATCCCCCCCCACCTCGAATGGCCGTGTTCCGTTATAATGGTCTAGAAACCAGCGCCTATTCGGTTTGTTTCGATCCTAATCCTGTTATTCTTCACGCTCATTCGCCAGGTGAAGATTTGTCGTTCTACCGAGAGGCATCTGACAGGTTTGCAACTTGGATCTATATTCCTATCGACAAGGACGAAAAGATTGCGGAATTATGGATGCGAAAGTCTTGTCTGTTCAACCGGGGAACATATGCACTTCTGATCAAGACAACCAGAGGCCGCGTCAGTTTCATAGGAAGCATACCAAATGATTCTGATCCGGCAGTTACTTGGACCCTTCTGGATACACCAAAAGCTGCGCCGGGCTACTTCTACTTTGATTGTGGTAACCCTCATCGTATCCGCTCCCTGGCCTTTGCGAGTGCCCGGCCTCAGCCGCAGGGAAAGCACCCTGCGATTCCAAAGCCTCTGTCGCCACACCCAGGATCTAAGTCTGGGGAAAAATTCTTTTACTCTTCGGCAGCTCTGGAGGAAGTTGTGGAAGTGATTCCATGCCAACAAGAAGTGTGTGGAGTGTTGATTGTGATTGGGATGTTATTCCGTTACGCAAATGGTCGCCGGGCAAGTCTTGGACAGGTCCGGTTGGACTGTCTCGGTCGCCCTTTGGAAGTTAATCCCCATCAAAGGCTCTGGTTGGGATGTTGTTGGACAGAGGCAGTTTTCCCTTCTGTATTCCGCATAGAGCTGACTGCTCCGTCGGATAGGGGCACTGCTCCGTCAAAGACGAGCATAACGCAATGGCTTGATGTGCCTTGGGTTGGAACATTAGAATGGTGGTACTCATCCCGACAGTGCCAGGTGTGTCACAATGGTAGGCGAAGCATACAACCCATAGGGGTTTAACGTGGAATCCGCAGATTGAGAAATGCAACCAGGCAAGCAACAGCATTGCGATTGTGTGATTAAAAAGTACATAACCACGTTCGCTTAGCCATAAATGAGTCCATGTCTGTCGTCGCCCGACTTACCGAGGACCTTCGTCCCGATCGTCAGCCAGTCATCCATCGCGTGTGTGAGTCGTGTATGTGACAGCCTGAACACCAGACTCAGAGACCTCGAATCAATCAACCAGTTATGGCATCCTGCTTCGCCACAACTGGATAAACATAGCTTCCACCAGCGTTCAATGGTTCGGTCGGACCATAGAAGCGCACTGTAGCACAAACCGACAGATTAGCATGTAAACGAAACACACAACAAGAGGGTCGACTTACGGTTGACACTGAAATTGCCTCCTCCGGCTGGTGCAGGGAGCCAGTTGTTTGTCCAGTTGGAGGGAGGGGCCACGTCGCTCGGCTGCAGGAGTATGGAAAAGGGGGCGTCGCTATGATTCGTGCCATAAACCGGCTCGCCGCCTGGATATGTCAGATTGCTCCGGTCCCCTAGCGAATACCGATCCAGCGGATTTTCGATGAGGTAGCTCGAACTGTTGTAAGCTGTCAAGCTCCAGAACCCCTTGACCGGGGGCTTCCCCGAAGGAAAGGTAAGGATGTAGGACTGATTGGCTTCCAAGAAGAGGCCCTGAACGCCAGAGCCCATGTACTCGGGATATAGCGCTTCGAACTGTACCAATTGCAAATACCCCGTAAAGGCAATCAAGCTCCTAACCGCATAATGGGAATGGAAGTTTCCGCTGAATGCGGGAGGAAAATCAAACCACAAATTGTTAAAGGGCTGCAGGTGTTCCTTTGCCGCCAACAAGCTGGCATTGACCAGTTTGTTTACCAAAACATAGTCAACATCTGGCGGCGGGATGTAGCGGCCATCGATCAAGCCGGCAGCACTGAGGGCACACGCCGCCAATGCGGTATCTGGACCGACGGGAAGATTGAAGGCGGCAACCCGTGCGACGACATTGAGAAGCTCCTGGACGGAAGCTCTGCTCAATGACCCTGGTGACTGCAACGTCAGCGGCTCAAGAGCGCCATCCCCCAGCAGCCGGGTAGTGAGCGGGGGCGCAATTGCACCTTCAAGACGAGGCTCCTGGTTCACCTGGATCTGAGCCTGGATGCTATGCACGACGTCGAGATCCGTCGAGTGATTTCGCAACAAGATCCGAGGCAGCACCAAGCCATATACCGTGGGGAAGTTGATGAAGCCGAGATAATCTGAATCGTTATCCGCAGTCTCGAACCCGACTCTGGTGGGATCTCTGGCAACTCTCATGAGGTATTTACCGGGCGCAGTTTGGTTCAAGCTCCCCAGATTCGCAAAGTTATTCGACCACCTGCGCATTGATCGGTTCAGCGATCGTCATGGTTCGGGGATGCGAGCGGGTACTAACACGTCGTAGAAAGGGAAAACATAAAAGCGACCATCGTCTACCTCTGGTATCGTCAAGGCGACATTCACCTCGGACAGATCCACAGCAACTTTCGAATAGAGCGTATCCACGTTGGGTCGTACAATAGCTGCGTCACCGGCCGTCGCGGTGTCGTTCTCGTTGAATATCGCATTGGTGCCGAGGGAAGATATGACCGAGTCCAGACTCGCAGCGTATTGGATCAAGGGATAACCGTACTGGATTCCATATCAGCCATGCCATGTTGCTTGGAGTGAATTGTTCTACTTACGACGAGGGCAAAGGCAGTTGCATCGTTTGCACGAACCGCGCTCCCTTGGCCATGAGGAAAAGGAGTGAGGGGGGTTTGAGAGGCCGCAGCACAGCCCAAGATGGCGCTGCCAAGAGCAAGCGCAGCAATCGACAAGTCGGCCAGCATGATGATGCGAGGCTCTGGGCTATATACAGGCCAGGTTTCTGGGTTGGGCGTGCCGTACGCTCGGAGCGAAGCAGCAGGTTGCGGTGCAAAACAAGAGCAGTGATTGAATATTGCTGGCTTATGAACAACTCGCCAAGAAGTGGCCGTATCGCACACGGCTAGAATAGCAACGGATGGCCAAGACGAGATCTACTGTGACGAACAACGCCCTGGGCTCCCACTTGAAAGCCAGTCTCTTATTCTTGTAGAATAACAAGTGCGCATTGCATTTACAGCTCACCGCCATCGCCTACGTTTCACAACAGGATGCACCAAATCGCACCAATGCGCACATAATACTCGCGCGCCTTCACAAAATGCCGAAAGTAAAATACGACAGACATGTCAACCACCGCCAACCAATGAGCCGCAACCGCACATGTCCGGCTCCACCGCTCCACCTTGCATAGAAAACTGTTCAGTCTCGCCATGCCGGTACGGAACTGGATCTGCTTCGTTTCTATCCAGGCAGGTCATAGAGCCCGAGTGCGCTTACCTAGCAGCGCGGTATCTGCAGTCCCCCTTGAGTATTCCCTGCCTGGATGTATCCTCGTTGTTTTGTGGGCACGTCTTTGAGGAGGTCGTGATCTGATTAACGTTACATGTACGGACTGTGTCTCAGCCACTTTACAGGAAGAGACAGCACAGCCAGCCACAATTCGACGCAGCCGTACGAAGCTCTCCGTGGCGAGTCTCGATTCGGCCCGCTAGAAACCGTTGCTCTAGAAGTGGAGTTTCGTTCCCGTGCTTCAGAACGCCACTTTGTTAAGCAAAGCCGGAAGCGTTGCGATGCGGAGGGTACACGGCAAGTGCCCGAGCAAGCAGCTTCCAGCTTTGCTTCTTTTAGCAGAGGCAATAAGGTTTCAGGACTACCCGCTCCTTGGGCATTGGTCAAGCGATAAATCTCCATCGCTAATTGGTGGTTGTTATGCTGAGTGTTGCCCGTGGTGTGTTATGTATCGCCGTGCCTGCTGTAGTATTTTAGTGTTGATGCCTTCCGTTAGCTCTAGCAAACGAACGACGCATCGTCAACAATACATCGTCTACTCATTATCGTGCAGGCATTACGGGCTCGCAGGCTTATAGGTACGCACGCACCGCACACACGCAGACATCGCAGGCACCGCAGGCATCGCAGACACCGCAGGAACCGCGGGAACCGCAGGAACCGCCTCTGAAGACACTCACTTTCAGCTTTGCTTGCGCCTATGACAGCAATCTTCTGTTGGCATCGGGTATTTTAATTACCAGTTATCAACGAGTTACTCGTAGTCAGAGGTGATGAGAGCGGAGAAACATTTCCCATCTGGCAGGCTGACACCCGATAGGCTGAGAATCACAACAGAAATCCACGCGACGTGATACAGGCTTTTCACATGGACAGGTGCTGAATGGACTCCCTCTAGACCCCTGAAGCTTGATCCCCGAACGCCACATACAAACCCTCCCCACACGCCGTAGCAACCATGGCGCCTCGCCCTTGATCCAACCCGTATCACGCGAAGAGCCCGGCCTAGTCCAAAAACATGCGCAGGTTGCCGCCGACGTGCTTCAGGTCCAGCAGGAACGTGTCGTGGCCAAACAGGCTCAGCTCCTCGCTCAGCTCGACGTGGGCGACGTTGCGGTTGCCGGCCAGGCGCAGCGACTCGGCCACCTCGCGTTGCTGCCACGCGGGGAACAGGATGTCGCTGGCCACGCCCATGACGAGCGTGGGCGTGTCGCGCAGCGCGGCCAGCCCGAGGATCAGGTCAGCGGGCGGGCGCGACGGGCCCGGGCCGAGGGGCTCCGGGGCGTCGGCCTGGGCCTCGGGCTGCTCCTCGTAGGGCGTCGCGGGCAGGGTGAGGCTGCACCGGACGTCGGCCGGGCGGAGGTCCCGCGGGCGGGCGGCGCGGCGGGCCTGGGTGGCGGCCTGGCTGTCGCGGCCGAGGTCGAAGAGGTCCATGGCCTTGCTGACGTAGAGCAGGCTGTTGGGGTCGTAGTTGAGGCACCACTTCTCGCCCGCGTGGTCCAGGTACGTCTCGATGAGGAAGTCGGGGCACAGGGCGGGCGGCTTGCCGGGGTCTGCGCGGCGGCGGCCGAAGCGCTGCTCCCACTCGGGCCCGGAGCGGTACGTGACGGTGGCGATCTCGCGCGCGAGCTTCATGCCCGCGTGGGGCGGCACGCCGTCGTAGTAGAAGCCGCGGTTCCAGTTGGGGTCCATCATCAGCACCTGGCGCTGCGTGTGCCGCATGGCGATGCTGTAGGGGTGGCTCCGCGCGCAGCCGCTGATGGAGGCGATGCGGCCCACGCGCGAGGGGAACAGCACGCCGGCGGCCAGGGACTGCATGCCGCCCATGCTCGAGCCGACGCTGGCGTACAGCCTGTCGATGCCGAGGCCGTCGAGCAGGCGGAACTGCGCGCGCACCATGTCCTGCATGGTCAGGATGGGGAACCGCGTGGCGTAACGCTCGCCGTTGCCCGGGTCGATGCTGCTGGGGCCCGTGGAGCCGTAGCAGCCGCCGAGGACGTTGGTGCAGACGATGTGGTATCTGTCCGTGTCGAGAGGCGCCCCGGGCCCGATGAACTTTTCCCACCAGCCCGGCTGGGGATTGGCCTCGGTCGAGCGCGCGTGGGACGAGGCCGAGAGGCCCGTGTGAAGCAGGATGGCGTTGGACCTGTCCCCGTTCAGCTCCCCCCACGTCTCGTACGCAATGTTGAACTCGGGGAGGACGCCGCCCCAGTCCAGCTGCAGCGGCTCCCTGCAGCGGTGGTTGAGCGTGGCGCCCGAGGTGTACGACGGCTCCGGCCCGCTCGACCTGCCGGCCTTGAGGTTCTCGGACCGCGACTCCATGGCGTCGAGGCAGGGGAACGCCATGGCGGGATTCGACGCTGCCCCGGACCGCCGGGCCGTGGCCGAGTGAAGACGCCGAGATGCATGGTGCGCGAGGCCGCCACGAGGCCGAGCAACGGCGGGCGATGGCTTCAGTGAGAGGGCGCGTTGGAGCTGGCGGCCCGCGGCGACCAGCGATCTTGGAGGCCCCATGATGGAGTTAATTGACCGAGACGGGCCAGCATCTGCCGTCCGAGGTGTTCTTGACGTCAACGCGGCGATGTCGGGCGCTGTCTGCTTACTCATCCTCGCACATCATTTCACGTGCACATGCACGCCATCTCAACTACAAACCATGAGTATCACCATCAGTCGGGCCATTGAGAAGCGAGGACAAACGCTCCGACTGCGTTATCGGGTGGCCCGCGTCAACATCAGCTCGGCGGTTGTGATTTGCAACGATTCAATTCAATCTACACACCGTTTTACGTTCAATCCATAGCTGCTGTTGAAGGAGCCACTGTTTCCCAAACTGTTGAACCTCCATCCACCGTTCCGAAGACGCCGCAAGCCCCCAAACCCGCGGCCAGCTTTTCAGACCAGCCAGCAAGCCAAACACCCCCCGCCCTTACAGCCACACCTTGAAGATGCGGATGTAGATCATCTTGACTGCCTGCACCTCGAAGCAGTACAGCAGCAGCTCCGCCGCCAGGAAGCCGGCGTACGACGGCGCCGGCTGCGCAAAGCTCAGCGCGTCCCGGAACGGCGGGATCCATGGGATCGCGAAGCCAATGGCCATGATGGCCATGGTCGAGAGCGCGAGGGGCATCGTGGAGCGGCTCTGGATGAAGGGGATCTTGGCCGTCCGCAGCAGGTGCACGATGAGCGTCTGCGTGAGGAGTCTGTTGCCGGTTAGCCCAAGCTCGCCCGCGGCGACGGAAGAACGCACCCTTGGAGGAACCAGTGCGCCCGGAACATCCTGATGGCCTCCTCGTCGGCGTCCGCCTGCACCCCGTAGTAGAACCAGCCGAGGCTAAAGGTCAGCATGTCGATGACGCAGCTCGTGGGGCCGAGGACGAGGACGAAGCGCAGCAGATCAAACGTGTTCCAACGCTTGGGCGTCTGCAGGTATTCCGGGTCGACGCGGTCCCACGGAATGGCAATCTGGCTGATGTCGTAGAGCAGGTTCTGCGCGAGAATCTGCAGGCCCATCATCTGTTGCTGTTAGCCGTCTGCGCGAACCGACCACATCAAGGGCGAATTACCGGCTGGTAGGGGAGCCATGCGCTCGCCGCCAGGACACTGAAGACGTTGCCAAAGTTGGACGAGGCGACCATCTACCACCGTGTCAGCAGGGTCTCTCGGAGGCGCGTGGCCTGAGCCTACCTTGATGTACTTGATCGTGTTGCCGTGGGTGATGCGGCCGGTCCGCACGCTGGTCACGATGATGCCCAGGCCCTTCTCCGTCAGGATCAGATCCGCGCAGTCCTTGGCGACGCTCGCGCCCGAGTCGACCGAGATGCCCACGTCGGCCCTTCGAAGGGCCATGCAGTCGTTGATGCCGTCGCCCAGCATCCCCACGCAGTGGCCCGCCTTGCGGAGGCTGCCGACGACGAGCGCCTTCTGGTTGGGGGTCAGCTTGGCGAACACGGTGCAGGTCTTGACGACGGCGTCAAATTGCTCGTCGTCGTCCTCGAGCTGCGCCAGATCGGGCCCCGTGATGGCCTGCAGGTCGTCGTCGGTGCTGTCGTTGGGCCCGAGCACGCCCAGCGCCTGGCACACGTTGAGCGCCACGGGCAGGCTGTCGCCGGTCAGGACCTTGACGTCGACGCCCAGCGCCTTGAGCTGCGCAATCGACTCTGCAGCGTCGTCCTTGGGCGGGTCGATGAAGCTGAGCAGCCCCTCGAGCGTCATGCGGGTCTCGACCTCGCGCAGGCCGTCCTCGTCCTCGAGGTCGACCTCGGCGAGCTGCTTCTCGGCGACAAGGAGCACGCGGTACCCTTCCTTGTTCAGCGCGCCGGCCCGGTCGAGCAGCATCCGCTTCTTCTCCGGGTCGAGCGGGACGGCGACGCCGCCCTGGCGGACGGACGAGCAGACGCCGAGGACCTCGTCGAAGGCGCCCTTGGTGATGAGGAGGTTCTGGCCCGTCGCACCGCGGACGACGCAGGCGGACCGGCGGCGCTCAAACGTGAACGGGATGGCCGTGATCTTTTCGTAATGCGCGACGCTCACGGGCTTGCCGTCCCGGAGGCGGTGGTTGAGGATGGCCAGGTCGATGTTGTTGCCGTTGGAGCCCTGGACGGCGGCGTCGACGGTGGCCAGCTTCAGCACGGACATGTTTTCGGCGCCGGCGTAGTCGAGATATTGGCACAGCGTAATCTCGTCCTTGGTCAGTGTTCCGGTCTGTCCGGTCAGCAACGTCTTCGCTTGCGCGCGCGATGCAAGGCCTTACCTTATCGCTGCAGAGCACGGACATGGCGCCGAGGTTCTGGACCGAGTCGAGGCGCTTGACGATGGCCTTCATCTTGGAGAGCACGTAGGCGCCGCGGGCGAGGTTGGCGTTGACGATGGCGGGCAGCATTTCCGGGATGAGGCCGACGGCGACGCTGATGCTGAAGAGCGCCGCGTCGTTCCAGTTTCCGGTCGTCTTGCCAGAGATGCCGAGGACCTGCGACGTGTTGGTAGCGGCTCCGCGACGCAAGGACTCGTGGACAACTTACGATGGGGACCATGACGCACACGAAGCCGATCAGCATCCAGCTCACGCTGCGGATGCCCTGTTGGAACGCATTCGCCGCGCGCTTCTTGGTCAGCTCCTTGGCCATGCCCGCGATGAGAACGTCTATGGGGGTCAGCTGCGCCAGATGATGCGTCAACACTTCAGCTCACCTGCTCCGGTGCGAAGCACCAGCGCCAGCCCGTTGCCGGAGATGACGCTCGTGCCCATGAAGGCAACGTTGACCAGGTCAAAGAGCGTGGCCTCCTTGTCGCCGATGGCGGTGGCCACCTTGGCCACGGGCTCGTTCTCGCCGGTCCACGTCGACTGGCTGATTCGGAGGAACGAGGCCTCCAGGATCAGGCAGTCGGCGGGAACGACGCTGCCGGGCGAGAGCACGACAATGTCTCCGGGGACGAGGTCCTTCTCTACGACGACCTTGTCGATCGAGTCGTGCACCTTGCCGATGAGCGCCTCGACGCTCGGGGGCTGGCGGCGGACCTTCTGGTTGTTGGTGACCGACGACTGGAGCCGGAAGACGGCCACGCTGCTGCGGTACTCTTGCCAGAAACGAACGAGGACGGAGATGGCGACCATGATGAGCAAGACGGTCACGCCGGCCTGCGCGAGGTTAGCCTTGGTGGACGCCATGCCGGCAGCAGCGGAACACTCACCCAGTCCCGGTCGGGGACAGAGGCGTTGATGATGGCCAGGAAGATGAGCAGGATGTTGAACGGGTTGGGGATGGCCGCCAGCAGCGTCAGGATCCACGAAGGCGGCTTCTGCGTCGGCAGCAGGTTGGGGCCCTTGATGGTCCGGCGCGTGTCGGCCTCGTAGTCGGTCAGCCCGTCCCGGTGCGTCTGCAGGTGCTCGAGCGCCAGGTCGGCGGGCATCAGGGCAAACGCGGCGAGGACGGCCTCGGGCGAGGCGTCGCGCGCCGACGGGGGCAGCTGGTTCCAGGACATGGTCGCGGGCCACGGAGAGGCGCGCTTCCCTCGGAGGCGGGAGAGCCTGGCCATGACGGCGCCGGCGAAGGAGGACATGGTGACGACGGCGCTGCGAGCGGATGCGTCGTCATGCCAGTATAGCGGTTGGGAGATGTCGACGTCGAAGAAGCCGAGTTTCAAAGGCTCTGTTGTCTGTGATCACGAGGGTCTGGAGGCGATGGCTCCGCGGCGCCTTGCCGGGCTGGCCCTATGGCGGTCGGAAGTCACTCGGCGGTGTTGATGCAGCAGCCGCCAGGACTGCGTTTGCGTGGTTGGCAACAGACTCCAGCTTTGCGGGATACAGCTCGCGTGAGCTGTTGTGAAACGGTGGCGAGGGACCCGAGGGCGGCTCTCTGCGCGGTCTTGTGCTCTGCAAGGCGAAGGCTGCCAAAGAATGAGGCTCGGTGAATATGGGAGTCTGGTGCGGGCGGCCGCGGGCGAGGTCAAGTACCTTTTCAGCGTGGCAGCCAAGAAGGGGATATACGACAACGGACGGCCCGACGCGAAAGGGTCGAGTCCTGGCCCGTGAGTCCAGTGAGTCAAGGCCCAGCCGCGCGACGGGCAGAAATCCCCTCATACTGCCGCGGGCAACGGTCGACAGATGCCGTTGGCTCAGGCTGGTTGCGGCGGTGACACAGCAGACGATATCGCGGTCCGCTTCTTCAGCTGCGGTGGAGGCATCCGCGGGTGCGACTCGTCATGTCGTATAGACTCCGCCGCGCACCGACAGCTGCGCTTCTGCTGCTGCCCAGACTTGTCGCCACGCAACTCGGCTGTCGCGTCTGCCGCAAATCCCACGCCGGGGATGCGCCCACGGTGCTCGCTGCCATGCTCCTCGCGGCGTGGCAGTGCTCGGACGCCCAGCCTTGGCTCGACTCCCTGGCTGGCGGCCTCTTCGGTCCCGCCAGTCACCGCCACGGACACGGAGGCATGCCCCAAGAATGGCACCGCTCGCCGGGCTCCGTCCATGGTGTTGGTTGTATCCTGTGCGGCGGACCGGCGGACCGCTCGTCTCGCTTGCACGTCGGCGAACCTGTTCCTCGACCAACGCGGCCCGCCCACACTGCAAAGGTCCCCCCCCCTTGGTGACACTTGGGATAAACTCTGTGCCTGGCCGTGGCCGGTGCCCGTGATTGGCGAGGGCTGCTTTCGTCGTTGCACCGCAGCTGATATTTCTGCGCTCCACGCGGCGCGCTGCTGCTTGGGGTATGTGCAGCCGACCTCAGCCTTACTTTATCCCGCACGCCTCCTTCTTCTGTGAAACTCGACATGTGCACGAGATCTGTTCCGCTGATGGTGGAAGGACTTTAAGACGGGCCGATGCCAGTCGAGCTCGTCAGCCCGGCGCTTGCACGGGGGCGACGAGTCGAGTCCGGCGCAAGGTCAGCCGTTGAAAAAGAAACGCGCCAAGCATTCGATTGGCAACGCGGGAGGGCTTGCGTCATTTCTCGATTAAGACGGCGATAAGGTTTGTGGCTTGAATGGCGGCTTGCTCCATGGCCCTGCGTTCGCACGTGACGGGTTGTGAGGCGCGGTGTCTGTCCCAACGGCCTGCCTTGCCATTCTCTTTCCCAGACTCTCTGTTTGATACTCTGACAGGCTCGTTGACGAGGCATTGATATGGCACCTTGCCAACGCTGTACATGCAAGTTTTCTTGCTATCTGCTCGACCCACAGCCAGGTACCGTTCCAGGGGGGCGTCATTTCTCGCAACCAACATGCAACAGCGCATGAGCACGCAAACGTGTTGGGTGCATCGGGAAGACCGATTCGATCTTGGCAAGGGCGATTTTTCTCTGCATATGAGTTGCAATTCATAGCTGGATTCGAGACACCGAACTCAGGCCCGCGCACTCCTGCGGTCTGCACAGCGCCTGCCTCACTCGTGAAACCTTGAAGGTAGGCTTTTCTACCTAGACTGGGTCAAATTGGCAATTGTGTCGAAACGCCATAATTCAGCTTCGTAGCGGCTGCAGACCGAAAAGACCTTTTATGATTCAATGGCAGGTGCTGGCGCTGCCTTGGCATCATACAGGTTCTCCGCGGCATGGGGAACATGCTCGTCCACAGCGGATCAACTCCTCCAAGACAGCACCCTAAGCTTCCCGTCGCCTCGGGACACGGCGATAGACAACCACGTTTGTTCCATCCTTCAAGGGCTCGTTATGTGGCTCCAAGATATAGCCTCCAATCTTTGGGGCCGCGACCCACCAAATGAACCAATAAACGACAGACGCAACCAGAACACCAATGCCCACGACACAGTACAGCCAGTACGGGAGAGGCGGCGTGTCCCCCTGCCCCCCCGGAGGCCGCAGGAACGGCGCCACAAGCTGAAATGCCTGGCCCGCCATGTAAAAGACCGCAACGGGCCACCAGACCTTGAACGGGCGCGCGGCCTTGGGCTCGCTCCAGCGCAGGTAGAGGAGGCCCGCAACGACGAGGAAGTTGATGACGGATCCCGGGTAGCCTTCCAGGTCGAGGATGAAGTTGTAGGCGTTTCCAAAGGGGATGGCCACAATGACGATGAACGACGGGATGAAATGCAGGATGAGGCCTGTCGACGGAGAGCCAAACGGCCAGCCCGATGCCCAGAATCGAGGGAACGGTATGACGCCCTCTTTTGCCAGTTCCTGGTTGACGCGGGCCTGGGCGAAAGTCACGGTCAACACGTTGCCGAATGCCGAGAGGGCGACGAGAACACTCAGGGCTCGCCGAGCAGCAGCGCCGAAGACTTTGCCCATGAAGTAAGAGGCGACGGTGGTGCCGCTAGCTGCGATTTCCTGCGGAGTGGCAGCGGCAAAGTAGGCCACGTTCGCCAGGAGATAGAGGACGCCGCAGGTGGACAGGCCGAGCGGGCCGGCGATCTTGATGGTGCGCACGGGGTCCTTCACCTCGTTGAGCACGTACATGGCGTTGGACCATCTAGATTTCATCAGACGCATTCCCTGTAACACTGCGAGGCCCCGTCTCACCCCGCGTACGAGTTCAGCACCTTGAAGAGCGCCGTCGCGTACGGATTCCCCGAGGTGGCCGAGTGGGCGAAAGCGTCCCGGAAACTTGCGCGCGGGTCTGGCACGCTGGACACGCCGCCGCCCAGCACGGCCCATCCTGTAACCACGATGAACAAGAGCAGGGCGACCTTGAGGATTGTGAAGAGGTTCATGCCGCGGACGCCGAGTTTCGGGAAGAAGGTGTGGACGAGGGTGACGCAAACGATGACTCCGATGGCGATTCCGCGCTGCTGCCACTCGGTCGCCACATGCCCGGACGCGACGATGACGTTCGAGGCGAAGACGATGCATCCAGAAGCTGGCGTGGGCCGGCGTCAGCTCCATTTTGCACAAGGAAGCAGCCGCTCTCACCTGTGAACCCCAGAGCGACGGCCTGGACGGCAAAGACGACGGTGATCAGCATCTTCGGGCGCCGGTACACCGCCTCGAGATACACCTTTTCACCGCCGCTCCGCGGTATCATGCACGCGAACTCGAGCCAGACGCAGAGTCCCGCGAGCGCGAGCAAGAGGCCCAGCACCCAAAGAAGCATCGACGCACCCACGCTCCCGACGCTGCTCACGATGGACGACGGCGTGGAAAAGATGCCGGTGCCGATGATGCGTCCGATGCTGCGTGCGATTTGGTCAGCCCAGCTGAGCTTGCCGCGTGCGCAGGAACCTACATCAGCGAAGTCGTGCTGAAGATGCCCAAATGGCGGCCCAGGCCCCCAGCAGTGTACTGCGCGAACGTCAGGCCGCCGACATCCCCCTTGAGCTCCTCGCTGGAGGCAATCCCGGCATCATCTCCGTGGTCCAGCAGAGCGTCGCTCTTGGAATGATCTGGAGACTCGCTGGCCATAGTCGCTTCGTCAACGGGTCGCGCGAGCAATTGCAATCCACAATTGCAACACCACACGCGGGCTCGCTGCAATGTAAATACCGTGTCCATCTTGGGGCGCTTCCTGCGGTTGTGCCACGGACACGCCGACATAAACCGGGTGACATGCGTCCATCGTCTGATTGCGTGATCGCCGTCGACTGGCTGCCTGGGCGGATTTATCCACATTCTCGAGCCGATCCGTTTCAACGAGTAGCACGGCATAACATCGGAGGAACCACTGCTGCATACATGGTGCAGAATATTAGCTTGGTTACGCAAAGAATAGCTTGCGTGTTAGCATTCTTAGATTCCATTCTTGCCAGGGCGTGCCTTGGCTGCGGAGCCATCCCACTCACCACTAGAGGCACTCTACCGTCAGGCTCCGCCTCGGGTCTTCTTTCACGCGGTGAGTTGTGGCTTTGCCGCAAGGTTGACGGGGCTATCGTGGGTTGACCGGCTCGCATGGCGTACGGACAGGGCTGTTGTGCGAGCTTCCCGTTTCAACAGAGTGCGAGTCCGCGTAACTACCTGCCACATGCCCAACGTAGTAGAGGGTCAGCCGACATGTCAAAAGATAGGCGACAGTTGTCCAACGACTCATTGGCCCTCCTACGCCAGTCCTTCGCGATGGCCCTGCTCGGTTCCGCTGCGCTTCCAGAATCAGAGCTTCGGCAAGGGGTCTCGTCATTCTTACGGCGACCCTGTCTGACGTCCGTGTGACGACCCGTGAGCTTTCCGGCATGTCCCTCGCCGGCGACACCTCAATGTTGCCCCCCAGGAAAGGCCCGCCGTTCAGTGCCTTGATCGCTGCGGTCGCCTCCTCCATGGTCTCGAAGTCCACGAAGCAGTAGCCCGGGATTCGCGCGCCGACGGGGTCGATGGAGATGTGCATCTTTTCGAAGTCGCCGAACCCATTGTCGGCGGACACCTCCTCGATGTCGTAGGGCTTGATCGTGTAGCGGAAGTTGCCTGTCCTCAATCAGCCTTGTCAGACAGAGGCTACAGGCCACGATGTCGCACCTGGGTAGACGCGTCGGCCTGCGGACAAGGCATTTGCTTGGCTATCCATGGCGCTGCCATCCATGTTGGCGGAACGCGCCGGAAGACTTTGCGCGGCTCTCGCCGATGAGTTGTCTGATCGAGCTTCGATGAAGTGGTTGACAAAGGAGGGTTCCGTGCCCCACTGCCAGCAGAATGGGTGAACTCGTAGGCGACTCCGAGTAGCTACCCGGCTTGAATAAGAGACAATTCGGCTGCTCGGCAGGAAATAATCCACCCATTCTCGTTGCAGTTTCTGCATGATACCATGGCGTGTCCGTCTGCCGTCATAGCAAGCAAATGCATCTCCGTTCAGCCCTTGTGCCACTCTACAGAATCCAGAGCAAGGTCCGAAAGCCAGGCAGTCCCTTTGCATATGTAGTCGGAAACCGCCAGGGCCTTTGCGCAGAGGCAAGGAGACGTCCATTCACGCTTCCTCCTCCTGAACCTTCCGAGCGGCATGTTTTGTTCCTTGCGGGAATACCCCTTCTTTTGTTTCCGCCAGTTCTGGATGTTCTTCCAGGAAGCGCCTTTCCTCGGAGGATAATTCCATGCTCATTTTCCTCTTCGCTTTGATCCGGTTCCCGATAAGCCCTCCAAACTTCTCCTCACCGAACGTAGCCTTGTACTCTTCATCGGAATAATATTTTATATCCGCTGGGTCAGAGTTGAACGGGTAGGTGTTCGTCAGATACACCACCGCTCAGCAAGGATTCATTAATCGAGCATTCGACTTACAGTGCTTCCCCGTTCCACTTGTAATAACACACTTCAGGGTCTTGCGATCCACGTTGACAAACATCGATCAAGAAGTAGCATCGGCAGCGATCGAGCATGTAGTGGCCAGCGAGGTGCAGACCATCATTGCTCTCATCGAAATCTCGGCCAAAGCGATTCCGGCATGCTATATTCGCTACTGTGATCCTTCGATCGATGGCTTTTCCGGGAATCGTTTCTGACGAGCATTTTACAAGGATTCGGCCTGCCATTGCAAAACAAATGTCATGGGCGTCGTGAGTGAGGATGCGGGGAGGGAGGCCTTTATAGGCTCACAAGCCTACTTGCGCTCGTGGCTCTTCTCCACAGAGGCAAGAAGACGGGTCTTCATGATAATGAACGATAATGCTATTAATGATACTTATTTGTGCGTGTGTCAAAGCGGTCTGTAGCCGCGGCCCCCTCGCCCTAAAGTCACGTGCTGTAATACTGGGTGGCCTCAATCTATCAATGTGACAATTTGAACTTTAAGAGTCATCCTGCGAGACTAGGCGCTTCTTCCGGCCCTGACTGGCGTCAAACCTTGTGCGCCTCGCCGTCGGCGCCATAAGTACTTGGTCCAACTCAGCGCGCCAAGAAATATTTTCTTCTCCTACAACAACTTTTCCTCCTCTTCTTTCTTCTTCCAATGCCCTTCTCGCTTCTGAGAGTGGTGGCTCGGAGCACCTGGGGAGTTCATGCCTTGACCCCCAACGCACTCCAACGCACGTCAACAACCATCAGCAACCGTCTGCCACTACGACCTCTCCCAACTGCGGGCTGCTGAGTCGGTCCAACATGCACCACGGCATGACGCGTCAATTCAATTGCCTCTGGTCCACGACCGCCTCATACTTCCTCCGGTCATTCACAAACTCAAGCCAAATGTGGATGCCGCTGCTTCTGGGCTCGCCAGACCCCGGGAAGCCCCGTGCCTGACCAAGGCGGCTACCTTGGGTGTATGCATAAGCTGATGCGTCCCTGCTGTGCCCTCCGCGGCCTCCCCGGCCGGGTCTGTCTCGTGGTGGAGGGCGGAGCAGTTAAAAGGCCAGTCCTCGGATAGGCAAATTGCCAGGCAGCCAGAAGCAGAAAGACAGAGAGACATACCCACCAGGCAGTGCAAGTGTACGATATCGTTCAGCACCGCTGGCGACGACAGGAGGAGACTTGAAGGCAGAAGTCTGCCACGCCTGCCGAGGTCCTGGCCTTGACCGAGAGGAGTCGGCTCTTGCGGTGAATCATATGCGAGTGCAGTCACTCACCGCTGGCGATGATCCACCTCCAGTCCAAAACAGTCCCCTTCAGCACAAATGATATCGGCCAAGGGCTGACAAAGCGGGTCATCTCCTCTAGCGTCAATCAATTGCTCACATTCAGGGGCTCAGGTGCGCAACTCACCTGTATAATGTCCCAGAGCCGATGATGGAAGCCGGCGCCCATGATGAGGAGTCATTCTGAGGCAGCAAGGTCGGTTCCTAAAAAAAAAAAAAAAAGGTGCGTCAGCCAATGGCTGACGACTTGTGCGAAGTCCCCTCATTCAATATCCTTTTCTTCATTGCCTTGGGCTCGGATCGTAACAATTGCATATAGCCAATGATGACTACCGGCCCTTATGAGGAGCCCGTTCTGAGGCAGCAAGGTCGGTTCCTAAAAAAAGGGCGTCAGCCAAAGGCTGACGACTTGTGTGGAGTCCCCTCATTCAATATCTTTTTCTTCATTGCCTTGGGCTCGGAAAGTCGTAACTGTCTAATCATTGGGGGTCCTCACTGCCATATAGCCAATGATGACTACCGGCCCTTATGAGGAGCCCGTTCTGAGGCAGCAAGGTCGGTTCCTAAAAAAAGGGCGTCAGCCAAAGGCTGACGACATGTGGGAAGTCCCCTCATTCAATGGCTTCTTCATCGCCTCGGGCTCGGAAAGTCGTAACAGCATGCAGCCAGTGATGAAACCAGCTCATCAAGAGTGGTGCGGATTGTCGTCTGCGTCTTGGGTCTGAGGCAGCAGGTGTCCGAAAAGCAGAGTGTGCCAGTGCCAGTCAAAGATAGGCAGTAAAGAGAAGGGACCGGAGGAGGGGAACGGCGAGTGTCGTTGTCATCGTCGGTATCTTCAGTGTCATGGGCAAGTATACTGCACAGGGGCATGTGTTAGCCAAGAACGTGAGCTAACCAGTGGCCATGGAACTCACCATTTCCGGTAAGGTAACGGGCGAACAGAAGACTGGATACATGTGCCAGGAGTCATCCCAATGAATTTGGTGCTGTGAAAGAGAGAGGAGGCCTTGACGAAGCTGAAGGGACAAATGCGAAGTATGCGAAGCTGAGTGGACGGACAAATATCGGAGACTCGGGTGACGTCGCATCTTGTGCCTTGACGAGAACCTTGAGGGTAGAGGCGGTGAAGCGACTGACAGATGTAAGCATGGAAGAGAAGGAGAGAAGATGAGTGATGAGATGGAGGAGAGGCGATAGTGGGATGACAAGAGTGGTGAGGCTGATGGGGGGAGTACGTGAGGGTAGAGTGATGGAGGGAAATCAGGAGAATGGGGCGAATCAAAACCGTATCGAAGAAGACGATGGATGGCGACAGGAGAACTGATTATGGCGATTGTTGAAGAGAAGACAGTGATGGAGAGAAGAAAGGGATAGAGAGAAGAAAAGAGGACAAGGTTGGAAAAGGGTCGAGAGTTCGGTTTAAGTTCTCCATCTACATGTGCTCGCAACTTCCTGGGCACTCTTCACAGTCACCATGACCTTCGGGTCAGCGGGTGTCGAACGAGCAGCCGAACCTGGAAAGGTTTGGAAAGACGACCCTCAAGCGTGAAGACGGAAAGGCAGCGTTGTCGCAGTCTTCCCATTGCAGGCATGAGCAACTCTGAGATGTTGGTCTCAGGCGTTGCGCTTGCCCACCGTCGAGAATCATCTAACAGGAACTTGGGGAAGACGAGCACAAGGTGAAGCAGCTACGCGGTGAAATGGTGCCGCCAGCTCGGCAGAAGGAGCCCGTCGTAGGACGAACAGATCGGTGGCTCGCGACTGTGCGGCTTCCTACCCCTTTTCTTGTGGGGACTGAAGGACGTGCTTTACAAAAGAGCGTCAAGTACGGATCTACAAGCACGGACAACGGAGGTTGGAAAGACAGCAAGCAGTGCAGAGTCATGTTTTCTGGTAGAAACAGAAGGTGATCACAGCTACGGGCTCGCTTGCGGATCGACAAGGCAGCGCCAGGGTCGAATTGGCATTCTTGACGTTCTCGTTCGAGGCTTGGCCACAACTTTCCCAAGCGTCTCAGGCCTATGGAATCTTGGCCACATTGGCAGGTCCATGTTAAACTGGGCCTTTCTGGACGTGATCAAGCAGGGCCATGGCAAGTCCGCAACCAAGTCCACAGGTGCCTTTCTTTGATGCCACAAAGCAGGAGGCCGCAACATCTCCTAAATTGGGCAGGAGCTTGTGAAATGTCGTCTCAAGGGCGCCGCCGCCAACTTCCCAGGCATGCAATGGAAGCGTGGATCCACAACCGCGTGTTGATTTTGTGAATGGAGTCTCATCTGATGCCGTTATGACATGATGCGTCTACGTAGCAGTCGTGGGTGAAAGCCCACTTGACACCACCGTGATTTCTGTCTAGGTATGCAACCCCGCCGGCCGAGTCCATCCATCCCATGCAAGTCCCCTCGACGCTCATACGGCCCAGTACACGTCAATATTGACAGACTCGATGTTGTTCACCCACGCCGGGAACCTTGCCTTCCCCCAGACGGTAATCACGTCCCCGAACCGCAGGCTGTTCACAAAGGAGCCGTCACCTGTTGCCCGTCCCCGGCCCTCGGCGTCCAGCGCCTTGCCGGCCTCCGAGTTGGGCGTGACGTCGTCGAGATACGACCACGTGACGACGTGGTCCTGCCATGCCCTCGTGGCGACTTTGTTCCGATGGATGTCGAACTGGTCTTGCTGCAGCAGAGGATGGACGTACCTGTAGTCCTCTTCGGGACTGTCCCGCCAAATTGAAGGGTGCACCGGCCGGAGACCGCACACGGGGAGAGATGGCGCCGTTGAGCTCGGCGACTCGTGGCGGACGTCGTAGGTGCACTTTGCGTCGCCTGCGGACATTAGTTCCTTTCACCGCGCATGTGTCCAAACGAGACGTACAGTCTTGGTCGGCGTCGAACCGCTCCAAGCCGGCTTCGAACCAGGTAAAAGACCCCTCGTACGTTCCCTGCTGTGCGCTTCTGTCGGCCCATCCCTGGTCTTTGCTCCTGATGGAAAAGACAACCTTTCGAGCAGGGCGGGCCAGCCTGGGCGTTGGGTAGTCGGCCAGCCTGGCGAAGAACCTTGGATCGTGCTCTTTGCTCAGCGGCAGCGGCTTGGCCTCGTTTGTGTCGTAGGCGAGCTCCTCTGCCAAGTTCTTGTCCCCGTCGATACCAGTCAGGCCGAGGGGGTACGAGCGAATCTAGCCACTCCAGTCAACCGTCGGCAGCCAGGGCCACGGGATGCGCTGCAACTCACCAAGAACTGGTTCTGCGCCTCGCTCGAGCCGACGACGCGCAGGTGGTCCCGGCGCTCGGCGTTGTAGTTGATGGCATTGGTCGAGTGCGCCCAGTACTCGGCAAAGTCGAGGATGGAGTCGACCAGGTCCGGAGGAAGGCGTTTGCTGCGGGCGAGCATGATGCGCGTCACCACCACGTCGATGGGCGTCGGGCTGTAGAGGCCGTCGCCGGCGGTGGGCGTCTTGTCGGCGGGCGTCGGTTCGCGGTTGGGCGTCGACTCCGGGTCGGGGTCGGCGAGGTCCATGGACCGCAGGCGGCGGATGAGCATGGCTGGGACGATGTGCGCCATGATTATACTGAGGAGGAGCAGCGAGGCGAACTCGATGAGAATAGGCGGAAGATCAATCGAGAAAGAAGAGCGGTGCGGTACGTTGAGGTTGATAGATAATAAGATGTAGAGTATGGAGGATGACTGGTTCAAGCAGAGGCAGAAGCCGAGCGTTGACGTCAGCGGGGTAGCCCAATCACATGCCAGCGGCACTGACCAGGGGTCCACGACAGCGGCGTATTCGTAACTCGTACCTAAAAGCTGCGCAGAGCCTCGGGGTACCGGTAATGGATTACGTCTGCAACGACGCAACACGTCGGGTACATTTACCATGATCGAGATGATGGTTGTCACGGTTGATTGGGTGTATAATACCCGATGCCAACAGAAGACTGCTGTCATAGGCGTAAGCAAAGCTGAAAGTGAGTGTCTTCGGCGGCGATGCCTGCGATGCCTGCGATGCCTGCGATGCCTGCGATGCCTGCGATGCCTGCGATGCCTGCGATATATATAGATGTATTGTTGACGATGCGTCGTTCGTTAGCTAGAGCTGACGGAAGGTAGGCATCAACAACACCAAAAACACTACGGCGGGCACGGCGATATACGATATATCACGGCTAACGCTCGGCATAGCAACTACCAATGAACGATGCAGATTCAATTGCTCGACCAATATACCAAGTACGAAGAGCGGATAGCCCCGCAACCTTATTGCCTCTGCTTAAAGAGGCAACCTGGAAAGCTGGAAGCTGCTTGCTCGGGTACTTGCCGTGTACCCTCTACATCGCAACGCTTTCAGCTTTGCTTACCTAATTATTAGTTAATTCGAGTGGTTTCGCACTGTTGCATCAAATTTTGACGTCATCGCGCATGGGACAACGCCGTCCTGCCCGCGTCAACCATCACCAGCGATGAGAATCTCGTGCGCTCCAGTCACCCCTCTGAATCGACCACTCTTTCAATGCCCCGCGGCAGCCCTTGCACGACCACTCGCAGCATCCAGCCGACGGGTACAATATGAGCAACCCAACCGCGTCGCTGGCGCATGTCCCCATCACCCTGCCCGATGGAATAACCAAGCACCAGCTGCAGTCCTTCCGACCCTTCAAGGCGAGCTGCAGACGCAAACACCGTGATGGGCACCGTGGCTGACACCCAGCAGGACTGGATCGCAACGCTCAACGAGTCTCTCGGCCTTCAGGCGCAAGCCTCCCACCCCTTCCACGCCGACCCCTACGCCCTGCGCTCCATCGCGATCCAGTCCTTTGACCGATTCGGCGGCGGCCGTCTCGGCTTCGTCAAGCTCACCGCGTCAGTCTCCAACGCGGCCGGCGAGAGCCTACCCGCAGCAGCCCTCCTCCGCGGCCCCAGCGTGGGCATGCTCGTGATGCTCATCCCAGACGACGCGCCGCCCGAGTCGGACGAGCGCTACGTCGTTCTAACGGTGCAGCCGCGCGTACCGGCTGGGAGCCTGGGGTTTGTCGAGCTGCCGGCCGGCATGGTCGACGACGGGAGCTTCAAGGGCGCGGCGGCGAAGGAGATTGAGGAGGAGCTCGGCATCACGATCCACGAGGATGAGCTGGCGTGCCTGAGCGAGCTGGCGAGTCCAACAGCGGCTGGCGTGGATGAGGGACTTGCTGCGGCCATGTTCCCGAGTGCGGGCGGGTGCGACGAGCACGTCACGATATACAGCCACGAGCGGCGGATACCGAGGGAGCAGCTGCGCGACTGGAGCGGACGCCTCACAGGCCTGCGGTCCCACGGCGAGAAGATTACGCTCAGGGTTGTCCCGATGAAGGACCTCTGGAGAGAGGGCGCCCGGGACGCCAAGGCACTGGGTGCGCTCGCCCTCTGGGAGGGACTGCGGAGGGAGAAGAGGCTGTAGTCAGCTGTGAGGGTGTCTGCATCTCCTATGGTCTAGCATAGTCTAGAGCTTTAGCCGCTGCGCCATCAGAATGCCCTCGGCCAACGTCCCGACCCGCGCATCGATGGCGTACCCCTGCGCCTCAAGCCTCTTGCACTCACCCCACAGACTCGCCAGCGGCACGGTAAATACCTCGATGAACTCGTTCTCCTCAAGCTGGGGCCTGAGGTCCTGATTCTCGGGCAGGCTCATGTCGATGGCGACGTGGACCATGCGCAGGTTGGTGTTACAGAAGCCCGGGTCGTTGAACATGACGGGCGACGTCTCGGTGGGCACGCCGACGTAGCCCGTCTCCTCGCGCAGCTCGCGCACGGCGGCCTGCTCGGGCGTCTCGCCGGCGTCGATGAGCCCCGCGGGGACCTCGATGGTGACGCGGTCGATGGGCGGGCGGTACTGCTTCTGCAGCACAATCTCCTTGCCGCTCGGCTTGTCGAGGATGGCGACGATGCCGACGCCGTCGATGTCGGCGTCCCGGGGGCGCGTGCGGCGCTCAGCGGATTCCCAGGTGCGCGTCGTGCCCTTGGGGTCTTGGTACGTGATTCTGGGAGGGCGGCCGTGTCAGCAACCGCTCGGCTGGGGCTGCGAATCCGATGGACCGGCAGAGTGCATCCTCACTTGGTCAGCCTGATCCATCGGGCTTCGTCGTCGGGCTGGTCCAGGGTAAGCTCGGGGGCTTCAGCGGAGGGAACCATTGCGGCGCACCAAGGGCCCTTGGGAGAGGGCTTTTGCGTCCGCGTTGGACATGGCTGCTGGGTCGACGCGGGCAGTGTCACACGGCAAGGCGCGATGGTGTTGGCATGTCGAAGTTGGGTTGGCGAGTGAAGCAAGTGCGAGTGGGGCCCCTGTCACCTGAATCTATTACCGCACTACTCGTACGAAGTAGGCGTTTGCTACGGAGTATTGCCGGGCCAATGGCGCTCTACCCACGTTGTGACTTGTACTCGTACGAGTACTAGGGAGGAGGCATCATGAGCCACGACCGCTGTCGCGACCAGTGACTGCCAAAAGGATAACCGAAGACTGAGGGATACGGCAATGGCTCCTGCGTACTCGGCTGGTACTCGGCTGGTGCCGCTGCTGCTGCTACGCGGTTGGTAGGTACGGAGTCCGACTAGCGTGACCGCTACCGACCAGCGACTGCCAAAAGGATAACCGAAGATGGAGGGAACCGAAGATGGAGGAACACGGCAATGGCTCCCGCGAGTACTCGGGGCTTAATAAACTGCCACGATGGACGCTGTCTTTTTCTTTGTCCTTTTCTTCCCTTAGCAACATGACAACAACAGCGACACAAGTCCAATCAATCCTCTAGCGTCATCCTCGCCACGATGGACGTCGTTTTCTTTTCCCTCTTCTTCCTCGACGACCAAGAACACCACGAGGCCTTTGGCTAGCACAATAAGCCAGTAAGTCCAGTCAATCCTCCATCATCATCCTCCATGTCGCCAAGCTCATCATCGGAACAGCATCGCCCTCATCGATATCACAGAAAATGAGGCTGAGAGCCATATGTCGCCTGTGACTCCGGCGGGATAGCGTTCCGACATTTTCGATCAACCATCTTCAACGGAGAGCCGGGCCAAGGTGGACGAAACCGTGGGTGATTGGGAGGACTATGACAGTTCTACCCAGTCCCCTATGCCCTTCCCCTTGCCATCACTGCCTCTTGAGCCGAGCATGGACGTGGATACAGAATAGCCTTCAGCCCAAAGCGGGCCTAACAGACTTCCATCAATCGACTCTTTGTCGGGCTCTTGAAGAGGCGAACCGAGGAATTTAGCACCAGAAGTCAACAAAGCGGCATTCAGTCCGCACGCGTCCAGCTACCACCAATTGCTCATACCATGGGCGTGGCTGCTTCTATCCCCCGGCAGCAGATCAGCCAGCAGTTCTGTGGCGGAGCTCTTGGGCGAGAAGACGGGCAAGTTTGCGTCGTCTCGTCGCTGCTACCGCCGCCGCTGCCCAGAAACAGCCAACACCCCCCGGCCCCTGTGGGAGCGGCACCTTGGCTGCCATCTCGACCTTGGCAGGCTCGTCAGAGTCGCTATCGCTGTCGGAGTCGGAGCTGGAGCTGTCGGAGTCGGAGTCGGAGCCAGAGGAAGCCCCGTCCACTTCCATCTTGCCGTCCGATGAGCTGTCCGAGTCCGAATCAGAATCAGCATCCGCTGCCACAGCCATTGTTTTTTGCTTCTTGGCTTGCGGCTTGCTGTCGGGGATGGCCGCCTTCGGCCTCTGGCGCCTCCCCAGCCGTAAGTCCAGTCAATTCCCCATCATCCTCCATGTCGCCCCATCATCCTCCATGTCGCCAAGCTCATCGAAACAGCATCGACCTCATCGATATCACACTCCGGGGCACGCCCACGGCGGCCTCCGCCCCTCCCACCCACCGATGGCCGCGCCACACGGCCATCAGTCTCTCGATGTGCAATCCACGATGGCCGTCTTTTTCCTTTCCCTATTCTTTCCTCAGACAAAACCCCCCAAAAAATGGCTACGTAAGTCCAGTCAATCTCCCATCATCCTCCATATCGCCAAGCTCATGATCGGAATAGGATCCCGATCATACACATCGCCACCACCACCACTACCCCGACCCCCCACGGCCCCCGGCAACGCTTGTTCCGCGGGGTCTCCCGCCTCCGGCACCTTCCGTGCCGTCGATGTGCAATCCTCCGCACACCCCCGCCACGGCCCCCGGCAACGCTTGCTTTGCGGGGTCTCCCGCCTCTGGCACCTTCAGCCAGCCGTCTCGCTAAACCTTAAGCTCGAGGTAAATAAACTCTTCTGTTTACGCCTAGAAATTTCTGCACTAGGTTTTCCCCCCTTTTTTTCTTTATAAATATGGAGATTTCTGCATTTCATTTCTCATCTCCGTCGTAATACGCAGCCAGTGTCCCTAACGAAATCCCAGCATAAATACACGTCTTCAACAAAGCCATCACGATGCACTTCACCCTCGTCGCCAGCCTCCTGGCCACCGTCGCTACCATCGGCGGCGCCTTCACCGTACCCCCGCCGCCCAACACGACCATCTACACGCCGTCTAACTACAACATCACAGTCGACAACGCCGACTGCCCGTGCCTACGGTCGTGGCTGCGGTACTGCACGCGGTTCCGGCGCGAGGGCGTGCTCGACGGGCGCTGCTACCCGGTGTCGCACTACGTCGAGTCGATGCGCGTGTACGACCCGCTCGTCAACGAGCGCAACCGGCTCTCGTGCAAGGTACACCGCGGGCTGGGCTGCGAGGGCTCCACCGCGGAGATTACGTTTCGGGACAACGTGCTGTGCAGGGAGCCGCGGTTCGAGGGGAAGAGGGTCAGGTACCGGTCGTTTTCGTGCCATCACGAGGGCTGGTGATGGTTCGGGGGAACACGTATGGAAAACAACATCCCGATCATTCACATCGCAACCACCTCCACGACCCCAGTTCCGCGGGGCCTCCCGCCTCTGGCACCTCCCGTGCCGCCGGTTTGTACTCCGTACGTTTCAGCCCTTTCTTCTAGGAGCCTGCATGAACTAATGTTGTTTTCTCTTAGGGAAGGGGGCCAAATCGGCGGCCGGGAGGTTCCCGCCGGTGGAGGAGGCCCTGGCGGGTGGGTCGTTACGTGGGCAGGTGGGGCCGTGGGGCCTGGCGATGCGGGACGGTGGGGGTGGTGTGGCAGTGGGGGTCACCAGCGCGTGGTTTTTCTGATGCAACCATTGATTGACAATGGCAGACCGAGCGTCGGCGGCAGGAATGGCGAGGGACTGCAGGAATAGACGGAATGCGATTCTGCGGGAGAAACGGCGCTGGCTGATTGGTGATTCTTCGTGGAGCCGCCTCGACCACCTTTTTTCTCGTCCGTCGTCCAAAATGACTGTAGATCACTACTCGTGCTCGTGAACATGTCAAGGACTCAAGACGGTTCAGCAGAGTTCTGCGCCCACAGATGCCACCACGGCAACGCCATTTCAAATGATGCTACCAATCTTCCACGTAGAGGCGTCGCGTGCTCTCCTGAACACCATGTTAATTTCCTTTTTCTCGATCGCATCGCACATTTGAGCCAGCGCGGTCATTCCATTGTCATGGCCCAAGGAAACCAGACGGGCTACGTGAACGCAGACTGCGAAGGCCGAGGCTAAGGTTTGGTTCCATGAGCAGACCTTGAGTTTCTGATGGAATTGACAGGATCGCATGCACTAAGCGTTTGAGAAGAGCAGGCTACGCTGAAGCCGGCTAGACGCGGATTGCCTCGACTCGATGAACTTGGGTTGCACGCAAATAACGATCCCGTTCCTCACTTGCTTGCAGTGACAACCAAGTTTGACATGTCACCAGCTTGCACAGCTTGGATCGAAGACGAAGACGAAGACGAAGAATGGTCAGGGGATGTCACACTGAGAGCTGTCGCATGGGTTGGAGAGAGCTTGATGCCATTGCAAAGGACATGCCCACCCGGGGGCTGTTGATCCACAGGGAAAAGGCAGAAAGCTACCGACGAGGAAATGCAAATTCGCATCCCCGCATCAAGTCCGAGCACATCACCACGAGGCCACTCACTGCCCCTCGACCTGCTTCAGGAGGCCCTCGAGGTTGATGCTCTTGGGCCGCTCAATCGGCAGCCCCAGCGCGCGGTCCCAGATGAGCTGCGCCAGCGGCCCCAGGCCGCGCGAGACGCCAAACGTGGCCGTGTAGTAGAGCGTCTCGTGGAAGCCGTAGTGGTGGAAGAGCACGCCCGACGACGAGTCGACGTTGGGGTAGGGGTTCTTGGTCTTGCCGTGCTTCTTGAGCACCTCGGGCGCGATGCGGCTGTTCTTCTCGACGAGCTGGAAGACGGGGTCCCGGGCGATGCCGGGGCGCGCGGCGGCGTAGTCCATGAGGGCCTCGAAGCGCGGGTCGGGCTTGCGCAGCACGGCGTGGCCGTAGCCGGGGACGACGCGGCCCGAGTTGAGCGTCGACCAGAGGTAGTCGTGGATGTCCTGCTCGGTGTACGAGGCGGGCATGTTGTCCTTCATCTGGAGGATCCAGCGGAGGACCTCCTGGGCGGCGAGGCTGGGGCTGTCAGTCTGGGTGCCCTTGCACGCAGTTCCCTCGCATGAGAGACTTACCCGTGAAGGGGACCGGCGAGACCCTGCAGGCCAGCAGAGTACGACAGGAACGGGTCGCTCAGGGCGCTGCCGACCAGGTGCGTCGCGTGGGCCGACACGTTGCCGCCCTCGTGGTCGCCGTGCAGCGCGAGATACAGGCGCAGGAGGTCCTGGAAGTCCTCGTTCTCCCTGCCCCCCTTGCCGAGCATGGCGGCGAAGTTGTAGGACCAGTCCTGGCCGAGGTCGACCTCGGCGGGCAGCGCGCCGCCGCCGCGGTAGGCGTTCTGGTAGATCTTGGCGGCGATGGTGGGCAGCTTGGCCAGCAGGCTGATGCAGTCGTCAAACGTCGGCTCCCAGTAGTCGGCCTTGCTGAGCCCCTGCTCGTAGGCCTTGGCGAACTTGGACTCGTAGCTGAGGGCGGAGACGGCCACGGCGAACTGCGTCATGGGGTGCAGGTCGCGCGGGAAGTCGTCGAGCATCTTGGCGACGAACTGCGGGATCTGGGCCTTTTCCGCGAGCTCGCGCGAGAAGGCGCGCACCTGGCCGACCGAGGGCACCCGGCCTGTGAGCAGCAGCCAGAACATGGCCTCGGGCAGCATCTCGGTGCCCGTCTTGCCCCTGGGCAGGGCCTTCTGGCAGTCCTTGATGGTGCGGCCGTGGAAGCGGATGCCCTCGTCGGCGTCGAGGACGGAGCCCTCCCAGACCATGGCCTTGAGGCCGCGCATGCCGCCGAGCGTGTTCTCGACCTTGACCTCGCCGATGGTCTTGGCGCCGTGGGCCTTGACCTTCTTGAGCAGCTCGCGCTTGGCGGGGATGGCCTCCCTGAGCGTGGCCTTGAGGTCGGGCTCGGCGGTGGCGTACCCCCGCGCGCCGAGCAGGGCGGCGCGCTGTGTCGCTGTCAGATGGGCAAGTCTCTCTCCAGGGTGTGAGGCATCGCACCTTGAAAGAGCCCAGGGCTCGCGTAGAGGTCCTCAGGTTGAGGGCCATGGTGGTGTTTGATGGACCGTGGGGTAAGCTGGGCTGGGTGGCCCGTGGCATGCGACGGTGACGTTACCTTACAATTGAGCACTTCAAGCCAGCACTTTCTGCGCAACAGAACCGCCAAAGCAAAGGGACAAAAACTAGAGGATCAGCAGATGAAGAAAACGTAGAGGTGAGCAGGTGAAATCGACATGCCAGCGGATGCAGGGCAAACAGCCGAGGAAAGCCGCCATGGGCCGGGCCAGCGGGTTGACCGAGCGCCGCGATTGGCCAATTTGTCCCGGATGCCCTGCACCAGTGACGCAGTTGGTCTTGCTCGGCTTTCAACGTCGCTCCGTTTCGTCCGAGCCGGAGCTGCTTCGCTCCTTGATGCGTGCACCTTTGTTGACGGACAAGAGCTGCCTCCCCGTGCCCCTCTTCAGCATAGGCGGACGGATCTGCATCTAGCCGCCACGATGATGCAACGGATAGCACGCCGAGCTTCACGGCGCGCCCTGCCCTCGACCCCATCGCGAACGGCCTCCTCACTGCACCCTCGCCCTACTCCCGCCACGTCCACCCGCGCCCTCTCGACCACGGCCGGCATGGCCTCCCCCGGCAACCCCTTCTCGCACGCCGTCTCCCCCGCCGATGCCTTCCAGCTGTTGCCCGAGTCGCAGAAGGCGGGCGAGGCCGAGGACGCGCTCTACGAGGCCCAGCTCAAGGAGGTCGAGGCCTGGTGGTCGTCGCCGCGCTACGCGGGCATCAAGCGACCCTACGGCGCCGCCGACGTCGTCTCCAAGCGCGGCACGCAAAAGATCGCGTACCCGAGCAGCGTCATGGCCAGCAAGCTCTTTGACCTGATCCGCGAGCGCGAGTCCAAGGGCGAGCCCATCCACACGAGCGAGTCCGCCCCCCCGGTCTGGCAACGGAGACGTAGATCTAACGAGTGTTTGCAGTGGGCGCCATCGACCCCGTCCAGATGACCCAGCAGGCACCGCACCAAGAGGTCCTCTACGTCTCGGGCTGGGCCTGCTCCTCCCTCCTCACCTCGACCAACGAGGTCTCCCCCGACTTCGGCGACTACCCGTACAACACGGTGCCCAACCAGGTCCAGCGCCTGGCCAAGGCCCAGTCCATGCACGACCGCAAGCAGTGGGATGCGCGCCGCAGGATGACGCCCGACGAGCGCGCCCGCACGCCGTACGTCGACTACCTGCGGCCCATCATCGCCGACGGCGACACGGGCCACGGCGGGCTCTCGGCCGTGCTCAAGCTCGCCAAGCTCTTCGCCGAGCACGGCGCCGCCGCCGTCCACTTCGAGGACCAGCTGCACGGCGGCAAGAAGTGCGGCCACCTCGCCGGCAAGGTGCTCGTGCCGACGGGCGAGCACATCAACCGCCTCAACGCCGCGCGTTTCCAGTGGGACGTCATGGGCTGCGAGAACCTCGTCATCGCCCGCACCGACTCCGAGTCGGGCAAGCTGCTGTCCTCGGCCATCGACGTCCGCGACCACGAGTTCATCCTCGGCGTGGCCGACCCGTCGATCGAGCCCCTCGCGGAGGCGATGCAGGCCATGGAGGCCCGGGGCGCGGCGGGCGCCGAGCTGGACGCCTTCGAGGCCCGCTGGGTCAGGGGCGCCAAGCTCGTCACCTTTGACGAGGCGGCCGTCGCGCACATGCGCAGTGAGGGCGTCGCGCAGGGCAAGATGGAGGAGTACACGGCCGCCACGGCCGCCGACCGCGACATGGGCATCACGCGGCGGCGCGCCCTCGCCGCGCACTACTCCAAGACGCCCGTCTACTTCAGCTGGGACGTGCCGCGCACGCGCGAGGGCTACTACCACTTCAAGGCCGGCATGCCCGCGGCCACCAAGCGCGCCCTCGCCTTCGCGCCCTACGCCGACCTCCTCTGGGTCGAGACGGGCGACCCCAGCGTCGACGTGGCGGCGCGGCTCGGCCGCACCGTGCGCGACGCCTTCCCCGGCAAGGGGCTGGTGTACAACCTCTCGCCGTCCTTCAACTGGATGGCGCACGGCTTCACGCCCGAGACGCTGCGCAGCTTCGTGTGGGACATTGCGCGCGAGGGCTTCGTGGTGCAGCTCGTGTCGCTGGCCGGCCTGCACTCGACGGCCGCCATCTCGACGGAGCTCGCGCGCGGCTTCAAGGCGGACGGCATGAAGGCGTACGTCGAGCTGGTGCAGCGCCGCGAGAAGGAGCTCGGCTGCGACGTGCTGACGCACCAGAAGTGGAGCGGCGCGAGCTACATGGACGGCATCCTGGGGGCGATTCAGAGCGGCAGCAGCAGCAGCAAGAGCATGGGCGAGGGCAGCACCGAGGGGCAGTTTGACTGATGTCGGGGTAGGGCACGGCAGCATCGGGGCGGCGTTTGCGTTTGTCATTATAGGGATTGAATTGGGATTGAATTGTGGGCAGAGGTGAATCAAGCGAACATGAACAGCCTACGTGTTTCAAGCACGGCGCACATGTGATGGCTCACGATATCAGGCTCACGTCTGCCGACTCGGGTCGCCACGGCATCAGTTGGATCGGACCGGATGTTGATGGTCATTACTACTCTCTCACTGCATGCCCCATGATGGCTACTCGAGCGACGCCTTGGCCGCGTTGTTGGTGGGGCCAGCCGGCGCCGGGCCCTCGGGCGTCACGTACGCCTTGCTCAGGCCGCCGTCGACGACAAAGTCGTGGCCGTTGACGAAGCTGGCCTCGTCGCTGGCCAGGAAGACGACGGCGTGCGCCTGCTCGACGGCCTCGCCGAAGCGGCCGGTGGGGAAGTGCACCTCGCGGCGGTTGCGCTTGGCCTGGTCGTCGCCTAGCCAGTCCTGCAGCAGGGGCGTGTTGAGGGGCGCGGGGCACAGGCTGTTGAAGCGGAAGCCCTCGCGGGCGTGCACCATGGCGAGCTCGCGGGTGAGGGCGAGGACGGCGCCCTTGGAGGCCGTGTAGGCGAGCTGCGGGGTGGCGGCGCCCATGAGGGCGACGAACGAGGCCGTGTTGATGACGCTGCCGCGGTGCTTCCCGTGGCGGCGCAGGGCGAGGACGGCGTGCTTGCAGCCGAACCAGACGCCCTTGACGTTGATGCTCTGGGTCAGGTCCCAGACGGCCTCGGGGGTGTTGACGGCGTCGTCGTCGTCGGCGTGCATGATGCCGGCGTTGTTGAACATGACGTCGAGGCCGCCCCAGGCGTCGACGGACTCGACGAGGGCCTGGACCTCGCTCTCCTTGGAGACGTCGCACTTCTGCTTCCGCGTCAGCGCAGGTGTCGCCGCGAAGGGGCCGGGCGCCGCACCTTGGCCTCGAGCCTGCCGGCCGCGGGCACCAGCTGCTTGACCTTGGCCCGGGCCCGTTCGAGGGCCTCGACGGAAATGTCCGACATGAGGACGTTGGCGCCCTCCTTGGCGAAGAGGATGGACGTCTCGAGGCCGATGCCGCTGCGCGCGCCGTCGTCAGCAGCCCATGGCCGGAGCGGGAGCTGGGGGACTCACCCGGCGGCGCCGGTGATGACGGCGTTTTTGCCAGCCAGGCGGCCGGAGGGAGCAGCGGGGGCCATTGCGTTGAGCGACGGTGCGTGGACTTTTCGATGTGCGTGAGGTAAAGTGAGAAGAAGAGAGGGGCGAATCTAGAGTTCGAGGCGCACGATATCGTCAGGTATGGGGGTGCCTGGTGGGGTTGCTGCCGACGATAAGATGCCTAACGCGGGAGCTTAGTAGATGAGTCTCCGCAGAGGACGCAACACGTGGGTGGCTCCGATGCGACAGCGGCAAGCGGCTGTGCGTTGACGGCATTCACGAGACTGTGGCAACGGCCCCAATGGCATCATGGAGGCGGTCCCGCGGGTCACGCAGACGCACGCGGTGCGACTGGCGATCCGACAGCGGCGGTCTCGGTGCGCGCTCCGAGCCCCCTTGGACCCCGCTGTGGATGGCCCGTAGCCGCGACGGCTGGACGCAGGCCTGTCCCAACATGGTGATTGTCTCGGATGGAAGCCGGTCAATAGTAATGATGATAGACAGCCGTCCAAGTTACGGTGTGATGTCGCCTCGATGCATTCGACCCCTGCCGCACAGCAGGAACGCGTCCAATCACGGGCTGCGCGCTGCCCTCCACGGCGGGCCGCGCGATAGGCCGCAGCGTGACCGGATGCTGCTTGGGGCGGCAAGATGTTACGGCTCCTGGATTCATACAGCTGTCGCAGCCGCGCGCAAAAGTGACGATGCGCGCAGTCCACGTGAGGCTGTGCGGCGTCGCACACGAGCAGGCAGGCAGGCAGCGCGCATCGCCTGCCGCGCCGAGACGGGACGCAGTCACAGATGCTTACCGTACTCCGTACGTCGCGCGCAATGAAGCAACACCCGAGGTCGTGCTGATAACAGCCGCCGGGTGCCAGGCCAGAAGTTCCGGAACCAACCCCGCGATATGGCATCCTGGCAATCGCTAGCTCGCTCTGCGGCCCCCCCCCCCCTGCGGATGACGATAGCTGCAGCCTGTGGTGGCCGACCTGCTCGTGCAGCTTCGCCTCCCCAATCTACCGGCGCGGCCGTCTCCTCCTTTCCCTCGCTCCCATCCTCTGCCTCCAGCCTCCCCGCCTTGATCAGCATCACGGCACTGCCAGCGGACGTCTTCGGTGCTTCGCCTCCTGCCGCCAGCGTCTCGGCTCCTCCCAGCCTCCCCCCCCTCCATCCGCAGCCATGGCCACCGAGGAAATCACCGTCGACGCCCTCCGCGCCTCCTCGAGCACGACACGCGCGTCAAGCTCGCCGGCATCGACGTCGACGGCATGCTGCGCGGCAAGCTCGTGTCCAAGAACAAGTTCCTCTCCATCGCCGGCGCCGGCTTCGGCTTCTGCTCCGTCATCTTCGGCTGGGACATGCACGACCAGACGTACCTGCGCGAGCTCAAGGTGTCCAACGCCGACAACGGCTACCGCGACATACTCGCCGTCCCCGACCTGTCGACCTTTCGCCGCATCCCGTGGGAGGACGGCGTGCCCTTCTTCCTCGTCAGCTTCTTCGACCCGGAGACGAAGCTGCCCATAGCACCGTGCCCGCGCGGGCTGCTCCGCGCGCAGCTGGACAAGCTGCGGGCCCGGGGCTACGGCGCCATGGCGGGAGGTGCGTGCGGCCCTGCGGCCCTGCGGCGCATGTGTGGTGACGACCAGCTGACAGCTTGGCCCAGCCGAGTACGAGTTCTACACCTTCCGGACGCCCGACTCGGCCGCCGACGCCTCCCCCGCCGGCTTCCTCCGGCAGAACGCGCCGCAGCAGCTGCCGTCGCTGACCGAGGGCATGTTCGGCTACTCGCTGACGCGCCCCGTGCACAACAAGGACTGGTACTACGACGTCTTCGACACGTGCTCCCGCTTCGGCTGCGACATCGAGGGCTGGCACACCGAGTCGGGCCCGGGCGTCTACGAGGCGGCCCTCGAGTTCGGCGAGGCGGCGCAGATGGCGGACCGCGCCAGCCTCTTCAAGTACGTGGTCAAGAGCGTCGGCGCCAAGCACGGCATCACGCCGTGCTTCATGGCCAAGCCCAAGCAGGGCCTGCCGGGCAACAGCGGCCACATGCACATCTCGCTGGTGGACGAGGGCGGGCGGAACCTGTTCGCGCGGGAGACGGTGGACGCGGGCGCGCCGTGCAAGGACGTGGCGGGCCTGTCGGACCTGGGGCGGCACTTCCTGGCGGGCCTGCTCGAGGGCCTGCCCGACGTGATGCCGCTCCTGGCGCCGACCATCAACTCGTACAAGCGGCTCGTGGAGAACTTCTGGGCGCCCGTGACGGTGTCGTGGGCCTCGAGCACCGCGCGGCGTCGATCCGCATCATCTCGCCGCCCACGTCCAAGGCGGGCGCCACGCGCTTCGAGGTGCGCGTGCCCGCGCCGACTCGAACCCGCACTTTGTGCTGGCGGCCGTCGTGGGCTGCGGCTGGCGCGGCGTGGAGCGGCGGCTGGCGATGCCCTGCCCGCCGCTGGCCGCGGGCCAGGGCGTGGGCGGCGCGGGCGAGCGGCTGGCCAAGAGCCTGCGCGAGGCGACGGCGCGGTTCGCGCGCGAGGGCAGCATCGCGCGCGAGGTGCTTGGCGACGACTTCGTGGACCACTTTGCGGGGACGCGCGAGAACGAGGCGCGGCTGTTCGACGAGGCCGTGACGGACTGGTGAGTTGTCCTGGCGACGCCGGGGAAGACGCTGCTGAGTGCTGACACTGCGCAGGGAGATGAAGCGCTATATAGAGACGGTATAGTCAAGGCCATGTAGACTACACGTAGAGGGATGCCCAATCTCGCGCGCGCACGGATCAATGTCAGTCATGGTCTCATGGGTGCTCTGCCGCCGTGTAACCCGCCCGTCCGCCATGCAGTACTCGAGCCCCGTAGCATCTCGTCCCACCGGCTGCCTCAGGCTGCCGTCTCCGTCCCCGTCTCCGTCCCCGTCTCCGTCTCCGTCCCCGTCTCCGTCTCCGTCTCCGTCTCCGTCTCCTCGTCCCCCGCCAGGGGCTTGCGCGCCGTGATGAAGGTCCTGTGCGCCGCCGTCAGCCCATGTCCGCCACGCGGCCGCCGTCGACGGGCCAGACTCACATCTTGACGTAGCTGCGCAGCTTGGGGTCGCGCACCTCGCCCTTGACGCGCTCGAGCAGCGCGCGCGTGTCGTGCTCCTCCCAGCCGACGTTGCCGAAGAGCATGAGCGTCCAGTTCTCGATGCCTGCGCCGGTCAGCTCGGCGCGCGCGGGGGGGGGGAAGGGGGTGGTGCGCGCGCGTGGGCGGGCGACTCACCGCAGTCGAGCATCTCGCCCAGCAGCGCGCCCTTCTTCTGCATGACGGCGTCGCGGCCCCAGCTGCCGACGGGCACCCAGTCGACGCGCTCGCGCACCACGTCGGCGCCCATGCCGGCCAGCCAGCCGCACACCTTGGGCACGGGGTCGAAGTCGACGCCCGCGCGCGCGCACGCGTCGGCAAAGGCGGCCTGGTAGGCGGCGCAGGCGGGGCCGACGGCGCGGCCCTCGCCCTCGAGGTCGAAGAAGCGCGGGCGCACCTCGGTGAACTCGAGCTGCCCGCCGGGCCGCAGGTTCGCGAAGGCGGCCGCCAGCAGCGCGCGCCAGCTCGGCACGCCGCCGCCGATCAGGTTGCGCATGTGCACCAGGTCGAAGCGCGCGCCCGCCCGCGCGTGCCGCCGCCAGAAGCCCGCGTCGCCCGCGTCGGCCACCTCGAAGGTGCAGTTGGGCGGCACGCGCGCCGGCAGCAGCGCCCCCGACAGGTCGATGCCCAGCACGCGCGCGCGCGGGTACGCCGCCGCCACCGCGCACGCCCACAGGCCCGACCCGGAGCCCACGTCCAGGACGCGGAAGCTGCCCGGGCCGCCGGCCGCGCCGGGCGGCGACGCCGACGATGCCGCCGACGCCGCCGACGCCGACGACGCCGGCCGCGGCGTGTGCTGCCCCGGCTTGTCCAGCGGCAGCCGCGCCGCCACGAGCCGCCCGTCGAGGCACAGCTTGAACAGCTCGTGCTGCAGCGCCTGGCGCCGCGCCTCGCTCGCGTCGTTGGGCAGCAGCACGCGCCCCGAGCCGTGGTACGTGTGCCCGTACGCGTGGATCGGCGGCAGGTCGTCTTCCGCCGCCGACGAGTACGAGTTGCTGTCGCCGGCCGTGTCGTCCTCGTCCTCTTCCTCCTCCTCCTCCTCCTCCTCCTCCTCCTCCTCCTCCTCCTCCTCCTCCTCCTCCTCCTCCTCTTCCTCTTCCTCTTCCTCCTCGTCTTCTTCCTCGTCTTCCTCCTCTTCCTCTTCCTCTTCCTCCTCGTCTTCCTCCTCATCCTCTTCCTCTTCCTCTTCCTCCTCCTCCCCCCCCCCCTCCTCCCCCTCCTCCGCGGGTTCCTCCTCCTTGGATTCCTCCCCGCGCGCTACCCGCGGCTCATCCTCCCGCCGCGGTCGCAGCGGCATGCCGCCCTTCGGCTTGACCCGCGGGCCGAGCTTTGGTGGAGCCATCTGGCTCGGAGGCGTCCGGATACCAGGTTTGCTCAAGGTCCGTCGCGCTCGTGTCCCCGTTCCGTCGTCGCCGTCGTCGATACGTGAGGTCCGTAAACCGCCGCGCTACTCAGTATATCACGCAGCTCAATGCGCCAGACCACACGCCTTGCGTATCACGTAAATGGCACTTGCATATACAAGAACACCATCACCATCAGCCAGAGGGCACATGGAAAGAAGAGCACAGACGACGAGTCGGAGAAAACGCCCCCCCCCCCCGCGCAACCCTCCGTCATCCGCCCGCCCCCATCGTAAGTGGAGTTGAGCTCGACAAGTCGACACACCACCAGCCCACCACGCGTTGCTCCGCCCGCTACGACCCCCCCCCCCCTTCCCTCTCCATCTCGCATCTTCCGTGGCGCCTCCTGGTGCGCTGTGATTGACTGGCTGACTGACTCGGAGCCCCGGCTGCAGATCCGCTCGGAACGTCCCCTAACGCCGCTGCCCCGCTGAAGATAGGTAATCTCGTCACCCGAGGGGCAAGCCGACATGGCCTACCCTAGACCGCCGACGTCTCCCCTCTCGATATCAATCTTATGGCGAGGCCTGTCTCACTTGAGCGCCACCACGGCCGTCACGTCAACTCCGCAGCATCAAGGCCAGAAACACACTTGATTCTCGTCCTTACCAAACGCCAATGCTATTGAGTGCCTTGTCAGCTTTCCACTCCCACATCCCCGCAGTCTGCCAATGCACCCCATCTCATGCACCCCATCTCAATGCATCCGCCTGTCATGCAACCAGTCAGCCATGCCTCCTATGCCATACCTCCTATCATGCCTCCTATGCCTCATGTGTGTCATTAGTCCTGTCGTCGTCGCGTCCCTCTAATGCCCGGGCGGTACGCCCGTCCATGTGCGAAACGTAGCCGTGTCCTAGCAGTCCTTGTCCTTCCGGCACTTCTTCTTCCCCGCCGCCCGCCCCTCGCCGCCCTCGTCCTCGGGCATCCACTCCTCGGGGTGAAAGTCCGGGTTCCCGTAGTGTGCCCGGTTCCACACGCTGTTCTTGAACGTGTTGGTCTTGACCTGGAACGTCGGCTCCCGGAAGTTGCTCTTGGACTCTTCGTACTCGAGCTGCACCGGGCTGAACCTGATGGGGTACCCCGCCGCAGCGGGCGTCAAGCCATTCGTCGCCATCATGGCCGGCCGCTTCTGCGTCTCCATGCCCAGGCGTGCCGCGAGCAGGCATTGGCTCGGCCCCATGGGCGACGTGGGAGTCAATGGCGTCGACGCCGTCGGGGGCTGCGCCGGCGCCACGACGGGTGGCGGCTGCGGAAGCGGCTGCGTCGTCGGCGCTCGCACGTCGTCTGAGAACGGGGATGCCCAGGGGCTCGGCTGCGCCGGCGAAAAGGCCTCGCCTCCCACGGGGCCGGCCGTCGTCGGCGGCAGCGGCATTGACGACATCCCCGACACCCCTCCGAAGCCCGGGAGCATGGCGAGGGCGCCAAAGTCCACCGTCGAATAGGCTCCCAGATTGCTGTTAGTGCTGGCGATCTGGACGTCGTGCGAGAGGCTCGAAACTCTGTTGACCTGCATCGACGCCGTGCCGGCTGGCGGAACGTGTGTCGCGGGCATGCTGTCCGGCGTGCGGTACAAGATGTCGTAGTGGTCCGGACGGTAGAGCAGGTGAATCACCGAGACTCCAGGGGGAGCAGACGTTTCTTGCCCGTCGGCCTCGTCCGTGAAGCGGTGGTGGTTCACCTGGCTGCCGGGGCTGCGGTCCAGGTAGGCAATCTCGAGGACGAGGTCTGCGGGCTTGAGCAGCACGTTGACGAGGGCCACGATGCCCAGGTGCTCGATCTCGCGATTGACCAGCTCAATCGACTGGCTGCAGTAGGCCTGGACGCCCTGGCCATCGGGGACAAACGGGTCGTAGGTGGCGGCGTTGGCCTTGAGGTACGTGGCCGCCAGCAGGCGCAGGTAGTAGATGAGGCCGCCCTCGACCGAGGCGTCGTTCCACCGCTGGTGCAGCAGGTTCCGCGCCACCATCGGGTTCCCGACGCTCGTGGCCAGCTCGCGCAAGAGACCCGTCATCTCCTCGGCCCAGTCCTCAAAGTAGGCGTAGCCGCCGACGGTGGAGAGCATGTGGTTGAGGCTCATCAGGCGCGCCACCTCGCCCTCCATCTTGTCCTGGTCGCCGCTCTCGACGAGCTTCTCAAAGTACGAGAAGCCGATGGCTGCATGCGTGGGCGCCTCGAGTCAGCAAGCGAACAAACCAGAAAAGACCGTGTACAACGCGACGGCAGGACCAGGGCCGCAGAGGTGGTGGTGATACAGGTTCATGAGATTGGTCACCGAAGCATGTTATACGCACCTCGCCAGCCACAGTTGCCATCGCCCTGGATCGGCCGGTAGTGCGAGTATGTCTGGGGAAGGGCCTGGCGGCGGCACGGTCAGCGTCGGCGGCACCAGCATTGCGGGCATCTCGCGCCGATGCCCGGCTGCCCGTCTGAGCAGCCTTCAGGAAAGGGGGCCACTCACGGCGGTCTTGTCGACGTAGACGGGATCGGCTTTGGCGTACTCGTGGGCGATGGCGTCACTGGATGTCTTGTCGCCGACGAGGGGGCCCTATTCAGGTTCTCGCGTCAGTGCTGCTGCGCCGCCGCACGTACGGATGCTGGCCGGGCAGGACGCCTCGCCTCGCCTCGCCTCATCTCACGAGCGGAGGAAATGAATTGAGCGAGCGAGCGGGCGGGGCGGGGGGTGGCGTGGCGTGGAGCAACGGGTTGAGCGTCGCCGAATTGCGAATCTCGCGATTGCGTCCGTGTGTGGCAGAGGGCAACGGAACTCACCTCGAGCACGGGCTGGTAGTCCTTTGCCGCCTCCTGCTGGGCGGCCATGTCATGGCTGCCCTGCTCCTCCATGGGGGCGTAGTGGTGCTGGGGATGCTGGAAGTGGTGCACGTGGTGATGCGCGGGTTGCTCGAAGCGCGGAGGTATTTGCGGCGGCGGCGGTTGCTGTTGTCGTCGCGCGGCCACCGGAGAGCTGTGGGAGCTGTCGTATCGCAGGCCCGGTCCACCCGCTGCCGTGGCTGTTGGTCCTCCTCCACCCCCTCTGGCTGGCAGCGGCGGGATCCCAAAGCCAAAAGCGAGGTCTACGCCATACGAGGGCGGCTCCGGGGCAAAGCACGAGGATGCGAATGGCGTGGGATGAGGCTGGAACATGCCTCGGGAGCTGCGCGTCGTCGATTGTCGTCGAGGGTTTGCGTTGGGGGAGAGAAGGGTGGGAAGAAGGACGGAGGTGGTGGATGGATGGACGCTTTTGGACAGATGGCACTGGACAGCTCCTGCTGGCTGCAGCTCGAGCTCGGTAGCTGCTGCTCCCCTTGGCGGCTCTCGTTAGCGGCGGCAGGTGAATGGTGGACGTGGAGCCTGGTGCGATTTTGGTGCGATTTTGGTGCGATTTTGGTGCGATTTTGGTGCTGGGCTGGCTGGGGGCGGGCCGTTCGATTAGCGAGCTCGGCTGTGGTCCGTTGCCCAGAACAGGCGAGACTGGAGAAGGAAGCGTCACGACCAACGGCCGGTCGACAGCGGCAGCGGCTGCTCGAGTCCGGGCTGGATGTCGCCGCCGAGGGCGTCGAGCTGGCTGGCGGCTGGCTGTGGCGAGCCGTGAGCTGTGAGCTGTTAGTAGAGCCATGCCCTGCCCCCCCAGTCTCTGCCACTAACACTGTGCCCGGGTCGCGACGAGTCGACAGCCGACGACGGTCAGGGTCTGGCGATGCCGGCGCCGCTGCCGGGATGCCTCGATCGAGGTGAGCGACACGGCGGAGCTCAATGGAGCAAACAGGCCGAGTCTGCCTCTTCTGGCAGTCGTCGGACGGTTAGATGCTCGGCGGCGCCGGGCAGCAGCAGGAGAAACAAGCGCGGGAAGAGACGAGCGCAGAGGACGAGAGGAAGCTGGGGAGCGAGACGAGAGCAGGGGACGAGAAGACGTGGGAGAGAGAAGGCAGGCAGGCGGGCAGGCAGGCAGAGCAAGCAGCAGACGAGCTGCAATATCAGCACGACGCGGCGACCCGGCAGAGCACTGGCAGTGGAGCGCGGGCTTGCATGTATTATCACATCATCCATGCACTTGGGACGGATATCGAGGCCCATGGGCCCATGGCTGAAGCGGCCGCTGCTGCATCTCCGTCGCTCTCCCGGCCGCAGTCCAGCTTCGTCCGTCTCGGCGTCCTGTCCGCCACAGCGCCAGCTGCGGATGCACGAGCCCGAGCCGCCTCTCGGCCGTGCTCGGGCTGCCAGGCGCCGTCGACCAGCGGCCGTTTGCTGGAGCAGGCTCGGGGATGACAGCAGCGGCACGCAGGAGCCAGAGGTGAAATCGGGAGCGCTTGCAAGCAGCCCGCGGCCCAGCCGCCAAGCCATTTGATGCACGTCGTCGATAAGCCCGCCGCCACCACCGCGACCGCGACCACCACCACAGCACGCGCCGTTGCCCGTCCACGTTTCCCAGCCCTCAACCGGCTAGCCGTGGCTTCGCGCGCGCCAGCTGCGCCGTGCTGGGTTGGGGGACGGACGAACCACGCGCCGTCGGCCAAAACTCGTACGAGCACGCGCTGGACGCCGCTGCATGTCTCGAGCTCGAGTCACCTCCGTGCCTGCCAGAGATCGATCTTGTGCGAGCGCGGCACTCGCACGATGTGCCCTCAGCGCAAGTTGCCGCCCGTTGCCGCAAACACATGGCCAGCATCCATCTCATGCCCAGTGCATGCATGGTGGATGGAATCACGCAGCGTGCCGTGGCACCAGCCCGCCTTCACTCGTCGACGCCGCCCGCTCTCCACTCGCTCTCTCCACTCGCTCGCCTCTGTGCAACCGCCCGCGCAGCGCCGATGCATACTGCCGTCCGCGCCCTCGTTCCAGGCCTCTCCTCCCCACGGCTGGACAGCATTGCCGGCCTTTGACCCAGGCCGCTCGACCGACTGCAATATACCTGCTTCATCTACGTCAACCGCGCCTCGCCACCGCACGTTTCGGCACTCCCCACTCGTATTCACATCCACGGCCCGTCCTCCGTGCCAGTAGAGACCAGCGACGCGCATGCACATCGCAAACCCGCACCGGGCCCGTCGATCCTCCATCCCGGCACGCACCGCGGACCCCTCTCCTGCTTTTCTTTTCCCCTCTGCCTGGGTGTACATGCGAACGGCGGTTGCTGCGCCGAGCATGGCCAACGCTGAACTCGAGGCCGTCAGCGCCCGTCGTACACGACGACTCTGCAAAGGGAACCCATCGCCAGATCCACACGCTCCAGCTCCGTCCTGTCGCCTCCTTGTCCCACCGCGCCGTCATATCACAACCCAGGGGATCCAGCAGCCGGCGTCTCGTCTCTCCCCCCTCGGCCCCGCCGCCTCGCCTCGCCTCGTCTCGACGGGCATCTTCCTCCGAACCTTCGACGCCCTTGCCCCATCCGTCCGTGCCCGTCGCACACGATGCCCGGGTAGGCGCAGGTCCTCAGGTTCCCGTGTATGTCTGCCTGTTTCACCGACTGGGGCACACGGCTTCAGCACGGCTGGTGCGCTGTGCGCTTGGGACGTCGACGCACACCCAGTCGCAACCTTGGCAGGCTCGTCGCATGCCCGTGGCCATGTCGACTCCGAGTCGGCAAGGCACGTCGGCTACCCGCTGCAGTCTCGACAAAACTCTCCTATGCCTCGCCCGCTGCCCACAAATGCACCGTCCAGGCCCGCCCTCTTCGCCCTCCTTCTCGTCCGCCGTTTCACTCGCTTCCTCCGCCGGTTGTCGTGTAACGGCAACCTTGTCCCGTGCCCAGTCTTGCTTGCAGCGCCTCCCCGCATCTCTACAGATACTCCCTGCAGCATACCGCTGCTGCAGGCGACATTCGACGTCGAAGCTCGACGGCCGCCGCTCCGCTCGACAAACGAGGGGCGTTTGCTGCCGGTAATCGATCCATGTCTGCATGTTGTATTTAGGAGTCTATGCTGTGCTCTCGGCAGACGACTGCCTCCCCCTGTCGGGCCTGGGCCCGCTTCGTTTCCTCGCTCACCGAAGCGCTCCGTAACCCTGAGCCAACTAGGCCCATGCGCCCGCGGCCCTGACTCTCCTCGCCCTTTGCTGATGGGCCTGCATCTGCATCCGCGCCGCCTTCCTGTGGGACACGCTCTGCACGCCGTCCATGGGCGCGTCGTCTGCCGCCACCTGCTCGACGTTTCGGAAGCCCTCGCCATCCTTGAAAACGACGCCAAACAGTTCCGATATTGACTTGGTGAGGCTGCGCATGGCGACTATGCGCTCCGCGTCGGCATCCGACGCAACCTCCAGGACCCCTTCCTGCTGGTTCACCGTCCCGTTGATCTTGCCGTCGATAATCAGGAAGCCAACAATGTCCTGCACCTCTGGCTCGGACATCTTGAGCTGCTTCGCTATCCAGGAGAGCTTCATGCGCGTGTACGGCGCAATGAGCTTGACGACCCCCTTTGTCCGCATGTTGCGCGTCACCTCGTCAATGTTCTCGGCGATGAAGGGGTCGGCGAGTATGTCCTGGTTCCCCTGCAGGACCTCCTCGTACGCGTGCACGTCGTCACGTTGATAGGCGTCGACGAGCTCCGTCATGGCAGAGATGCGGGGGTCTGTCTTGTACGGCTTCGTCTCCTGCGAGTCGAACGGGTTGATGTTGGACCTCATCAGCATGGTGCTGAGGAGCAGGTACTTGAGCACCTGGATGCGCTGCAGCGAGCCCGCCTCGTCGTAGTTGCGGAACGACTCGAAAAAGTCGCTCTGCGCCTCGTTCCAGTTCTCCTCGCTCATGTGCATCTTGCCGCCGCACTCTCGGATGATGCCCATGATGCGGGGGTGCGGCACGGCCGACTTGACCTTGAGCGCCCGCTGGTACAGAGCCTTGAGCTGCTTGTTGTTCTTGGTCTCGGCGAGCATCTGGATCTCGAGGGCGTAAATCTCCAGAGAGTAGGTGCCCTTGCTGGGGTCGTCGGAGCCGTCTGGCCGCTGGCACGCCTTGTGCAGCTCCCGTAGTTTCCTCGTTACGGCGCCGTACTCCTTCCGGTCGAGCAGCAGCTTGGCCAGCTTGATGTTGGTCTTGAGCCACAGCCGCTCGTTGTTGGTGCTCTGGAAGCTTTGGAGGGTGAGCGAGTAGAACTTCTCCATGCTCTGCACGGCCTCGGGACGGTCGGCGCCTTTTTCGATGAAGTCGAGCATGTTGTTGATGGACTTTTCCGAGTAGTTGCGCGTGACGGCCGACTTGACGTACGTGAGGAGCTCGGCAAAGTGGTCGGCGGCCTGTGCGTGGTCATGTTCAGCGACAGGGGCACCAAGGAGAGGGTAGGAGTGCCGACCTTGTCAAAGTGTCCCTGCTTGAACTCGAGCTTGATGGCCTGCTTCAAGCCCTTGAACCCCCATTCCCCCTTGTCCTGCTCGAGCGCTGGGATACACAGGAACTCGGCGATGGCATCGTTGGGGTCCGTCAGCTTGAGCTGCTTCGCATTGTAATATTTGTTCTCAATGTCCACGTCTCCGCTGTCGGCGTCGTCGTCTTCCTCGTACTCGAAGTCGTACCTGGCCATCGATCGGTTAGCACGGTTCTCATCAGAACGCAGGCGGGCGCCTACTGCTCCTCGTCCGACTGTTGCATGAAATCCTCGTCGTCGGACATGATGCTTCTTTTTGTGCAGCTGAGCCGCGGTAGAGGTTGAGGATGCGGCGCAGGTTGATCGATTGCGGTGTCGTGACGCGACGGCCTTGCAGCGTGGAGCAAGGTTGGTGGAGGTTGGAGTTCGTGAGCCAGCTTTGGTGGAGGCAACGCGCGGGGTGGCGGCCGTGCTTTTATCGATAAGCACCGTAACAGGCGACGGCCCAACTTCGAGGTCCACCGCATGCTCAACAAAGCACCCCTCACCACTTGGGCCCATAATACTTGTGATGCCCATCGGTTTCAAAGCACCTGGGGCAATATAACCCGTGCCATCCTCATGCCTACACAGGGGCACACAGCGAGCGTCCCCTTTCTTTCGTCTCACGGCGCATCGGCCCATCCATCTTGCTCCAAGCATCGTGCTCGAACGGGTCCTTGTTTACGAAATGAAGCCACGTATTGGATATCGCTCTTATTGCCGTCTTGGGGCACCGTGACCAACGCCGTTCGCCGTTTCCCAGCCCAGTCCAGAGGAGTCCCGCAGCCACTCGTCCATCAATGGCCTTCAACTACTCCAAGAACGACTCTGCGCCTGCGCAAAGCCAGTCGGAATCCTAAAGGCAAAGACGGCCACCAGCACTAGCACGGAGCACCCGGCCGTGACCAAGTACGGCAGCCCGAGCCACGGCCCGCCGAGCTCCAGCCCGCGGCTCAGCAGCCAGCCCAGCGCGGGCGCGCCAACCAGGCCCATCAGCGTCTCCATGGTCGAGACGGTGGTGTTGAGCGTGGCCACCGTGTGTGGCTCGACGACGGCATTGAGCAGCGCGCGGCACAGCGTGGCGAAGCCGGCGCCCAGGCTGGTGATGATGAGCGACGACACAAACAGCCACGGCGCCGCGGCAAAGGCCAGCATGAAGCTGCCCAGGACGACGAGCACGACGGAGCCGCGGCTAAGCAGCAGGTCTCGCTTCAGGGCGTCGCAGCCGAGGCGCTTGACGAGGATGGAGGAGGCGATGGGCAGCATCACCAGTAGCGCGACGACGGAGGTGATGTTGCCGATGGTGGATATGTACGTTGCCTGAAAGGTCAGCGGGTTCGACGCTTGTGCTCGACGGCATGTGCAGCTCACCGTGGACCACTTCCAGCTAAAGCGCTTGGTCATGTACTGCAGGATGCTGAGGCTAAAGTTGAGCTTGATGGGGAAGAACAAGCCGTAGGCGACAATGAGCATCATGATGCTCCTGGAGGCAAAGATGAAGCGCCAGATATGCCCCATGTCGTTGTTGACCGCAAACCACGCCTTCTGGACCCTGCTGCGCTTCGCCGGCGCCACGAGGTCGTCGTCATCATACGCATCCTGGCCGACGCCGCGCCAGCGCTTGCTGTCCACCACCTGGCGCAGCCGCAGCGTTTCGGGGATCAGCAGCGACGAGAAGGTGCCGACGACGAGGATGCCGAAGCCGAGCCACATGGCGATCCAGGGGTCGATGCTGAGCAGCAGCGCGGCGAGCGGGTTGACGAGCACGGCGAGGACGAGCGTCAGCGCGTGCAGCTGGCAGAAGACGGCGGTGCGCTCGGCGACGGGCACGGCGTCGGCGAGGATGGTCCAGACCATGGCGCCGGCCATCTGCCCCCCGCCGCCGATGAGGTAGGCGATGCTGCCGTAGAGCATGGCCCAGATGGAGAAGACGTTGGGGAGGCGTACTGGGCGTCGTCAGAGGCAGAAACAGAGGAGACGGGGGCTCCTCTGGCTGTCACTCACAGACAGTCATGATCCACGCCGTCTGGAGAAGCCAGCCGAAGAGGGACAGAAACAGGACCGTCCGGCGTCCGTACTTGTCGGCAACGATGCCATACGGGACCTGAACGACGAGCGCTGGGCAGAGTCAGCAACCACTCGGGGTTGAACCGCAAGAGATGCAGATGGAGCATCTCACTCACGGACAAGCATCTCGGCCGACATGCTCCACGACCGCACCATGGCCAGCTCCTGTTGCACACCCGTGCTCTTGCAGCGGTCGTCGACGCTCGGCATCCGCAGTATGTGGTCCGGGTAGCGGTCGCGGCAGATAATGTCCTCCATGATCTGCTGCGTCGGCGGCTCCATGATGAAGACGCTCACCTCGACGATGAAGAGGAAAGAGCACGCACATGGCCACCACCATGCGCCGGAAGGCCTTGTCGGGCGCCACACCGGGCGGCAGGTCCGTGTTGTGCAGCAACGGCGTCGCCTCGCCGGCGGCGCAGGTGTCGCACTCATCTTGGTCGTCCATGATGGGCTCGGGCGCGATGCTCTCGACGTCGACGGCCAAGCCGAGCCGCTCCGGGTCGCGGCGTGCCATGGGGGCGTCGAAGGGAGTGAGCGCAACGGGATACTCGGCGGTACGGATGACCGACCGCACACTGGACTACGGGACAGAAAGAGCGCTGAAGATTCTACAGGGGCGAAGGAAGAGAACGGATGCGCCAGCTCTGGCACTGGAAGGCAATGGGCAGTATAGGGAGTGCTAGGGTCTACCGAGGAGAGGGCCACCAGAGTCTGGAGACGACGTTTGCGCCCAAAGGGGGCAATTGGCGGACGACAACACGGCATCGGCGACAAGGCGGGCGTGGCGTCGGCGCCAGGGCGGGCGTGACGAAAGGGATGATGAATAGGGCATGAAACGATTCCTCGCAGAATCCAGACGCAGCGAGCTGAGTTGAGTCGGTGGAACGGTACCCAGTCAGGGAGACGGGACGTGAATGAAACGCCACGATGAGGCATGCCAAATCCTCCCCGGGCACCTTGCCCTTGCAAGACTCTCCTTCAACATGTCGGCGATTCAGCCTTACAAAACTGCCACGCAAGCAGCGTTGCTTTCCCGCATCCCCATCGAATCGGTATTCTTCCACAGCACGCTAAATGCCGCATTGCTGACGCCGGCCGATGCGCGCCTTGCCGCGCGTTGCTGATGGGTGCCACCAGGGGACCACGTCTCAAATAAAGCAACCGACGTGGTTAATTGATGTTTCAGGCCCTGAGTTGCACGTTGGTGATATGCTGACGTGGCAGGATACGTGAGAGGAGCTGCATCGCACAATACGCCGTACTTGCTGCCTGACCATCAAGACTCGAGAGTGCCAAAACGTCATTGTGCTTACTGAAGGCGTCGCTCATCGACTGTATTACTTCCTAGCTGTCGTCCCCTTCCCATCGCCTGCAGCCCGTAGTCGCTGCCAAGGGATATGTGCGTCGTTGGTTCATGGGCATGAATTCTTACATCGCATCAAGCATCAGCGCATTAGTGCAAGTACACGTGCAATCAACTCCCAACGACGCACAAGACCTACTGCCGGCCAAACGTCCCATTCTCGGGCACCGTCTTCAAACCGCCGCATACGTCGCATCCAGCGTCTCAAACACCGTCACATTCCCCACCATGGTCGTGCTCAGGATCAGCCCGGCGTCCGGCGCCGCCGCGTCGTGTGGCTGTGCGTCTTCCACCAGCCGTTCGCCGCTGCCGGATCCATTGTCGAAGACGAGGCCCGCGATGCCTGCGATGCCGATGCCGATGCTGATGCTGGTGATGTAGGCGGATGAGTAAATGAACACGTCAGTACGGAGTAATACATCACGGCTAACAGTCGGCAACTATATAAGGTAGTCATCAAAAAAGGAATCATATTCACTAGTGGCCCAAGAGCGGGTGGTCCCGCAACTTGAACGCCTCTGTTTAGCTAAGCTTTCAGCTGCTTGCTCGGCCAGTTGCTGTGATCGAAAAGCTTTCAGCTTTTGCTGAATCATTTACAACCGCACTGTGGCAGTCACGTGCCAGAGCAATTGGGGTGACTTTACGTTGTTTACTCCGTACCTGGCGGAAAACTTGAAACATTGGCTTCTCGCTGACATTTTCCAGCCATCGTCTCGCTCCAACTCCACAAATCAAGAGATCCCTTCCCATCCAGCCGCGATGGCCCCCAAGAAGCCCGCGAGGGGCCAGACTGCACGCGCCTCGAAGGCTGGGGTCCATGACAGCGGCAGCGCGAAACGTCCGAAGGCGAAAGAAACCCACATGGCGTCCACATCGCCCGTCTCGTTCATAACTTTCTGCAGCAGGCTCTCGAGGATCCTCCGACCACGTACTGAAAAGAGCGCAACTGCATCCGGGAAACGCGAATGGTACGCGAACGAATGCCGCAACGGAATAGCCGACCTTGAGCAACATCCTTCGAAGAAGACCAAGACCAGGTCAAAGCACACGTCAGCGAAACCGGATGCTGTTTTGGTGGAAAAGGGCCGAACGACGGCATCCGGGAAACCTAAGCCCGTCGCTCCCCTCCCCGTCATCAACCAAATTTCCACCGTAATCCTCGCAGTCCTGGTTTTCAGTAATGGCGACAATGGCGAGCTCGGGCTTGGTCCTAAGCGGACAGAGGCCCTCCGTCCTTGCATCGACCCATACCTTGACCTATGATGCATCCAAGTTCCACACCGTCCAACTTGCCTGCGTTGGTGTGCACACAGCTGCTTTGACAGCGGACAACAACAGGATCATTACTTGGGGTGTCAGCGACCATAACGCTCTTGGAAGGGACATGTGTTAGAGGACGGGCTGCGCGATATAGAACGCGGATTTCGACGAGGATGGAGAGTTGAATCCATTCGAGTCAAGCCCTACCGAGATTTCGGCAGACCATTTTCCTCCGGACACCCGTCCAGAATCACCAGGATTGTGCAACGATCATCTTCTCGTACGAGCACGAGTAGTGATCTACAGTCATTTGGCCGCGTGGCTCGGTCGCTCTCGCGTTCTTGTCCTAACAAACGACGGACGAGAAAAAAGGTAGCCAGGGTAGCAACACGCTCCGACCGGGAGACCAACCCGTTTACGGAGTACTTTCGTTTGCTTGGCGGTTATCCCGTGCCCCGCCTTAACCGATGCCAACGTAGGCCCTTGGCATGGGCGCAAGCAAAGCTAAAGCTGAGTGCTTCACGATGCCTACGTTGCCCTGCGCTGCCCGTGATGCTCGCGTTGCCCGTGATGCTCGCGGTCCGTCCGTACGAGTACTTCGTACGCCATTGTCGATCAATGGTCGCATCATCAGAAATGACGTTTTTAAAACCCAAAAAGAAACGCTGCTTTAATATTGATACTTTTTACTCGTAATGTGTTGAAAGTCAGGGTCCAGCCGCGTCGAGAATCACTCGTAGCCTCCTATCCATCATCCTTCATCACCTTGGCCTCCGTGCCCAACCCACGCCACCGCGACCACCACCACGGCCACCAATACGCCCCAGGCGAAGGCGTAATACCCTCTGGACCCCATCTTGACGACGAGGTGGACCTCGTCCCTCCCCCCCACCCGCCACCATTACCCACCCTCTAAAGTTTGATATGCATGCTTCCAAAAGAAAGGATCGCTATGTACACAGACGGCTGTCGGGCGGCGGCCGCGACGAGCTCCGTGATTTGCGTGCTGGCCATCGCGCTGCACGGCGGGAGGCTCGTCTGGGGTGTACTCGGGGAGTCGCGGCGTGTGTGCGGCGTCGTCGGCGCTGGAGGGGGGTGGATCGTGACGTGGAGGCATCCGACATGTCGGCGGCAGATGTAGTATACGAGGCGGCACTGAGTCCCGTGCTGGTTCCCCCAGTGGACATGTCGGCGTCTCATCGACGGCCGGGGAGGCGCCAGATTCTGCAGGCCCGTGGGGTTGGCAGGGAGGGAGGGGCGGGAACCTCCCGGCCGCCGATGATTTGGCCCATTTCTCTAAGAAGAGAAATAACATTAGTTCATGCACGCTCCTAGAAGAAAGGGCTGAAACGTACGGACTACGGGTCGGCGACACGGGGGGTGCCGGTGGCGGGAATCCCCGGCGGGCATTGGCTGTCAGCCGTGGGGCCGGCAGTGGCCGGGGGGGGGGTGCTGAGTGCAATGTGCACTAATGGAATGCTATTCCGATGGTAAGCTTGGTGACATGGAGGATGATGGAGGATGATGGGGCGACATGGAGGCCGATATGGAGGCTGATGGGGCGACATGGAGGATGATGGGGGATTGACTGGACTTACGTTGCTATTTGTTTTTTTTTTTTTTTTTAAAAAAAAAAATAGTTTGGTCTGAGGAAAGGAAAAGGAAACGAAAAAGACAGTGTCCATCGTTGCAGTTTTATTTTGTCTGAAGAAAGAAAAGAGAAAAGAAAACGACCGCGTCCATCGTTGCAGTTTTATTTTGCTCCGTCTCGCAGTAGCCATTGCCGTATCCCTTACCGTAGTCTTCGGTTATCCCTTGGCAGTCGCTGGTCGCGGCAGCGGTCGTGGCTCATGATACCTCCTACCAGTCTCGCCAAGAACCAAAGCCGGACTCCGTTCCAGCAGTGGCACCAGCCGAGTGACCTCCTCCTACCTGTCTCGCGACCCGTCTACTCACGTGCAAGTCACGACTGCCAAAGCCGTACGACTGCCAAAGCCGTACTCCGTACAGCACCAGCAGCACCAGCGGCACGCGGCCAGGCTGGTGCCGCCCAGGCAGAAGAAGCTCGCCTCCAGCTGGGCCGGCACCACGGCAGGGCAGCGCCGTCTGCTTTTCCAGACGTGCGGACCGGCATGCCATCGACCAAGACGAGCATCGGCACCGGCGTCGGCACCGTCGACAGCACCAAGATCCGCCGCGCCGCAAGGAAGCGCCCGGACGGACGCCGGTCTTGATGGATCTAGCCGTATGGCAGCCATCGTTTTCTTTTTTCCTTTCTTTTAAATAATAGGGGGGCACTTCTTATAGGTTTACGAGACCTGCTTAATACGTGCGCAAGTACGTGGCATCTGTCTAGTATTTAGATAGATACACCAGGTAGACTGATAGAAGAGATTTCGTGATATCCAGTGTAACCAGTGTGACGGGAAGGGCTTCACATGGGTCGTGTGTGCCCATCCCGGCCACGGCCAAGCGCGAGAGAGCATCGATCAAGGGCTACGTGGAGTGGCGTCTCCCTTCCATGTTTGGAGGCGTAACCAATGCCGGACCAACCGTTTCGAAGCACCCTCTTGGCATCTTCGCCATGTTCATCATCGTGATGGTCCTTGCGCCTTGGCCCAGAGTAGTGGGACGAAGCGAAGACGAATGTACACCTTATGCGCTAAAGTACAAGAGATTGCGGCCAAAAAATCTATCCGACTCCTGGTAGATGAGAGCAACTTCCGTTGCAGACGACCTTGGTGCAACAGGAACTCCCGAATCATGTTCGCATGGGCGTTTCAAAGTAATGCCATCATGGACGGCGGCGGCATTGCCACACCGACATCTCTCAGCCGGCGTATTGAGCGTGACGTGCGCTGTCTTGTTTCTATCGCTTCCGATCCAGCAGAATCTTGGACGCCTCGGTTCCGTCGTCGGGCGGGGCCATCTCCTTGAACCACGGGTGGTTCAGGGCCTGCTTGGCCGTGATGCGCTGCGAGGGGTCATACACGAACATCTTGCGGAGCAGGTCCAGGAAGTTCCTGTAGAAGTTGCTGGTCGACGGGATGACATCCTGCCGACCGTCAGCAGTGGAAACGAGATGCGAGCTGATCAGCGACCTACGTCGAGACGCTTCATGGCCCTAACGAAGCGACGAGATCCCCGGGTCGTGTCCGCAGTGGGATAGTTGAGTTTGAGGCGCTTGAAAAACCTGCGACTGATGAGCACGAGTGTCTTGCGCGATGACGGCGCCCGGTGGTAATACATGGATGCTGTGTTCCCCTCAGGCCGAGCGGCCATTCTGTTGACCTGCTGGACAAGATGCGTGTCGATGCGAGAGCCGATGACTGCTTCCATCATGGCTAGATGCTCGAGATTATCGTGCGTCTGGAAGAGGGCGTCGCCAGTGAAGAATTCGACGAGGATGCAGCCAATGCTCCAGATGTCACACGGAAACGACCAGCCCAGGCCGAGGATGATCTCGGGGCCTCGGTAGTGGCGGGTCGACACAACAGACGAATGATACTCGTCCTGGAAAGTGGCCGAGCCAAAGTCAATCAGGCGAATCTCCGTGTCCAGCAGGACACGGCGCTGCGTGGCCTGCCGATTGATGTTTGTCGAGGACGAGGGAATCTTGCGATAGTACGTGAAGGTCTGGTACGCGTCATCGCACAGCAAGATGTTTTCCGGCTTCAGGTCGGTGTGAATCAGGTTCAGATCGTGGAGGACTGTCGTGCGTCAGCAAGCCAATTCGCTCCCCAAGAAGAGAATTCGAGAATTACAGGCGATGCTGGTAAACAGTTGACGGGCAAAACTCTGGATCTGGCTGTTGGGAAAGGGCACGAAGCCGTTGGACTTGAGGAAGTCGAAAACGCTTTGGCGATAGAGGTCCATGACGATGCAGATATGGCCGCGGTAGTCGAAGCAGTCGCGGAAATGGATGCATCGGTTGCGGTTCTCCTCGTCGTTGGCCTTGAGAGTGGCGAGCACTCGAAGTTCGATCCGAGAAGCGTCACGGTACTTTTGGATCGACCGGATGACCTTGACGGCAACAAGCTCATTGCGTCGTCGGTCGCGGGCCTGGACGACTTTACCAAAGGTGCCCTGCCCGAGGAGCTTGTTGATTTGATCTGAAATGTTCAGCGCGTGTTGAACAGTGGGATGCGTCAAATGGCTGCGTACATCTGTCGGTGAGGTCGGCATCGGGGACAACAATGTAGTGGCCGTCCTCGTCGTCGACCTCGATGTTACTGCGGTCGTCCCGCTGCGGTGATGGAGTCAGTATCGAAAGTGCTCAAGAGGGACGAAGACGCACATCATGAACGACGCGGACGCGGACGTCGCCCGCCTTCTTGGGGGGGTACGGCGGCGGCTTGTAGGTGAAGAAGCCGTCGCCGAGACCATCAACGTCTCGGCGCTTGGCCTCGTTGGCAACCTGCTGACGGGTCCGCTTGCGTTTCGGCGTGGTGCCCTGGACGTCCTCGCACTGGCCGATGGACGAGAGCGAGGTGGGCACCGTGGTGCATGGGGCGGAGGTGGTGCTGTTGGTGGACAGGGTCGAACCGACGGAGGTGTTTGTGTGCGAGCCAACGTATTGGGCGTGGTAGCTCGAGGTCTGGCCGGTGTCCGGATCGTCGTCGTCGTCTCGCCTCCGCTTCCTTTTGGGCGCTTGGCGGGCTGCAGCATGGTCAAGTGCGGCGGCGGACGCGCCCACGGGGGCGGAGACGTGGCCATTGGTGATTTTGCGGCTCGCATTTGCGTCGGGTTCGGGGGTGTCGTCGATGACGATGACTTCTTTGGGCAGGCCGTTGCGGTAGAAAGTGTTCCAGTCGGGCTCGCGGGAGCGACGGCGCTTCCGGGAGGGCGGATCGATAGGGCCAGGGGCGGTAGCTGTGGCGGCGCCTCGGGCCATGATGGACGTGTCGTCGTCCTCGAGGCAAGCGGCGGATGGGGAGGCGAGACGAAGATGGGGCCGGGCCTGATGCCGGGACCGGGACCGATGCCGGGACCGGGAATGGAACAGAGACAGACCGAGGCGGTGGTCGAGGGCAGATGGCTCGGGCCGTGAGGACTGGAGTTGGGTTATTACGCCATCAGTCGGACGGCGCGCATTTGCAGGCTGCAAACAGGCGGGCGAGAGCGGCAACAGTCGAGCGGCGGTGGGCGTCGATGCGGAATGTGGCGCCGCGGATCGATAGTCGGCGATGGTGGACGTGGCGCTCGATGCTGGGGGAGCGACGATGGTGTTGGAAGCGGCGTGCAGGGCCCGTGAATGCGGGCGCGGGCTCTGGAGGCAATGGTAGGGAGACGAGAGCGTGGCGAGGACCGTTGTGGGCGTCGACATGGCCTCGCTCCCGGGCGCGTCCGGCTGCGAGCCCTGCTGGAGGGCGGGGCGGGGCAGAGGATGCGGGA